>JANVCC010000030.1:17909568-18158362 GCA_025345505.1 Todiramphus chloris collaris
TTTTCTTCTTCCCTTTTTTTTCCCCCCATTTTATATATTTTTTAATTTTAATTCACATGTTCCTTTCTTAACATAGAGCACATAGCCAGCTGCTGGCAGCGAAAGCGGAAGTGCTTATTTTAGGAGTACCACACATGGAGTGAAGCCCTGGGCTTTCCTTTGCGGTACTGCTCACACGCTTCAACTGTGAAGCAGAAGGACCACCTGTAAGAGCAAAAGCACAGCTTGTGCTCCGTGTCTGGGTGATTCCTGAGCTCTCTCCCGAGACTGCCGAGGCGAGCGCTGGTGTGGTGTGGACACCTGCCTACCAACAGCAGCGCTTGACACCAACTCATTTTACATAGGCTGCTGCACACCTGTCAAATGGCAGTAACTTTAATTTACTGTCAGCCAGAGATGTAAGCTTGATATACAGCGAGTGACCCAGCAGGGCAAACCTTCAGATCACCTTTCCAGTCCCATGGGCCAGTTATTTCTCAGCGGTGGTTTTTCTGAGTTTTAAAGACATTGACATGTGTTAAACAAAAGCAAGTGGAAAAAATGGCATGTGGATGCAAACCCCTTTAATACTCATCTGGCAATACTCTTAAATGTTGTAACTTAAAAGGGAAGAAGACAGATCGCTTCAGTATTATTAGCCAAACTTTGTGTGGCATACTGATGTCATCGGATTTAGAGATGAATGGTATCTCTTCTTACATAAAGTCATTTGTGAAGCTACAAGGTAGAAACATTCAGTGGAAAAGCTTTGACAAAGTAATGAAAATCGATTTCTATGGTAATAAATAATTTCTCCCCATTGCGATAAGATTTTAAGTGATTTTAACTAAGATATATACAATGTTGCCTCCCCATGCCCATGGGAAGCCTTCTGGGACTGAAGGTCCCAAGATGTTGCCAAGATGGTCCATCAAGAGCGCAGACTGCTCTTCATTGCTGCTCTTTCACACGTGCATGAATGACACTACAAGCTGGTCAGAATCAAGGAAGACTACAAAGCCCTTGGTGCAAGTGAGAAGTATTGGTGTTCAAGTTTTCTTCTGTTTCATGAGTTGGAGGAAGGGGTACAGCCAGAAATAGATATATCATGTAAATCAGCTCCTGGCTTTGTGTCTGGTGCTGTTGTAGGAGTTCTGAATTCTATGCCAATGGGACATTCTTCAATGACTGTAGACTGTTAGGGAGGGATGGAATCCACCTGTCTCAAAGAGGCAAGGGAATCTTTGGCATCTCATAAAGACACTTTCAGTCATTTACCAGGATAGGCATACATTTTGCTGGGTAAAATACTGGCTGGATGGCTGGGCCCAATGGGTTGTGGCAGCTAGAGTTAAATTCAGTTAGCTGCCACTCACAAGTGATGTCCTCCAGGGCTCAGTTTTGGAGCTTGTTCTGTTTAATATCTTCATTGTTGGTTGGGATGAAGGAATTAAGTGTGCCCTTAGTATCAGAAATAGTGTGACCGGCAGGAGTAGGGAAGTGATCATCTCTCTGAACTCTGAATTCTGCAGCACTGGTGAGGCTGCACTGTGAATCCCGAGTTCTTTTGGTCCACTTGCTACAAGGCAGGAATTGAGCTGCTGAGGTGTGTCCAAAAAAGGGCAGCAAAGCTGGTGAAGGGTGTAGAGAACAATTCTTATGAGGAGTGGCTAAGGAAAATGGTATTATTTAGCCCAGAGGAAAGGAGGCTGAGATGAGATCTTCTCTTAAAGCTCTTTTCCAACCTAAATGCTTCTATGATTCTATACATAGAACCCCCTTTTTTTTTTTTTTGTGATCTGAATCTTAAGGTTAGTTAAAAGACCTAGAAGTATTTTCACTTGGTTCTTCTTGAGATTTCATGAGTACAATTATTTATAATTTCACTTTTATCAGATGATAAATGTTAACTATCTTCATGGCTTTCTATAACCACACTTCATGCCAAGCCATTTAATTGAGTTCTAGCACTTTAAAACCAGAGAACTCTGGTTTTAAAGGTCTTCCTAAAAGAGATGACATTAATGTGATCAAGCAGGACAACATACTCAAAACTCACATCACTCATTTGTCCATATGATCTGGTCTATTTGCAAGCTAGTGGTTATCTTAGACAAAGCTGGGGACTGCACCACTAAAGCTACCCATGATATCAATAACTGTGTCAGTAAAGGGCCTGATATATATTATGCCATGGGAGTATGTAAAAACTGCATCTTTTCAAAGAAAATGCAGTCAATGTGTTTTGAGGTGTTGTCACTGTCACCAGAAAGAAAATGTTCCTCTGAATTTGAGTATTGCTCCTGAAGGAAAAAAACAAAACCTCAACATCCTTTTACCCTCAGTGAATTTTGCTTTCTTCTGAGGAATAAACAGGTGCTTCACCAAGGACCTAATATCAAATGACATCTATTTTTCACCATTTGGTCTTTCACTGAATTGTTTTCTTGCAAGAGGATAAACTTTTGCATTATGTTTGACTGTCACCTTTTACACCTTTTTTTAACTTATGACTATATAAATGTAAATAGCACTGTAAAATGATCACTGGTATGTGCAAATGGAGAAGTTTGTCCTGGAGATGGAGCATAATTAACTTCTGCTTTAAGAACAACTGTTTGCTTTAGTACCAAGCAAGTCCTACATCTGCAAAGCCTGTGCAAACAATTCAGAGAGCTAAAAGACATGGGATGCCTCAGGAAAAACAAATCTGAATGAACTTGTCCAAAGAATGGTGTCATAGATGTGTGAGGACACTCTTCCCTTAGCATGACTGCCTAGGCTTATCGGGCTTCACAGATTAGTGAGCATTTTGGCTTGGCTTTCAGATCCCTCTGTCATTTTCTTTAATAAACCAGGTCTAGATAAGAAGTGTTTTCTGTGGGCAGTAAGGTTAGGAAGCATGCTGTATTCCTTCCTTTCCTAACATAAATATATGGCAGCAGTCTCTATTCTATGGTGGAGGGACAGAAATTGGAAGGAAACTTCCCAAGAGCATCCACAACACAAAGGTGGTGTTTTGGCATGGTGGTTTTCATCCTCTGGCATCAGCAATGACAGAGCTTGTTCCTGTCTCTGACAGTATAGCCCTGCATTATTCATAGGTGCAAGGCTGTGAAGTCAGGGCCACTGTATGATCTATACTGCACTGTATGTCAAAACAAGTCACCAGCCCACAAAGGTTTGCTTCCCTGGAAGAACCTGTGGGATGTATCGTGAGCCAGATCCATCCTTGCCACAAAGGGATTTGTAACTCGTTCCACAGCAATGCTTTTATCTGAGGTGCCACAGATTAAAAGATGTCGGTAAATTAATTATAAGTTGGCTTCAGTCAGCGATGCTGCTGAGTGGTCCTCCATACATGTACTTTATAGAGCAAACAGGATGTGTTGTTTTCTGCAGATGCAGCTCAGCAGAAATTTTTTTGCTTTTTAGTTTTGGAGGGAGTAGTTTTACCTGTAAATACTCTTTCTTTCTCTCTCTGGAAGACATGAGCTGCATCAAACTTGCTGTGTGCACTTTTCTTCTGCCAATCAACTTCTGGAGGGTGTTCCTGTCTGGAGGTAATCGTTGGTAGTCTTTATATTTTGCAGTTTGAAAGAGGAGGAGATGCATTTATTTCACGAATTCTGTCTCCATTTCTCTCACCCTTAGGATTTTCAGGATTTCTATAACCTTAGGTTCTGCAATGCCATGAGAGTGGGGGGAAAAAAAAAATAAACCCCTTTTACCAGCTTTTAGTAGCAGTCAGCATTATGGAGGGCTTAGTGCTTGCTGGTGTGTATGGAATTGTTATATAAACGATGAGTTATGTAGTAAAACATTGGGCTTGCCCAAGGAGGGGAGGGGGGAACCCCAAAGAAACCCCCAAACCCCACAGTATGTCATCTGCATTGGTTTTCTGTGAAAGGTAGCTTTGATGGATTTGCCTTCAAACGACAGGTCCCCGGTCCAGGTGCTGTTGGCACTGTGACGTCACGCCGGGAAGCACGGCACTATAGACACAAACCCAGTGATAGCCAGGATTTCTAAAGGAAGAATTCGATCATCTTTTTACTCCTGTTAGTCGTTCAGGATGATAATGGGAGACATGCAGCACTACCGCAGTATGCTGGAGAAAAGGTAGGTTTTTGACGTGCTGCCAGACACAGTGGGTAGTAAAGACTGGTGGCTGGCTATTTCCTCCCAGTGCGAGCAGCTGAATGCAAGCTCTATTAAAGACAAAAGCAGGACAAAGGAGGAAGAGGCTAGACAAATATGATTTGTGTCTGTTTCTGCTCACTTCTAGGTGTGGACTTTCAGATGTAAATACAATAAAGGGAAAATAGAAATGAGAGCAGAACAAAGTTTTCTGTCAACATGACTTCTATGACAGATTTTTCTTGCTGTTCAGCAATGATTCTAATTCAATTGCTGGCTGCTGTGAAGGAGATGAGATGCCAGAAGCAGAAGCGCTGTAAACCAGAACAAAAAATAATTACTAGTAGAAATGTGCTGCAAATAATTCCCTTGAAAATACAGTTGCATTGTTCTTCTAGTTTGCTTATCCCCCCAAATATTTTTGTTTTCTAATCATTGAATCGAAACACATTTCAACAGTATGAAACTTTGCACCTGATGACATAAGAAATGTCTGAGCAGTTATGCAGATATCATTATATTCAGGAGACTTGAAAACCTAATTTTCTTGAAAAATCTTCATCAGACAGGCATTTTAGAGGAAGAGGGGGAGGAGGAAAGCAGGAGCCTGTCTGGTTTGGCAGGGAGAATTTTGTTCTCTTTTGTCTGTTTAGTTATGTACCCTAAAATCAACTGACATCTAGGCATGTACTGAATCTGTTTTTTTTTTTTTATTGACTCCAGTCTGTTGCAAACTCGTACCTGGGTGTAGTTTGGACCAGCAAAACCAGATGAAACAGGAGTGCCCTGGCTTAATTGCAGTGCTCGGATGAGACACACTGCCTGTAGCTGTGGCTTGGCTGAGGACTCTGACCAGAGCCTGTAATTATGGCAGTTGTAGGGACAGAAATGTGCCAGATTTGCATGTAGAAAAGCCTTCTATTAAGCAGGAAAAAAAACTATATGTCACTCATGTCTGGGAGTATTCCCAAAGATGGAGAAAGATAAATGCTTGGACCTTTATAATGTTGTAAAATGAAGACATAAGGCAGTGGGGAATTGGGAGCTTTCTTCATATCCTCATAGGAATTGTGCTTTGCATGACTCAATACAGTTGACTGAGTAGACTGCCAGATAAGCACCAAAATGCACCAATATAAGGGGTAGATTTTATTCTCACCATTTTCCTGATTGGACCAGCAGATGGAAATGGAGATGTGATCATTTATCTTCAAAATTGCCCTTGTAAGCTGCAGTGTTAGCACAGATTATGTTATAATTGCTAGAACTGGAATAAAAGAGATTGCGGCATCTGTAAAGCTAGTGGTAAATTTAAAGGATATAAAATTCAACTCCATGTCAGGGGACATTCTCACTAGTATATTACATTTCATGTACACAAATGTAGCGATGAAAGAGCAGAAGCTTATGACAAACGTCATTTGAATTTTATTGTTGAATTTTCTCTGCAGCTGGTCTAGAGAAGTTAGTATAAAATGCAGCCCGTGCAAGTGCAACATGACATTGTGCAGATCCCAGCCCAAGACAGTAAACTGCACAGAACTGTCAAAACTGTTTTGGGACAGGGGGCTTTTCTTTTAAGTGACCTCTCCTTACTATTTTTTAAATTTTATTTTCCAATTTAATATCACTTCAGTCTCTAAATTAATTTCACAGTAACAGATTTAAGTTTCTAAGCTACAGGCAGAAAAAAGGAAGACAAACTGAGCCTAAAATGAAAATGAAGTCAGGTACTTGATTAATTAAGGGCAGAATTTCAGTCTTACACCTACTGCAGAAATGAGATAAGGTTTTGTCAGACAGTTGCTTACACGAGCAGAACAAATATGAGTCCTCACTAACTGCTTTTACTGACAGATAGAAATTTTAGTGTCCTTTCAAACCCTTTGATATAACCCCATCCTCTGTGTAAAGTGTTAGGCCAGTTGTATGTGCCACAAGCTTAACGATTGTATTTGATATATTCTTGTACTGGTGAATCCCAAGAAAACCTCCAGAATAAAGATTTAAGTGACAAAGGTTTCCTGTAAAAGTCGAACAATAAACCTGAGCTGCTATAGTTTCCCAGCCTAAGCTACAGTATTATAGCTACACAAGGAAAACTTCGATGTTGTAGCTACACAAATACAAAACTTCAAAAACTTCAAAGTTCACCTTGCTCTTCTGCTAAGAAATTAATCATTCAGAGTGGAAAGTATTAGTGTACGCTATCTTTTTATCTTGCTTTTCACTTCTTTGTTGTTTTTCAGGAATTGTTGGAAATTCCTGAGAAAAATGGAGTGAAATTTTATTCTCTGCTCCAGTACAGACTTGGAAGTTTTCTAGTTTTACTCTGATGAGGGTGGAAAAAAAATTGCCCTTATAATTCCAACAACTGCAGTGTCAGGAACATAAAAGGGCATGGACTCCTAAAACTGCAGAAGATATAATGTAGTGTAATATAGGTGAACACAAAATCAACACTGTTGATTACATTCTCAGCTATTTCACCACACATTTATCATCATCAGAAAACAACAAAGGGAGCTGTCGAAAATAATACAAACCAATGTTGTTATTTTGTGTGCTGTTCTCAGAGCCATACAGCTCTGGAAGAAATCCAAATAGTAACTAAATTGAATAACATTCTGCAATTCAAAGAGATTGTGATGGGAAATGGCAGCAGCTAATGAAATATGGTGCAAGTTTAACAAACACCATTTCAAGATGGGATATTATTGCACAAACAGCAGTAAAAACTCTTCATAGAGATGATGAGCAGACTCTGACTGCAGTAACGCTCTATTGCGGGAAGCTGACATTTTAATTTAGCTGATTCTGCAATCCTGAGGGTTAGATTTAGCCTGTTGCTGAAGACTGCACCTTATGCTGTAGGAGGAGACCCCATCTACTGCTTTCTCTGAAGAGAGTGGCTCTGAGCTGAATGTCTTTGTGAGCATTGAGTCCAAGCCAGCACACTGGGTGTAGTGGCTCTATCCCCACTAATTTCTGCTCTTCTTAGGCAGTGGGTTTACAAACTGGCTACAGGCTCTTTCCATTATAACATAACTAGCTGCAGGACTCTTCTGGAGAACATTTTAGCACAACTGGTTGTTAAAATCACAGATGATTTCTGAACCGCCTGTTCGAAACCATCTTTGGCAACCATTGCTCACAGCTGATTCTGTCTCCTGCCTGGAAGCTTGATTAACTATGAGGAGGCTCTTCTTTCCCCTGATCTGCTTAGACATGCACCCAAAAGTATTCACACTCTGTCCTCCATGTCTGAGTCCATGTGCTCTCCGGCATCCTTGCCCCGCTGTTGGCCAGAATAACTGTCAGGAGCTTGGTGTCTCATCTGGACCATGGATGCCTTGAGCTGGACTTTCAGGCTTATGCTTTGTAAAGTGACAAATATAATTTGGTGCCTAAATCTCTGGAGTCTCATCTTGAAACACCTGAAAGGCTCCTGGTTTTCAAAGAATGCTTTGTGAAACCAGTTGCAGGAAATTTTCTTAAAGGTGTGTGAAGCTGGGAACTGAGAACAGTGAATTCACTCATCAGATGTGAATTCCATCTGAAAGACTTTTATACAACGAAAATAAAATCCTGTTGTAGCCCTTAGCATTCTGCTAATTGTTTTGCTTTATATTTTGAAAGAGTCCCTTGTGATAATTTGAAAATCATGTGTTTATAAGGGACAAATGTCAGTAGTTTGCTTCCTGTGCGCAAATGGGCAGAACCTGCCTTCATCATTTTTGGCAGGACTAGGTTATAAAGTATACGGTTGGTCAGACTTTAAAGAAAAGGGGAGGACTACTTTATCTACAGGTGTCACAAAGCAGTTCACTGCTTAGAGAATTAGACTGTTGTTTTAACCTTGGAAAATACCTAAAATACATGGAGTGAAACCAGATTGTGCTGCTTGCCGTTGTCTCTGTTGTGCATATGTCTGGGACTCTGATGCATGCTAGAACATCAAAGTCGTGTTTCTCTCTTTTTTGACACAGAACAAACAGAACCACTTTTACTCTGAGTCATCAGACAGATGTTGCTTTGGTGACAACATGCTACATACACGCTAGCTACAGCACATGTGGGCCGTCTTCTCTGACATCTACACAAAGCTGAAGTACGTTTGCTCCGATAACACAGTAAAGAAAGTAGGCACCAGCAGAGAAGACCAGATGAAGCACGGAGGAAGAATAGTGATTTATTCTTTATTCTCCTTGTTCGGTGTGACCTAAACTAGACACTGATTAAAAACTCATCTTGGAAGTAAAATATGCTTATCTCTGTTTTAGGTGATGCAGGGGTGGATGGCTGTAGGTGGATGATGGTGATTGGGTCAAGATTAAAGAAATTATGTAGGTTCCTAAACTGGAGCTGAACTGGAACATGTTAGGCGTGTAAACTGGAATTGCAAGCCCAAACAATGTTTTTGAAAATCAATCTCTGGAGTAGAATTAAGTACCACCCCTGCAGGTGACCTGATCTATCACAAAATCTGTGGCTGCAGAAGGGAGAGGGGAGCCGACACTTGAGCCCTTACTCTCCAAAATCTGCTCAAGAGCAGATTCAAAGATGGAACTCTGCAATTTCCTTTGTATCCCTCATGGAGAGGAGCTGACGCAGAGCTGTTAACAACTATGTATGTACAAGGGACTAAAGAGAAAGCTATGAGGCTGCTGTAGGCTTAGTTACTACCACAACCTCAGAAATAAAAAGAAGAAAACATGTGAGATCCTTAAATTCTCTGAGTCTTCTACTCCTTTGGGCTTAATCTCATTTACAACAGAGCAAAGTTGTCTCTTATATCAGTTTCAGATGAGATTAACAGTATTTTATTTCTGTTTTGAATTCTTTTCCACTGGTTGTGAAGATGAGGGGAAGTCAACCCTTTAAGGCTTCTCTCTACTACTGTGAACCATAAGAATACTGTCTAACCAGTTTTATTCATCTCTATAATTACTTAAAGCAGTACAGCATAAATATGAAGTAGGTGTAAATCTCCAACATCATCTGTGCAAAGGGTGAGCCTGAAATGTTTATTTTACACACAATATAAATGAGTCAAAATTAGCTCCCGGTGCTGTAATGTCTCAGAAAACCAGGCTCTCTGCTACAGTGGTTGACAATGACTGCCTAAAGTTTGCTTGAGTATCACCAAATTTCTTAACTGTGCTTTGTCCAATAAATAATATTTTACAATACCGTGTCAGTCATAACATTACACTTTGTGAGCTTTGTCAGCGTGAATCTATTAGTTGTTCAAGCATGATTCTTCCCCAGCCATCTTAATTTAGCTAAGAAAGACAACAAATATAAAACATGGAAAGGCTGTCTAGAATAAATGATGTCATGTCTAGGACATAGAGAGGTGAATTAGCATACCCATCTTTTTAATTATGCATGTGGACATTCACTGTCCCAAAGTACTCTGAAACCCCCTGGTATGTTTGTTTAGCATCAGCAAACCCTCAGACTTATTTTTACTGCTGTATCATGTTTGCACAGTTCCTTGCAAGTGTTAGCATGTATTAGGACAACTATCAGTGAGACCGTGTAGACTGGAAGCAGTTAGTGCTGCTTAACCAGCATTGTCAAATCACACATCATAAAAATATTATGGTCAAATCTGTAACAGTGAGAAAAGAAAGGCTCGGGTGTAACACGAGGTCTTCGTAATCTAGCTGACAGAAGTGCAGTCCTCTGAAGTCTGCTTTGCATAGTGCTTGACTGTTTTGCTGGTGTTATTTTGATAGCTTGCCAGTGCCTTGTAGATATGAAAGCAATGTAAAACATGCTGCAAGGATGAGCTACTGTGAGCTCAGTAATCAGGGAGCATGCTAGGTTCCTAATCATTGTATTTTCATATGTGTTTTTTTTCCTGATGTATGAAACGTTACAAGGAAAAAACAGTTGGGCTTTCATTTATTTACCACTGCAGAGTCCTGGTTGGTCTGCTCTGTCCCCTGTGGATATAGCAATGGTTCAAGCACAGGCATGCTGTCGTGCAGACCCGCACCACACGACACAATATAGGCATTTCCCCCCACGTGCTTATACTATAAAATAGCATTGAAAAGATCATAAATCTATCCCATGCTACATACATAAAAATAGAGCTGTCAAAATATTTTAAACATTTGTCTTTATAATAAAAAAAATCACCTTACCACAAATTTCCCTCGAATTTGTCTTTCACTAAACAAAGAAAAAGCACTACTGTTCATTTTTTTCATTTGTATCCATACTCGGAAACAAAGAATAATAGGGGAGAGGGTGGAGCAAGGAAAAAAAATGGGCAAAGTAACCAAACAAGAAAAGTAGAAGTTCTCACTCAAACCTTGTGACAGTCAGCTCATCAAAATCTTCATTTTCTAAAGAGGATAGCAGAATATTTATTATTATTTATGGAATTTAAATAATCTGAATAAGCCTTACACACTACCTCAGCTTAGTCTTTTTTCACTGAGTCACAAAGTGTCCTCCAGTGATTTCTGTGAACTACTAACAAAATGAAATTGCTCTTGCTATGAGTATATAGCTAAATACGTCAAAGCCTTATTTCCTCAGCATCTGGAATTTGAAGTCTACTAATGAAAAAGTGAAGGTCTGAGGTACCTTGAAGTGCTTCACCTGGTTGAAGTGCTTAGCCACTTGCAGACATAGGGAAATACCAGGAAGACAGATTACATGGGGTTTACTCTTCAGGTATGTGGCTGGAGAGGTACATTATTTGTAAAGTATTGTTGGATCGCTCCAGAGATCTCTAGCTAGAGATATATGGAACAACCATTCTGGGTGTTAAAAGTTTATTTAGCTCAATAATGTGTGAACAGCACTTGTCTGAAGGAACATGCATGCATATTCCTATAACCCCTATCTTTTAAGCAATAGGAATATATATATTTTTTCACTCTTGGTGATGTTGATCAGCTGTTGTATATGCTACTCAAAAACAAAGCGAGGAGAAAGAAGTATGCCAAGGATCACATTAACTCTCTGTTAAGAAACTGTCTGGAGACCTTTAAAAGGAAGAAACCAATAGAGGACATCAGAGGTTATTCATTAGACTTGTAGGATTAAATAGAGGGGAAAAAAAATCCGTGGCACAAATGCAAGATGTCCTCTCTCTGTTGGATAAGGATTTATATTTTTCTCTTCCTTCTCCTGGGGGGAGAGAGGGCTACAAGTGGATTTCACTTGGAGATCCTTGCACTCTGGGGAGAGGCAGAGAAGGGAGGAACTGCAGAGCTCAGGGACCCCAGGAATGCCCAAGACTTGCATTTTGTAACACTGATAGAGCAGCTGCTCCAGTCTATTACTATAGTTATGGATATGTCTGTTACTAATAAGGACATAATTTAGCAGGAAAAAAAACCCCAAGAAAAAAGGATAATTTCATCAGTGAATGCTTTGCTGCTGTTTGAAGCAAATAAAGCAGCAGTGAAATTTAGCTGACTGTTATATAGGTTAGCCATCTAACATTTCCTCTCCTTTCCCCCATATGTGTCTCATATATTTCTCTTGTTGCTGGAAATGTGGCACGTAATCTAACAAGAAGGTATGCTGCAGAATTTGTTTGTTGGCCACCTTTCCAGTAGAAGATAATGAGCATAACAAAGACAGCCGAACATGACACAGCTTTCTGCACGCCGTTGCGTTGATCCAGCATCTGTCAGTTTCTAAGAAATTAAAGTCAAGCACCAGAATTTGAATTTGGGCTCAGAATTACAGCAAAAGACACGATTTTGGGTCTCTTTGTGCTCAGCAGGGGTCACGCTCCACAGCAGATGTACCAGAGGGAAAAGAAAACAGATGTAGGTATGGAGAGACTCGAGTCTCTGCACAGCGAAGCTGCTCCACATTGCTGGTGTTATATGGTGTTATATATGGTATTAGAACAACATTATGGTGGGGTGTTGTAGTTCAGTTGTTATTAGTAAGTGTCATTGTGTGCTGATTGCAAGCACTCAAGTGTTCAGAAGGGGGAATCAAGGATACCAAATGGGGAAAAACAATACACAGGAGTCTAATATCCTTAAGAGGATAAATTATCTTTTCCTTGAGAAAGCAGAAAATGTTAATGGCTAAGTCTGCCAAGACATCTTCTAATAGAAGTAAATAAAGATACAAAAGATCATCACAGTTCCGTTACGTGCAATTATAATATATTACTTGTTCTCTTACTGATCTGTACAATCCTGGCATGAAAAAACAATTGAGTCATTGTAGAATATTTCAGTGGGTTTAAGGCTGGTGAATCAGGGGAAAGGTTATTTTTTTTGTTTTAAAAACAAGCTGAAATGGAACAGGAATGAGCTGATAAGTGTGTGCCTTTTGGGAGTCTTTCTGGAGTTATTTGGGCTTGGCTTGTCATTGCATATGAAGCCATATGTACATTCAGTACAGATGATTACTGAAGTGTTGCTGAGGACATAGACCTGTGCTGTACCTGCCGTGGGGCTGCAGCCAGCAAATTGCCAACTATTTGAAGAATTTCAGATGTGATAAACATAGCTTCTGTCAGGATAGCCTTACCATATACACCACAGTGGCAGGTGCTTCATAGGTCTTCCCACATACCGAGTAAATAACTGTGTTTTGAAAGGCTTCAGCTTATGCATCTCCTTCTTCAGCTGTTTCTACAAGACTCTGGCTAGGATCTTGAGATTCTCTCGTGTTTCACTGTCCTCAGGTAGCTGAAATGATCTTTGGTGATTTTGGGTCCAGCTTACGGCAATCAGGTGGCTGTGTAACCCTCCTCTAGTGATCGCTTCAGACACATTTTGCCATGAAACTCTATGGAAACACCATAATCAAGATAAGCACAATTCAGGAGTGTAAAAAAGTTACTTATTGGAGAAGACACACAAAAGATAGTCAGGATCAACACCCTACTAGGCTAAAAATGAGTTTGCTTGCTGCAAGCCATAAAAGAGTCTTTGCTTGGTGGTCAGGGAGAGACTCGTCAGCTATGCCTTGTTTGAACCACGATGTGGGTCCTAGACAGCTGGAGTCCTGCGAGAGGGAATTGCAGCAGGCATGCAGACCAGAGCAGTCTAAAAGCCCAGGCTGCAAAGGTGGAGTTTGAAATTTGCCTGCATGTTTTCATCCAGGACCTGGAGCTCAAACTGACTGTGCAATATTCATGAGAATATTTGTGTGTGTGCTAAATCCTCCCAGGAGTACCTGCAAGGTCTATCACCTGCTGTGTGGTTGGTGCAGCAGGTCAAGATGATTTATTAAATGTGTATTAAAGCTCCAGAGTTACTACTGTGAAAAAAAAGTTCTACCTTAAATGGAACAAAGTGGCAGAGGTTGTGAGGTGTGCCATATTCTTATTCTAGCAAGAAGATGAATCTATTCTATGTCATTACCTTAAGATTACAGTGACCCATTCCAGAACAGAGAAAGTTTGCACAGATAACTGGTAGTAAAGTTTGCTCAGCAGTTTGTTTGGGGATTTTTTTTTTTTTTTCAATAGCTTAATAAACCTCTTCCTCGTCTTACCCCAGTGAGGCCATAGCAAGCTTTGCCATCAAACATGGACTAATGGTGGGGTAGAACAAACAACCCCAAAAAACTAATTGTGCTATGAGATATAGATTTTAATGGTAAGAAGTGGGCTTTTGACTGAGTTTTCACCAGCTAAACTGAGTAATACTGTGTATTAATTACCAACACTTACTTAACTCTGTTGTTGGAGCCTTTTAGTCTTCTAATGTCAGATAAGTGTTCAGTGGTGCCCAGTGACAGGATGAGGGGCAACAGGCACAAGCTAGAACACAGGCAGTTCCACCTAAACATAAGGAAAAACTACTGTGAGGGTGACAGAGCCTGGACCAGGCTGCCCAGAGAGGTTGTGGAGCCTCCTTCTCTGGAGACTTTCAAACCCCAACTGGTTTTGTCCTTGTGCAACCTGATCAAGGTGAAAATGCTTTCGCAGGGGGGTTGGACTGGATGATCCCCAGAGGTCCCTTCCAACCCCTACAATTCTGTAATGCAAAACCTCGTGACCATAGCAAGTACCAGCCTCTGAAAAAAGAGAGCAAGAAGACAGTGAAATAAATGGAAAGAGCTTAAGGGAAGGGGCAGAACAGTATGAAAAGCATTTATGAAGCAGAAATTCTCCTAAAGTTGCTAATGTTAGAAAACCTCTCTCCATTCTCAGAGGGATTGTACAAATGCTTGTACTAGTTGCTTGTCTGTTTTTATTCCTAAATGCTATTTAACCCATGCAGTCTGGGGACTAAAGGCTTTATGTGCTGCATTTTTCTCTGGAACACTGTTCCAAAGATACATTTCTTTTGCATGACAAGGAATTGCTGCAAGCAAGAGGAGCTCTGGAGTTGCTTTTTTATTGAGGACAGTGTAAAGTAGTAGAGGTCAGGCTGGAGCACACCTGGTCTTTTCTGTAAATCCACATGATGATTGTAACTCAGATTAAAAAAAAAAAAATAGCAAATAGTACTGCAGCCCCTTTTTCTCTGAAGAAGTCATGCAAGGTACATATTTTAAAAGTAGGACCCATCTTCCTGCTGAAGTGAATGGTAACATATCCAGTGATTTTTCAAAGGAACACAGGTTTGCAGTATGCAAAGCTGCAGGACAAGATTTGGTGATTCATGCTTAACTGGGATTTTGTTTTAGTTTGTTTGAAACATCCACATACAGAGGAAAGAAGAAAGGAAAAGAATCAGTAATAGGTGGTGTTGCAATGTGCTCAGCCTCTGACTGTAAGCAAGATAAGTTCCCTCTTCATCAAACTGGGCATGATATGTTCCTGTATCATCCAGCTAATAGCTGAGCTATCTAGCTGCAAATATAGTCCTCTATATTCTCCATGCGTTGGACAAGGAGGATTTCCCCATAGCCCTTGAGCTGCAGAGCTTTTTGAAGGCAGGCTGTCACATCCTGCAGTGAAGGAGCTAAGGTAAATGGAGTATGAGGTTAAACAGATGTCCAAGAAGGCTGGTCGGTGACAGCAAGGTGCGGCAAGTCATAGTAATTTTGAATAAGACAGGAAGTTTTGGTGTCAGGGCAGCATGCAAAAAGCAGGTAAAAGGACTGTGCTAGATCTTGGTCAGGTAGTCTCAGGGATACCGAAGTGCCCATCTCTACAGGGCATGTCAGGAGGCACTCATCAAGTGATGGCAAAGGAAGATGTGGCCAGTGTAAGAAGGTGGGCATACTGGTGATTGCATTCATCTCCTCCATGGTTTCAGCTGCATCTCTTGTCTTTTATCCTGAAGGCTATGCCAAAAGGAGGAATGTGTGGGAGAGGTAAGGAAATGTGAGAAAAATATCACTACTGCCTTGTGAACTAACTGAGCTGGCCTTTGGGTGATGCTAATGGTGATCCAAGTTATAGTGAGGAGCTCTTCTCTTGTGTGACACTGATGAAGCAGGAGGTTTCATGGGATGATGCTTCCCTGACTTGTCCAAGGTATCTCCTCACATTATCTTCTTTAATTTCAGAAGCACATCAGAAATATTATGTACAACCATGCCTAAAATGATCCATACCTATATATAATCCAGCACACCAGGTCTGAACCTTCAGTTTACAGCAGAATCTGAAACCAAGTTGGATCACTGTGAGAATTTAATATGACCCAAGTAAATAACTTCCAGGCTTACGCAGAGTTGTCTTGTCTCATGGATACTGTGAACATTCAGAGGAACTGCAACCAGTTTGGGGGTTCCCATAACCATAGTTCTGTCTATGATGTATTTCCTCTGAGAAATGCTAAGACCTGTGTTTTTCAGATTAGGTTCTTATGGCAGGATTTTTAACCCCACACTTGAGTGTCCTACATACATGGTCTAGTTCTACTTGCTTTTGTGGAAGGCTATCACTTGAGAAAAACAAAAGCTAGTTAAATAAGGTGCCCGAATCTGAATTCAGGTGGCAAATATTAGGCATTGCTGAGTAAATAACCATTCTAAAGCTTTACATAATCTTGAACTATAAAAAAAATTTCCATAAACATGTCTTGAGATTTTCTTATTAGCCCAATAATACCTAAGTAGCACTCTTCTAAAGTCTTTTTATGTACACACCAAAGAAGAGTAGTGCTCCTTGTTTGCCCATAATCTAATTTCTAAAATTACCAGTATGACATCACTACTTGAGTATGACATAGCTCCTTCTATTAATAAAGAACCATAAAGAGTATTGTTACCAGAAGGGCAGGTAATTGTGTGCTGCATCTCAGCATAACAACACAAACAAATACTCTTTGGCTACTGAACTACAATCAAGTGTGTATCAGTTTTTGCAATGTTTGTAAGATCACCACAAATACCAATGAGTATGGCTGATGAAGAGGACATTGTCTGTGGAACAGTGTTTGCCACCCCTATTCACAATCCAAAATGGTCTAATCAGTCAGTCTGAAGTGCTGTGAATAAAGGAGCAGGTCTGGGTGCTGGTTCAATGGGTTTGTATTGTTTTCAAAGAGAGCTGCATAGCTCTGTCCCTGTTAATGGAGTTATACCAGTTCATACTGGTTGAAGAACTAGTAAAGGGTATTTGGAAGAAATCAACACTTCAGGTATTGATTTAATTAATATCAAATGCTATCTAGTTTAATCACTATCAAGTTCATCTACTGTTATCCTGCCCCCAGATTTAGGTTTCATGGTATGAGAATGGCAAGCCATGAACATGCAAGTTAAGGTCAGACGATGGCCAGAAGAGAAGATGTTTTTGGCAATTTCACTGTTTCTTCTCCAGATACGATTTCCAGAGGTACTTCCTTTGCTTTAATTCTTCCAAGAACTATTTGGAGAAGTTTTAAAAATATTTTATTGTCTTAGTTTTTATGATTCCAGTTGATAAAAACAGTCCATCTTTACTGAGCATGCATTGTAATATCTGACTACATTGTGGCAAAGCGTTGTGGTTTTATTTTTATTGCCTTTTCTAAAATTAGTATAAACCATAGAAACTGAAAAACCTTCTTGGGAAAGGGAGTGATAAAGAAAGCAGCATTTAGTTTTTTCCCCAACCAGCTCCAAATGTGCCACTGCGCCTATTACATCCCATAAACACCAGGGCAAAAGCACCAGCTGCGCATTACTCTCAGAGGAAATACTATTTCCTCTCGTTTTGGCACACACTACCCCCCCAAAAGGGAAAAAGCCCTAGTGGGCTGCAGCTAAACATGAAGTCTTTGTAATGGTGTTATATATAAACAGTGTGATGTGATAAGTCTCTCCCGACAGCCAATCCCTATAAAAATAGAAAACAAAAAGATGCACTAAAACAAGGGGCATAAAAGGTGTTTGCATTTGAAACTTGTTTCTGGAAGAATTTACCACAAGGTCAACCATGACTGGTACTCACTGGGTGGCTGGGATAAAGGCAGGCAGGGAACTAAGCACCCTTAATATGTTAATGCCACTTGGAGTTGTCCTGCTAATGCCTGTTAGAGTGCAAAATCTACTTAAAAAAAATAAAATCAGTTGAAAAGTGCTATGCACTGCTTTACATTAAATGGGAGGCACATTGAAACACCATTAATATTTGAGATGTGCTTTGATTTAAAACACTCATTAGTGCTTCCCAAGTATTGGAAAGCAAACCAGAGGGAGAATGAATACTCTGTGAAGCAAGGACTCCTGAGGATCCTTGAGTTGTTGCTCATCTAAACACCAGAAGCAGCTAGAATCCATCCCACACCAGTATTGTCCATTATTATGAGATAAATTAAAAAGGTGAATTTTCCAAGCTTTTTGTTGTTCAAGGACCACAGCTGCTGCCTACATAGTTGAATGCAATTCCCCATGACTGTCTTTACCATCACCTCTTTACCCAGCTTGGACTGCCCAGGTGAATCTGAAGTACAGGTCTGGAAAGAAAAAGAGAAAATCGAGCGGTTTCACCAATGTCAGTTGATAACAGGAAGAGTTTGGCAGCTGTTTATGAAAGACTTAGGGAAGTAAAGGTGTAAAGCAAGGAGGATTTATCACTGAAAGGTCTTTTACAGAAAAATTTGTTTGTGGATTTTGGAGAAAGGGTAGTAAGTGACTAAAGAGATGAACACAGGCCAAAGATCAAATACAACTGGAATACGTCTTTGAAAGGTATCTGCGTGGCACTTATGTTGTTCTAAGGCATGGGTGGACACTAGAAGGTAAACCTCAAACAGAAAAAAAAAAAAAAAACCAAACCAAGCCCACCCCAAAATGCCAAATCACATTAACAGGCTGGACCAATTTGTAGCAGAGTTTTAGGCGTAGTTTGCTCCCTTTCCGTATTAGGGGAAGGGAAAAGTAAAAACAGAAGTTCAAATCACAGTGGTTACTCGGTAATAATCTGAGTAACCCATCTAAAAGATTGAGAAAACATAGCAGATGCCAGTAGGTTTGAAATTAAAGCACATTCAGCTCAGAATGCAAATAGTTCCGAGACCGTAAGGTTTCCCTAAAGCTCTGGCAAACATTTGGCTGGATTGATATTTTGGGCACTGATCTGCATAGCATCTGATTGTGAGCTGAATATGAGCAATGCAGAAAGGCAGATTTTTACTGAAGAGAAAAAGCTGCCTATTGCCTTCTGTGAGGCTGAGAGACAAGTTATAAAAAGCCTTATGGTGCATCTCCTCATTTTCAGTCGGCGTGTGGAGTCTCCAGCCCCAGTTTCCATCCCAGGAATACTCTGCAGCACACCATGGAGCGGCAAGGGGTGTTCTCCAGCATCTCTGTGTTCCCAAACTTATCCCTTAGAGGACAGTGCCAAAAGCCCTGGGTCAGGCCAGTAGCTGATGTAAATTAAAATAATCCCAATTCCCGTCAGCCTTGAAGTAGTACTCTGCCAAAATATACACTGGCTTTTGGTTTTGGAGCTGCCAGAGGAACAGTGGAAAATGTTGGTATCTTACTAGCTTTGGATTTCTTCTCTTCCTTGATTTCATGTAACATGGCAATGAAAGACTGAAATGAGTCCAGCACTCAATTTTTGAATGGCAATACAGATGTACTTCCCATTTTTGGTTGCCATAAATGCTGTGAGTTGAAAAGTTGTTGTGAGTTGTTATGTTATAGAACAAATGTCCACTATCTAGTGAGCACAGGGAGCATCAGCACAGTGTCTTGGGTACATGTGTTTACTTCTTCCTGGGTCACAGGCCTTCGAATAGCGTTTTATAGAAATGTCTGGGCATCAGAGTTCATTCTTATTTCCCTGACATCCTGCTGCTACTCATCAGGGTTAGATTAGACTGTAAGAAAGTCACTTCGAAAAGATTCTTGTCTTTTTTAATTAGAAATTTAATAGTATAAATAACTGTTTTTTGTCACCTTGATGTTTATAGTGTATTGGTATCATATAGACAATTGAATCTTTATTCACAGTAAATTACACTGCTAGTGCTCAGTAACTGATTCTTCTGCTTGTTGTCTTTGAAAATGTGCTGAATTTTCATTAAAATCATTCACGTAGAAATGCTCGGTTTTAAACTGTTAAAAATATTTGGCTTTTAAAATAAAACCAAATATTAAAACAGGTTTAACCCCTCAGATTCCATGGGAAAAAAAAAAATCAGAATTCAATCAGCATTGCAGGAGGGGTTGCGGCTTTTGCAAAAATGAAACTGTCATGCAGGATTTCAGGTGGTCCAATTGGTGTCAAAAGCCAAACATCTAGCAACATCACAATCTTATTGCTTAAGTATATAAGACTAAAGAATCAGGGAGTGAAATTCTCCTGTCTGAGGCAAGAAAGATGCTGTTTCTTAGTGCTGAAATCCGCTGACATGGAAAGGCAGAGAGGCTTTCATTGCAGCTAATGGCAGTGTACCTATCCTGTGAGTAATTACCAGTCTCCAGTCTTTGTTGCTTCTCTGCTCGTGAGACTAATGTTTATTCAGAACAATAAATATAAGGTCTATGACACTTTTAAAGTAATGTTCAGATGTGTCTGTGTAACCATGGATGAGTGGTGCTAGTAGTTTTATGCTTTAGTAAACATATTTGACTCTCTGAGCGCTCCAGGGACAGTAGTGGAGTGTGGCAGATGCCGGAGAAGCGGTAATGATTTGCAATTTTGGATGAACTTGTGGTAATAGAGGATGTAATGACAAGGTAGGGGGATCAGCTTTCATCGGATTCATTTCCTTGCTTCATACAGAATATTAATGATTCATTTAGCATTGATCTGTACTGATTCAGAGCGCAGATTTGTATCTATAATCTAGGAGATTGGTTAATTTTTATATCCTCGTGCTAAGTAAATCTTACTGGTGTGCGCAGCTGGCTCTGTGTAGTTAATGACCCCGAATAAATTCCATTATAATTCCTGGATGGTGCAAAGGTTTTTCATGGTGAGGAGCTGAAACCCTGCCCACCGCCAGCCATCAGCCCAGGTGTAAACTAGCAGTCTGGCCCCTAGGCTGAGTATCTTCCACAAGGTGTTGAACATTATCAGCTACCAGATACTTCAAATGGGTATTTAATGCATCCAGTCTCCCAGAGACAGGGCTAGATTTTTCCCCAGTCCTATGCAAACCTCACGCATGTGTTTAACTTTACGCATATAAGCATCCCTGTCAAAGTCAACATTGCTAATCATATATGTAGTGCTTAACTTGATTTTTAAACATTTGCAGGTTTCAGACCTGTGTTTTCAGTTTCAGCCAAGTGAGAAAAGTAATTTATTTCTCTCAGTGTGTGATGCTTTTGGAAACTGTTCTATGACTCGCTAAAAGAAAGAGTACTTTTACTTGAAGTAATCATTTCATCTGGTCTGAGCAATGATGTGCATGGTTGTCTGGGAGAAATTAATTTTTTCTTATTTTCTTTGTCACAAGTGAACAAGAACATTTTTGCAGGGGGCTACTCAATGCACTTGCAAGTTACAATAATAGCATTGTTTCTTTACTTGAAATTGCAGATACTTAACAATCAGACATAGTGAAGTAAGAAAATGACTATGGCTTTTGGGAAACAGGTTTCTAACCAGTAAGCATAAACCTGATACTGATAGAATGGAAGAAAAATCTCTATTTAATCAATTTGATCAAATTTAACCTTTACAAAATTGAGCTTTGTCTGCCTAAGTCATGCATGTACCTGCTGTGCAAAAGGAAGAAATCTCCTGTATCTAGGAGACTACAGCCAGCTAATCAACTTTAACAGTATATTATTTTCCTGGTTTAAAAATTTTTTCCTGTCTAAATCCTAGGGACTGACTAACAAGAACACAGAGTACCTGTGGTGCCTTTTGATTTACAAGTTTCTAGGTTCAGTCCATGACTCAAATTTATCTTGTTCATAACTGAATGAGCAATGTGAAATTTAGAGTAGCTATCACAAAAGTGTACCAGAAGTAGTAGTCAGAGTTTTCACTTCAGGGACATGATTAAAACAAAATAAATAACAAAATGGTGAGTATCAAATAATAAAAGGAGGGATAAAGATGCTTTCCTTTGTGTTACAGAAGAATAGTCCTCTTCAGGTGCTAGAACTGTCCTTAGGGCCAGGTTTAGATATCAAATTCATACTGTCTAGCACCTGACTCTACAGCAGGAACTGCTGATGTCAGTGGCACCATCTGTAGAGCAAGAAGTTACTCAGTGTGATCAAAGATGTAGAAACCGGTTCTCCATAATTTCAAAATGTTTTCCCATCTGGAGTCACTATCATAGGTACTTCCGTGGAAAACTGCCTGTTTTTCCTGTCTGAACTGAGGAAACTTCAAGTCTTGTGTTATAGTGAAGATGGACTGGGATAGCAGTTCCATAATGGCTATTGAAGCTGTGTGTAGTGCATAAAATGCTGGCTTAAGTCAACAGCATCCTCTTACTATACCCAGAAAACATGAATTTCTAGAACAAGATAAGAAACTCAAACGTAGATACAGATAATCTCCACTTTTAATGAAAAGATGAAGTTAAATACTGTGTTCTTAGGTTTTTTTTCAGAATAATTTAAGTGAAAATGCATACCTATCCTTAAATGAAACTGAGGACAGCATAGGAAAAGGAGATTAAATTTTCATCTAGCAAATTTGAAAATGAAAAGACTGTTTAGGCAGCTCCAAGTTACGCAAGTAACTTGCCTAGTATGAATAACCATGGGTCTTGAGTCAGCAAGCAACTTCAGGAAGCATGGATAAATTTGTTTTACCTTGGGATTATACAGATAAGGGAGAGTAATTCTTGTAATATATCCAGTGTATTTCACTGGAGAATTCCCTTTCACTTTTTGGGCTGATATTGCTGGCTGTGTAGACAGATCTCTTTTTAGTTTGTTCCTCATGGAACAATCCCCAAGCAATTAAGTGAAAGCGATTTCATTTACTGTTTCCTAATTCACCCGAGTATCAGTATTTTTCATGTAATGTTCATATCCTCCACTAGCTCATGAATACATCCTGTAGTGCTTTATGAAAAAAAAGTGGATAAATTCCTCTATTTGACGTACCTAAGTGGGTAAATGATGCATTGACTAGATAAAAATGGAATTCCTATTTATCACTCCTAAGTTTGCCTTTAAATTCTATGCTGCAGTTATTGTCTCCATACCCCTGCTTGGGAGATTCCAAGCCATGCAGAAAAAAAAAGACAAAAAAAAAGAACAGAACAGACCTTTGACTCAGATTAATTTTGTCAGTCTTTTAGTAAAAGTCAGAATCCAAAGACTTTGAGGTGTGAACACGTTATGAGCTTTTTCTACTGTGCTTTTCGTGTTAGGTCTGCAAAGGACACATCAAATAGTGGAGCTCCTCTGATATTCCAGAAGCAAGTGCCAACAGTATCCTAGAGAAAATCTATTCTCAGGGGTTTTCAGAGAAAATAACCTAATCCAAATACACATTCAAACTGAGTACCAGAAACAAAGGAAACCAGCTACAATGCTCAGGTTTGTTTTGTTTTCTCCCTTCACAAACAGAACCAGTCTTAAAGCCACTGTCTGTCATGAATAAATCAAAGAAAATAAGAAGCTCCTCTGGGCCTACAGCAATCTTCTGTAGCTAATTTCCTTAATGCCAATATAAATATATCATTATTGTATTGTATATCATTAACAGCCTTGGCAAAAGGTAACAAGAGCTATGGGTAAGCAACAGAAAAATGAGATACGCTGTTATCGACTGATCTACTTGATGTCAAAGCCAGGGGAGTGAAGAAGTGATTCACAGACTGTGGAAAAGTAGGGCTGCGGTATCTCAAGATACTGTCTTTGAAGGAGCAAAAAGTTTGTCAGTGAAGTCTCACTGAAATGAGCGATCTATAGAGCTCGTATTTTTACTTCAATTATAAGCTATAGCAGGGATGAATCAAGAATGCCATGCTGCCTCTTCCATGATGTTTTGTTTTAGATTTCCTATTTTCTTTTGTAGACAAAGCTGCTAATAGTCACAGCAAAGCAAATTTTGTTAGTGTTTGGAGTCAGCGAGCACATGGTGCAGCAATGTGTGATCATTGTGCAACAGTTGGAACGTCTTGCTGTTGCTGTCTCTTCACCATGACTGCCAGCAAAATGACTGTGTTGGCAAAAGCAGCTCACACAGCACCTGTGTTGTGATGCTGGGAGAGGGTGACTTGCCGTAAGCTACAGCTTGCTTAACTCTCCATCAGAATATTTCTCCATTAAAACTCTGCTTTTCTTAAACCCAGCATTTTTAATAGGACAATTTCAGTCTTGCACTTTGACATTTGCTGCTAGTGTGTAAGCTTGGGGGAACTGGAAAAAAGAATCTGTAGCATCCTCCAGTCTCTTCCTGGGAAACCCAGAGTTTCTAGTTTGATAATAGCTGCATTACCTTTCAGTTTGGTGATTTGCTGGAATTGCCTGTTTATCCCATCATCCTACATTATTTAGATAAAGCTATTGGTATTTTAGAGTTTTCCACATTATTCATAGACTCATAGCATGTTAGGGGTTGGAAGGGTCGTCTAGAGATCATAGAGTCCAACCCCCCTGCCAAAGCAGGATCACTCAGAGCATGTTGCACAGGAACACATCCAGATTGGTTTTGAAAGTCTCTAGAGGAGGAGACTCCACAAACCCAGTTCCAGTGCTCTGTCACCCTCACAGTAAAGAAGTTTCTCCTCATGTTGAGATCATAGAATCATAGAATCATAATGGTTGGAAAGGACCTCCAGGGTCATCAAGTCCAACCTTTGTCCTAGCATTTCTCTAACCACTACACCATATCCTCAAGCTCCACATCTAATCGTTCTTCAAACACCTCCAGGGATGGTGACTCCACCACCTCCCTGGGCAGCCTGTTCCAGTGCCTAACCACCCTCTCAGTGAAGAATTTCCTCCTAATATCTAATCTAAACCTCCCCTGGTGCAACTTGAGTCCATTTCCCCTCATCCTATCATTACTAATTTGAGAGAAGAGACCAACACCGGACTTGCTACAACCTCCTTTTAGAGATGGAAGCTTCTATGCTCAAGTTTATACGCGTTGTTCCGTGTCCTATTGCTGGGCACTACAGAAAAGAGATTGGCTCCTTCAATTTGACACCCATCCTTTAGATATTTATAGACATTCATAAAGACCCCTCTCAGTCTTCTCCTCTCCAGACTAAACAGCCCCAGTTCCCTCAGTCTTTCTTCATAGGGGAGATGCTAAAGTCCCTTAATAATATTCCATTAGTTTCAGAATTCTGACATTGCATTTTACATCAATCTTCACATTAAAAGCAAAAGCTGTAGTGCCCCCCGGAATAGATATTCTGGGTGTAAACCAGATCATCTACAGAGGCAGTGTTATCGCCCGTATATGTCATTGAGAAAAGTGAGATGTTTGCCATTCACTGCGCTAGTTAAAGCTTTTTCATTCATGTGTGGTAGATTCAGCATTATTGCTATCCTTGCTTGGCACTGGAGTAAAGAGTGAGTTATTGCCGATCAGATGGCTGATTTACAATTCATAAAATAATTTATAAAACAGTAAGGATCTCTTGAGCCTGAAGCCCGACTTTAGAAATAACTTTTCTTTCATTAGAAAAGCTGGGTACTTTTGAGGTTGAAAAATTATGAAATCATTAGTCAGTTTAATTACAAGAAGACACATTTTTTTCCTCATTCAGGTGTCCTGTAAGAGTATTTTGGTGGACTGTATGACTATCATGAGGAATGCTAGCAATAGCATGCTAAAATTCACAAGGCTGATTTGAATACATTTTTAGGCCACACATGGTATTGCAGAAATGCTAGAATGCTAAGCAGACAAAATAAGTTAAAACATCAGCTAATGGTTGACTGCATACAACATCTGTATACATTTTAGATGTCATTTTGGGTACACAGCAATTTGTGGAACAAGCAGATCAAGGAATTTGCAGCAGCATTATTTTGAAAAGAAAATCCACTGGAAGAATTTGACAGTGTTTTACGCTGTCATTTTTAATTATGTTTTAGTAGTGTCAGTTTGCACTTCAATTTTGAAAATATTATTTATTAATCTAGTATAATTATTGCATGTTGTGAGCCAGCTTTACTTTGAAATGAAAATTAAAAAATTCTCTTTGGAATATGTTTTTAAAGGATTTTTTTTTTTTTTCCTCAACATAAATTCTTTCTTCTTCTTTTCACTCTGTTTACACTGCTGTGATGAGGTAAAAAGCTCATTTCTTTCCAAATGAATATATAATGATGCTAGTACTAAAACAGTTAACTGGATAACTGGTATTTACAAAAATCTTCAAATGTAATAACTTCAAGTTCTTTGTTGAATATTCATTAAATATCCTTTTCTCATAGGGCTTATAAATCCTCTGAAATGCAATACATACACACTTTAAAATTTGACAGAAAATACTCATATTTCTAAGATAAAGGGTTTTTTCTTCTTTAAGCACTCTCTCAAATCATATATAATCAGGAACATTGGCAACACTGCTGCTCAGAGAAGGACGGAGTGAACATCAAGAAATCCAAATGAATTCAATCCCATTAAATGTAATGGTGTGGTAAATCTCACTATACCATCTGCTGTAGAAGGCTGAGACACTATTGGAATTCCACATCTTATTTACATAG
The DNA here is from genome assembly GCA_025345505.1 of Todiramphus chloris collaris. Classification (NCBI taxonomy): domain Eukaryota; kingdom Metazoa; phylum Chordata; class Aves; order Coraciiformes; family Alcedinidae; genus Todiramphus; species Todiramphus chloris. Next base: position 17,935,681 of record JANVCC010000030.1, read on the forward strand.
CAGATAAGAATGTGTTGGGAGATTTATATGGCAAATGAATACCCAGAGACGAAACTAAGTTTCTAGTCTGTTCACATCTGGGGAACATCTACATCTGTAGAGCATTATGCAAAAACTACTGTAAGTTAGCCTTTCTGTGAAAGACCCTGCCACTTCATTCCAACATTACCCATTAAAGGAAAAAAAACCCCAACACAACACAAAGCAGTGGAAAAGTTCCTGGAAGTGCTAGTGGGAGCTGAGCTTCTTCATCAAAAGAAAACATAACCTCTCCTAAGTTATTACATATTTCCAAAGGAATTAGCATTGAACATCATAGTAGATAGATTGTATCATATTTAAAACATCTGTGCTGTGAGTTCAGAAATCACCCTGTGGCAAAACATTAAGGAAAATATGCCACAGATTTATTTTTTCCCTCTTGAACGTTTAGATTGACACTCTCCATTTTAACTAGATTCGTAACTTTCATTTACTTAATACTGAAATAGAGCTGAGCTTCAGCCCAGTTTTAAACCAGATGATATCACAGGCCTATCTTGCACACTATCTGAGCTATAGAGGAACAAAACTCTGCACAGTAACCTCCACCTGATATACTCTTCTTTGTCATTAAATTTAATAAATCTTGAGCTTCCTTGGGAATGGCATGTCCTTTGTGTGCCCATAGATTGTAAAACCCATCACTTGTCAATTCTGTTAAACATTAAAGTTCTAATACATCAAAAGTGCATAGGGGAGCTGACCTGGGCTAAGAAAGCATTTTATGCAGGAATATTAATAGAGTTCTTCTGTAGCTGCCTCATGTACTTCAGATTGGAAACCTCTGAACCAAAGCCAATTGACAGTAACATATTTGGAAAGGAAGATGCTTTTAAATTACCTCCTTTCCATTTAATCAGACAAGCAACCTCTGAATCCCAAGCCGTAGGTGAATGTTTAAGAGAACATTCTTTATATAGTTAGCTGAACCATGCCCAAGAGCGCCCACTGACAGCTTTCCTATTACCAGAAGGACAATGAATCATATGAACTTTGCTGACACACATGCTATAATAATTGTTACATTTTCTTTTAGAATATATCCTTGGGCTCACTTTTGGCCTCACCTTAAAGGTGACAGCTTGTAAGCTACATAACCTAGCCTGCTACTAAATCATCAATAACAGTTCATAAAATATCCTGTAATAATTTAGCAGTGCATTGGTACTGATCTTAATGGAATCAGACATCAGCAGTTATGCTATTTCCTCCACAGATTCTGGATACTTCTATTGAACATTTGTTAAAACAGTTGTTCATCTACAGTGTACATATTCCTGCCAAGCTTCATGGAAATATTTCTATTCATTATTTTTTAACATCAAGTCTCTGTAGAACTTTGTCTTTTCTGTTTGGAACTCACTCTGGTGTTATATAGATATATTTGTTTCATAAACCAGACATAGTTACGTACATTAAACCAGACACATTTGCATTCTCCCCAGGTTAATGGCCAATTTTTCACAACAACTTTTCAAGTAGGAACACTGAAACAAGAAAAAGTTCTGTATTTTTCTATATCACAGCCCTATTATTTAAGTATTTTGTTTTCAAAAGCATACCTTAGGCAATCCACATTCATGTCTGCGCTATTTTTCTCCACTGAACACTCTAAAAGAGATTTCTGGGAAGTACTAGTACATTTTGGATGTTAACCCAATACTAATATTAGTAATTTTTATTAATGATATATGTACTGTTACAGTAGAACAGCTTCTGTTCCCTAAAAATTCTTCTTGAAGCAATATGGTTGTTACTTTTTCTTTAATGATGGTAAATATCTGTCAGTAGAACTGGTAACAATTTTATCGGAGTAGAAATTTACAGTAGATTTTATACAATGCTTGGCAAGTTTAGCCCCTTTTGTTCTGGATTCCCTTCTCTCTTTTTTTATTTCAGTTTAGCAGAACCTTGGGGGATGGTGGTGGTTGGTGGTAACGCCTGCAGAAATCCCCATGCCCCCTGTCCCTGTTGAACCTGGCACAGAGAGGTGGCAATTTCTTTGACACTCCTTTCAGGCTTTGGCCTCTGAGTTAGGGAGTTCCCTGGGAGTGCCCTGAGTCTACCCTGCCTGGCTCATCTGGGTGTCCCGGAGGAAAGCCACAGACCACAGGTCGAGCTGAAAGGATGGACAGCCCTGTCAGAGTATGAATGACTGTCACCACGTCTAGCAAAGGAGACGTGGATATTGGCTTACTATTTGGATGCAGTTGGCTGAGTTAAAGGCTTGCCAGGGTACTCATCTGCACGATTTTATGCACTTGATTTAACCAGTGAGGTTCTAACCCATTTAGCTGGGCTACTTCTACAGTCAATAAGCCTCTCCAGAGCTGGAACAGCTCTCCCAGTTTCTGTGGTTCTACATCAAAGACTTTTGTTACTAGGTCTGGATCTCTAAATATGATTAATATTAAGTCCCTTCTCCACATTAAGAAATGCTGGGATTTACTTCATGAAATAATTGTGATTAAAGCTGGCAGTGCTCTCAGGTACTAGATCTACAAAAAAATGTTGGATTTTATATTGTATGCATTATTCTGTGAAATTAAAGTTCACATAATTTTATGAAATCTTTTAAATTTTTATGAAAACAGCTCATTTTTCCAGTGAGACCATGACAATAGAATGCATGAGCTGTAACTTCTTTCTTTGATCCCCTTCTGTCCCATTTATATCTTTCAAAGGCAGTATCATTTCTAGGTCTGCCCAGTAAAGAAAAAGCTATGGCTTGCAAAACAGCATTACTCTTGACCTTTTCCAAGGACTATGTACATACCATATATGGAGCTGCAGATGTGGGTGGATATAAGCAACAATTAGAATATGATTCCTTCTGGTTGCTGTGACGCTTGAGACCTTCACGGTTTCAGCTTGAGAAAACGTGTTTTCTTTTTCTCCTCCATCTCCCCAGAAGGACTTCCAAGAAAGCACCCCTGCCATGTCTTTTTTGATCTCTCCAGACCTCAGGTTTCCACAAAACTTCTGTATCCATCAGTGTTTTACTAGACATTCAGGAGTTTTTGATTTCCTGAGCCTACACCCTACTTGTTCAGAGAACTTTTCCAGATGCTGACTAACTCTCATAGCAACATCAAACACCTAATTTCCTCTGTCCCTTGTTACTAGACCTGCTATCTTCAACTCTTACACTTCCTCACCTGTCTCCTTAAGATAACTTACTACATCTCATGGATAAATAAAAGCATGTATAAATAAATACATGTAGAGACAGGTATGAATAAATTAAATACATGATTTATTTGGCAATTCTTTTAAAATAAAAATGGATGAATCCCATGCAAATGTACTTTTTAGATTCACCTGAGCTGCTGCTTATTTTCTTAGCCAAAATTAAGAAAAATGGTTGAGTTGTCTTATCTAGAGAATGTGTTAAGTTCTAATGAACATTATGCAACTGGGAAATACAGGAGTGATAAAGCCTCTCCAAGATACAACTCCTTCTATTATTCCCACTGAAGGGGTATATCACTGCCATTATGTGTAAGGGTTTCAAAGACCACTTAAGCATTATATAGTTTTCTGCTTTATTTCTAAGACATGGATTTTTCTTTTTCTTTTTCTTTTTTTTTTCTATAAGAATGTCAATCCATTTCATGCAATCTTATCTTTTCCAGTATACAGAATGATACCTACAATAAATACAGTTATCTTTTTGATAGATGTTGTTTTGAACTCTTGATCGCAGGTTGAATATTTCAATGTGTTGTGATAAAATCCAGTACTCTCTATTTCACGTATTTTGTGATATTTTGATAACATCCCACTTAGGCAATTGCAAGTCATTCTCAAACATCAATAAATATTTATTTTGCAGGAGGAAAACTGGCATTGTAGTTTTTAGTTCCTTTAGTGCAATCTGTTGAAATAATTGGCCTGTATAACTTATCATTCAAAGACAACTGAAACTGTTATATTTGCAAATATTCATTGTCACAGAGGTCTGAAAATACCAAATAGCTTTCTTTGGCAACTGAGGTGATATTCATTAAACATGCACTTTAATTTAATTCATGACATTTCATCCACTGGTATAAGCCACTAGCTGAGCACACAATGTATAAGAAGTCCAATATAATCGCAGAAGTAGCACAGAATACCAGTAAGTACCCTAAAGAATTTGCGTAAAGACTCAACTAGTAAGGAAGATAAAAGAAGTAGACAAACATCAAACTATATTCAGTCATGAGACATACTTTCTAGATCATTCTTTTTTTATCTTAAATTATTTTGCAACTAATTATGTACTGGTTTTGCCCCGTGAATTATCACACTTGTATCTTAGCTGCCCGTTAGAACAAAGATCTTGACTTCTGGATGACTTCTGGCTAATTACTATAGAAAATATACTCTCATGAAAATTATTTTGTATCTGTACAGTCAGGAAAAAATCGTGAGTAGTCAAAATATTGAAGCTCTCAAAAGAAATTTTCAGAAAAAATTAGATATAAAAGTGTTTTTATGCTTTCCAAACAGATTTTTGTCTTTGTCTTTTCTCACAGCACAGGAAAAACTACAAAAGGTTCTTTGATAAGACTGTGTGCAATGCAGTGAACCATAACTCAAATCTAAAGTGAACTGGAATCCATCATGAGTTCAAGCTGTATTCATTCATACATTTTATTTATCATTCTTATACGATCAGTATCCTTTTCTACATTCAAACCTATGCTTTTTGCTTTAGTTCAAGTAGAGAATGGCCTGGCTTTATGGTTTTTCCCACTCATCTGGAGTAATGGAAATAACACAGAAAATGCTGTTTTCTGTCTTTGTGGTTGCAAAAATACAGTGTTGTATATTCCTGCTCTGTCAGAGTTACCCTTTTAGAATGCAAGCAGGTTGGATGGTGCAGGTGGCCATAGACTGTTGCTGAAGTACAGCCTTAAGACCGTGAGCATTTATAGCTCCATCCACCCCATGGGTTAGCTTTTTGTAAGACTCCAATTGCTAAATGTGGCTAGAAATGCCTTCCAGTCAAGACATTATGAGACCATGGAGCAGCCAATAATCCTACTCTGTTTCTGCAAAGCTGATGCTGAGCATAATCTTGCTTCTGAAAACAAAACAAAGATACTTTCTCCTAAAGAAGTGGCCTACTCTTGTTCTCTTCGCAATCTCTACATTGTGATGGTGATGTTGACTCAGAAATACCAGTGTAGAGTAAGAAAAATGTGTTCCGCCACATGGAATATTTTTTTTAGCTTATTATTCCATAGACTTTCAAATGTTTTATATGCCTATGAAAAATATAATGCCCTACTCTACCTAACCAAGAAGCACAAAACTCCATCTTATTGACTGTCAGCAGTAAGCATATTAATACTTTGGCATACAGTGTTTCTCCTATGGCATTCTGACATTAACTGTGAAAAATCCTGGGGTATTCCTTGTGAAATGGCACAAAATAAATCTAATTTTTAATGGAAGCTTAGATCTCTCCAGAGCCCTTTTTCATCCTGAGGTTTTAGCCATGCGGGACAGAGCCCATTAAACAGAAGAGCAGTGAAACACTATTGCAGAACAGCACATGTTTACTCATTAATGAGAAGTTCTGATATAAAACTGGACATTTCTTGCAGGTTGGAATCTTTTCATTCTTGTTTTTGAGGAGGGGAAGACAGCAGAAAGGGAGGAGGGGGAATCCTTTAATTGTTAGTGCAGGTTTTAAACTGACAAGCCTCAAAGGCAGAATACTGACTCTTTGATCTTAAAAGGGTTGTAAAAGGATGGTCTCACTTGTGTTTATTCAAATATTTGCAGGTAAATGCTGATAATCTAAACTGAGTCAAAGCTGCAGAATTTAGCATAAGTGATTTGCATATCAAGAGCCTCAAAATAAATACCAATTCAGAGATCTTAAATGTTGTCAGAAACAAATCATGACTTGAAATTAACTTGGGGCTTGCCTACATATGGAAGTCTGTGCTCAGGAAAGGAAAGCGTTCATTGGAAACCAATAGTCTAATAGATATGTTTGATCCCCACTCAGAGGGCTTTGTGGTAGCTGTAGGTATCTGCAGTCACATACCTGTTGGTCTGGGGCATATCAAGAGCAAAAGGGCAACGTGACAGGGCAAAGAAGAGCTGAGCTGATATGCTGTACATCCTCACCATCAGATGTTATCTGCTGGAGACATCTTTTGGAGACAGTCTGTAGTTGATTCTAGTTAATAGCTGAGAAAAGTGCTTCTAGTGAGCTCTCTTGTAGGCAACTTGCATTTCACTGTTTCTGGGCAGAGTTGTCAATTCTTGAACGACTGGATTCTTGACATGTTGTTTTACTATTTGTAATTATTTGTGTTTCGAGTAAAGGTATCAGTTTCTAAATTACTTGATTGTCTTCAAAACCTATTTTTAGCACAGGGTTCCTGCTACTTATGCCAAGAAGTCATCAGCCAGAAAATAATTCTGTGCCTGTTACTTGACTGAAGGAATGTACATCCTGAATAAGCACAGAGCAACCTCTTTGGAAGTACAGTTCCTTCACACCTCCTCTCCAAAAGTCAACAAAAATTGTTTGTGTGAGGGAAGTCTGTGTGCACAACTGCTGCAACTGATGAAATGAGATGCTAACAATTAGCATTTATCAAGTGAGATCACCTGTACTGCCCAACTTACTAATGTAGGATAAAAGTTTCAGCCTTTTGATTCTCTTGGCGGAGTTTTTAGAGTATCAAGATGTATAAAAAAGACTAGGAAAGGCAATTTGTGCAATAACTTGCAAACTACTTCTTTTAGTGTGAACTGATACCTCATTACGTGGGAAAAGTGGCTAATTACAATGTTGTAGAGTTAGGTCAGCACTTCAGTCCATCTCCTTCTGTACTTTTCTGTACATTGCCAATTTAAAGCTCATATGGACAACAGTCTTTAAGACTAAGATCAGTTCTGGGCATTAGAAATCAATTAATGTCAGGCTTCCACATAAGGAAAAATTAGCAGCAAGTAGCTGGCTTTTTCAGCTAGTCATTGCTTACTCAATTCCCTCTTCAGGTGTTTGTCACACACAAGAACTTTCTATTTTAATTGACCCAGGGTGGCGTGACTGAAGTTTGAGCTGGTGACATTACAGGTTATTAATTACAGGATTACAGCAGTAGGAGTGGTTTGTTACCAATCAATACAGCAACTTAGTAAATCATAGAGGGTGAGTGTCGCTTTTAGTCTTCTAGATCTCAGTCTCCCTGATAAGTGAATGAGTGTCTACCAGATTCAGCTATAGGTCCTGGGCTAAGATTTTAATAGGAAATTAGATACTGCATAGTAAATTAGTTACCATTTTAAAGAGCTAAGTCCTCAGAAGTATAACTGGAGTCCCTCTTTTTAGAGATAATGTCCCAAGATAAAGTTTCCTGTTAGTACAGTCATGTCAGGCCATAATTTTCTTTGCAATTATTTAGAATGAGGACAGTTTTGAGTAGTAAGTAGGCTATTTTTGTTTCAATTATTAAAAAAATAAATTAAAAAATTGTTGGACAGAGTAGGAAAGCAATTTTTGAGTTTGTGGAAATTCTGATCATTTTCTTTGTTAGAAGTCTAAAATCCTTTTCTCTGGAAGGAAGGTCTGCCAGCACTGGGGAGAAGCTAGAGAGCTAATAGAAGTGCTCAGCACCTACCTAATGCCAGCTCTGCCCTCTGATGATGGTACTAAATTCTGACATTCAGAAAAACTTTGCTGATGTTGCCATAGTTCCCTGCGCTCAGCACCTGCAATCCAGCTGCCTCCCCACTGCGATGACTCATTGACATTTCAACACTACTGCGTCCACCTTATTGACTTTCCAACTTCCTGCATTATTGCTTTATTCTCTGCTTCTCAGCACACTTTTCCCGGTCCCGTTCTACCCATCTTTTATTAGTCAGATGTCCACAGCTCCTCTGACTCTGAAATTTTCATTTCCTTATGGGATGTCTTATTATACCTTTTCTCCTTCTTTCTGCACACCTCTTTCCTTCCTTTCCAACTCCTGTCCACATAACACACTTTGAGCGGTTTGAGTATCTGGATGTTACGCCAAGTTGTTATTCCTGTAAAACGGAATAATAACTAACCAACAAGCAGTCACACTTGGTCATTAACAAGATGTGTCTAATCTTACTGCTTGAGTTACTCAAACCTTTATTTTGAAATATTTTTTTTTTTTACTAAAAATAAAAGATGGTTTTAATTCTGAAATTAAATTATATATGCTATGGTTTTTCACAAAAAAAACCCGAACCAAAAACAAGAGTGCCATTCTCAGATTCACCTACTTTCTGTGCAGTTGGCCATTTTGTACAAGAAAAAAACCTTAGAAGTTGGTGTTTTTTCATAATTTGTGTGGGGTTTTGTTTTTTTATTAATACACTTGTGCATATCTGATGATCCCATAGTATTTTTTTAAAATGTAAATTGAGTGTTTTCATCTTGCAAAGACTATAGTACACTTTCTAGGATTAGGTTAAAGCTGACCAAAACTTTCACACTATCATCTCAGGTTATATTACACAATAGCAAGTTAAGTACTAATGAGAAAAGTAGAATTAGTTTGGTGTATGATTTAAGTAAGGTCAGGTTCTCAGTAAAATTGTCTACATGGTAGAAGAAAAGCTACTAGATATTACATGGTCTTCATTTATATCACCAGAAGTGATTAGTTACAGTTATAATTAGTTTCTTATTAATAAGGAACTGTAGGCTTAATACATGTTTCTGAAGAATATGGCCTTTTGACAAATGCATCTTACATATCACAGCACTGTAAATTTTATTGCAGTTGCAGACTGACCCTGTATTGCATCAAACCCCTCCTGTGAAATGCCAAAAATCTCAATTTCTGATACATTAGTAATTCTGAACACCTCAAAAAATTCTGTTCATGAGTCATAATGACACTTTTTGGACTAAATACCAAAGTGGGAAGAATACAAACAGCCAATTGCTGGTGGTTCAGTGTCACTAGCTATAAGTGCATTTATAGTGTTCTGGACCTCAAAAGATCTAGTCCCATGTACTATGTCTTTGGGGATTTCAGCAACAAAATTTTAAGGTTTTGATCCCACTAGTGCATGATTATCTTAAATATATGAATAATTCAACTGACTTCTCTGGGACTGCTCAAGCCCCTCAAGTTGATAGTATAGTTGTAGGATCATGGCCATAACATGGGGGGAGAATTATTTCTGTGGGGATTTCTTATTCAGTTCAGGAGCATTGTAATTATAAGCCCATGTGAGTGAAACTAAGAATGTATCACCAGGTTTATGACATTTTTTCACTTTACAGTCACTGTCATAAAACTCAGACGAATATGGTTCCATTGTGTATATTTTACACAGTCTTCCCTAAGAATGAGTTTGTGATAAGCTGTTCTCTCTCTTTTTTCCATAACAGTTTTTGTTACATGACTTCCAAATTTTAATGCCAAATATGATCTCTGAAAAGCTATAAACTTTTAACAGACTTTAAACATAAAGTGAATGAATAAATTGCCAGGGAGTCTGTGGTTTGATCCCAGGAAATCCTGATTAATAGCCTGTAGGTTTCTTTTAGACCACCCTGAACACATTGTGAAAAACAGTTGACTCATTTTATGGCCATTTAGGTTGTAATTCAACCTACTAAATTTATAACAATTTCTTCTTTTTTTTTAAACACTAAATAAAGACATAAGAATTGATATTTCTTCATGTACTAGCATATGCTGAACACATTTCTTGCTTTATTTAGTTCAGTCTTGTAAATGTATAATTCTGTATATTTGCTAACCACATAAAATCTATTTTTAATATAAAAAAGGCCTAATTCAATGTGCAATTAATGTGAAAGCAATTGTATTTATAATATTGCTCTCCATTTTTGTTGATCAGGACTTGCACATTTGGAAGTGAAACTAATTTGGACATGTGTTTTAGGAACCTTCTCAGTAAAATTTTTGATAGGAAGTGGAAAATGTAAAATAATGTTGCAAGATAATTTGTCAGATAATATTTCTTCCTCTTTATTTAATGTTTTATTTGTATAAACAGGATTGTAAGAACATGGTAGCAGCATTTTATTCTTTGTTAGTTGTAATATCAATTAAAACAAAGATGTACTTACTGTTGGTCTAAATCTTGACATTACTAGTCAAGGTCAAGGTATAGAGCTAAACTGGGTCATTTTGTTTTAATAACTTTGGAACGTTTGGTACTGATCACCTTACAGAAACTTAAGCTCTTTATAAACTAGATTTCCAGAAACTTGAGTGGCTGTTGATCCTGACATGGGTCTGAGCAAAGATGGTAAAACATGGCCTGTGATATGCAACTGCTGTCTAAAAAGTCTCTGTCTTTATAAAGGATGTTTTCTTGTACCTGTGCTGTATTCATGTACACAAAGAGAAAGGATAGATTTTTTTCTTATTAAAAATGGGATTCTATTGCTCATAGTATTTGCATCAATAATATCGATGCAAAAGAAAAGAAACAATCTTCTACAATGCTACTGCAGAAGGCAGTAAAAATTGAAAAAATAATTTGCATATTGTGCAAAATTTAACAAATTCCATTGAGTAAAAAAGTAAACAAAATATATATATAAAAACCTCTGCTAGTGAAGTAGAAATAAATGAAGTGTCTTTGCATTGTCTTTACCATATGCTCAAATTTGCTTTTTCTTTTTGAGAATAAATAAATTATTTTCCACACAATAGAAAATTGAGTTTACTATTTCTAACATGGTCTGAACGTAGAAAAAGGAAACATATTTTAATATTAGTGCTTATCACAGCATTTAAGGCATCACCATCCCCCCCTCAAGCTTTCTACTCTTAAATAAAAAAGGAAAAATCCTATTGTTTTCCTAGGTTCACTTTGCTTCTAGTGATTGATGTAGAATTTTACTGCCATCCAATGGTAAGGACCTATTATAGCCTAAGTAAATGTCTAATGCTTTTTGATCAAATTGCAGTCTAGGGAATTTAACTTATGTAGTACACTTAGAACTTACACCAATACATCTCTGTTCGTTACACAGTGAGAAGGAAATATGACTACAGTTTCAATTTATTCTGTGTTTCCTAATTCAATTTAGCTCTGAATTACTAATATTGTGGTACATAATTACCTAAATGAATAAATCAACCTAAGCTACTCACTAAAAAGAACATTAGTGTATAATACTAATTTTTGTGTGTACCTTGTCATGTTAGTTTAAAAGATTCCTTTCTCTACAGAGAGTTTTTTTTAGTTAGCAAATTATCCTTTTGCTAAATACTTTTCTCTGCTTTACTTATCCTGTCTAGAGAATATACAGTTGTTATTGTACACTACAGAATTGCTTTATGGCTCTCAAATGTGTTACAAGGCATTTTTTGTGCCTTTGATTTTTATTTTTTTCTTTTTACTCAAATACACATGAACCTATAAGAAAGACAGACAACTGCTTAAAACTATAATCTGAAATATATGGATTTTTGTGTACTTTTATCCTCTCTGCTTTCCAGATTCAGCTTCAACTGGCAGTCCAACCTAACAGTAATTCTAGGTTCTAGGAATCAATCTACTGTTACCACACTTCAATTTTTGGGGGTATTTATTTTAAAGAGGAAACAATATAGATACATCTAAAGAAAATAGCTTCAGATCATGGGTAAGAATATAAAGCCAAGGCTTCAGCTTGTACTATGAACAAAAAATTATAATAATTAGTGGCTGTTAAAGGAAAAAAAAAAAGCAAACCTCTACCAGGATGTCAGAAAGGAAGGGAAAGAAAGGGAAAGGAAAGGAAGGAAGGAAGAAGGGAAGATCTTAAATAACACAGAAAATTAATAGACTGTTATTTCTGTTCTGTCATGCTAGCTGGAATACTGTCACTCCATTAGGATTGGACTCCATTCCCTGTTAAAGCCAATAGCCACACTTCCAGTGACATAAAAGAGACCTAACCCATGTCCCGGTCATGCATTCCTATCTCCTCTCAGGGATGGCTGTGTTTTCCCACATGTATATTTCAATTCAAACATTTTTAAAAACTTTTGTGGCTTCTCACAAAGATGCAACCAGTGATATCTACTTTACACTCCACAACATTTAGGAACAATTTATTTAGACGTTCTGTTGATCTCTTGCTATTATTTCAATTCTTTTTAACAACTCTTGGGCCATAATCTTTGACTACTACTATAGCTGTGTACAAAGAATAATCTTTGATTAAATTACATCAGTAACCTGAAGCATCTGCAGCATGTGAGATTATTGGAGATGAAGCAAGAAACAGAATATAGAGCAAAGTCCCAGAAGACTTGCACATATCCCTTATATATCCATGCCTTAGACAACTAGAAAACAACTAGAAAGGCAAAACTTTCCTTTTATAACTGAAATACATTGACATTAATCACCAGAAATTCTTTGGGTTGTGTATGCAGAGAAAAAAATCACTGTGCTTAAATAGATCGATATTAAAATAGGTATGAATACGCTATCTGCATAATTCGTGCTTTAATACTAGAAGGATGTGTGCATTAGAAAAGTGCAAAGAGAAAGTGAGGATCATGAGAAGTTATTTGTATTATTGTATTTATTCTGTAATTAATATCAGGACACCACAGCTGCCCTTGGAAAACACAAATCCCTCTTCTCCGTATTGCTATATTAGCAACTGATTGGAAATCAAGTGAAAAAATTTCACTACACTTTTGAAATTAAAGCTTCATGCAGTGTTGGTGTTCATAAACTTTATAACTGGGAGAAAACTAGGCCAGGTATCCCTGATACCATGACATACAGATGTGCTGGTTTTCCTCCTCCCGGTATTTAGATTGTCAAGGAGCACCAGTCTCAGAAAAGCAGTGTAGGTGAGAACAACAAAAGTGAGTGTTCTTCTCAGGGAATATCCATTTATTGTTAGCTAAATTGCTAATTCATTTTCGAAAATGTTCTTATTGCTATTGTTCTCAATTTTTTTGCAGTATATGCTTAGGCAAGTTTATTGAGTTAAATTAGTTTGAAATTAATTTGTACAAAAGGCTACACTTTTAACTTCAATTTTAATACTCCAAATCAATATACCTTTCACAGAGCAGATAATTTCTCATATTCCTCAGAATTCACTTAATCAGTTTCTATAAATGGATGGGAGGAAAAATTTAATTTCAACCAATTCTTGTTTCATGTTTTGAATAATAGGTTGGGTTTTGTTCTTTTTTTTTTTTTTTTTCTCTGTGCTTTGAAGGAAAGGTCTGTGTGACAGCTAACAAAGCTGCCCTGGCTTTGTAGCCCTCATTTTATAAGGCATGAGATAACATGCTCTCTGCATGGCTCTCCATGAGTTCAGCTGGCCACAGCACATGGACAGACTTCAGGAAACGGAGCCTCCTCCTCAACATCTGCACACAGATGTGTGCGGGGGCTGCTCTCTGCTAGCGGGGGCCACCGCAGATCCCAGGCGTAGAGTCTGGCAGTCAAGTGAGGTGTGCTTGGGTGGATTTGGGGCTATACCATTGCTCCGGCCTTCCTGCCAACACAAGCAGAGATAGTAAAGTGGAGACCATGGAGAATACAGCGTGTAGCATTTGTCACGGGCTATAGTCGCCTCCACTCAGCTATTTCCCCCACTGCAGGAAATATCGTCAGTCTATCCATCCATGACTTCTTTTGGCCAAGAGAAGGGGGAGAGCCTGTGTGGCGACACCAGGCAGCACATGTGGCCCTGCCACCAGCAAGAGGGAGCACCCAGCCACCAACCAGCCTAACCCCGGGAGAACTTTCTGTTCATCACCTCCCTCCTTTCACTCTACCCACATGTTAATGCATATTCAAACAATGCATCAAAAATAACCGGAAGGCAAACCACCACTGAATCGCCAGCCCTCGTTCCTGAATAAGCTGCTCACAGTCAATTGCCTTTTTCCTAGTTTAATTTTCTTTGTGTGTATTATAATGTTCTGTATGCTCAGTGACAGTCATTTCTGTGAAGCTGCATTTCATTTCCTCTGACCACTAAAACTGTGATCTGCTTTACTTGCCTGAAACAAGTATCACGCACAGATTTTAATTATTTAGTCATGATTTAGCATGCATGATATATGGGTATCATTATCAATGGCTGCAATATCTCTTCTTTTGGCTATTTAACATGAGGAAGATGCTCTTTGTTATTAACATCTGTTCATCGGGGACACAGACCTTCTCAGCATTACTAGCACCTTCTGTTTTTGTCAGGAGAAGGGAAAGTGATCAAGAGCCTCATCAGAGCCTAATTTGGCACTGATGTGTTTTCCTTTCTCTTAGCACAGCCTAGATCTAAATTGTCCCTTAAAATTAGAGCAGCTTTTAAAATACTACTCAATAACTAGATCTGAGTAGGCTTAGACTAAGATGGTGGAGATATGAATGTAACACTGTTTAAATGTTATGGTTGTGTGTGGGCTACAAGATGAAAAATAAGTTAATAAAAGACGTGGTGGAATTAGAAAATAAGATTAGTGGATTGCTTTAGCCGTGAAACCATCTTCTAGCTATGAAAAAACAGCTAATCTTATTTTTTCCCCACTAAGCTCATTCTAGTTTTTCCACAGCCCAGCAAAGGCCTCACAGCAGAAATGTCCCCTTTACATTTACCTTGTTATTATAGCAGGCATTTTATTAAGCCTTTTTAAGGACAGACCTTTGGTTTGCAGTAAAACAAGGCTCTGGTTTTTCGCTGCTTTTCTCTGGTCCTCTGGTGATGTTACAGCAGAGGCACTGAGCTGTTTGCAGAAGTGTGTCTCTGCTCAGCCTTTTTTCAGGCAGGTTTAACCTGAAGGTATGAATGTACTTTGAGGCAAGATTGCATTTGAACTTTTTTTGAAGATCCCTCTTAAATCAAAAATAAACACAAAAAAAAAACCCACCGAAAAAAAAAACCAACAAAAAAAAAAGGATTTCTCCAGAAGGGTTTGATTCTATGTTTGCTGACAATACCAACCAAATATAATGTTTGTGCTCCAGACCAGGATCTTATTTCTTCCAAAAAGCAAGCATCAAAATCTGATCATGTAGATAAAAGAGAGCACTTCTCATGAATATACTGTACATGATTAAAACTCCAGCTCCCTATGGTTTAGACCTGGAAGACATTTTAATTATCTATCTAACATCTTGCTATTTCTGGAATTTTGACTGCGAATGTTTCTGACACACTGGTTCATAGAGTATCCTTTCCTCATATTGTGCTTTTTTTTTATACTCCAGATGTACAGTAAACAACAAAAGCTTGTTTTATCTTTTGCTCGCCATCAGATAAAAGCAAAAGATAACTAAAACGAAACAAAAAAAAAAGTAATCTTAGATATCTTGCTTATTATCTAAAAGTCCCATAACAATCTCAAATATGCTTTACCAAATGGGCCCAAACTACACACAAGTAAAAAATCCAAATATTAACACTACTCTAAATAAACTTTTAAAATATCTTCAAAGAATAGCCTTACATCTTTCTCATTTTCCCAGGTAAAAATAGAAACATTTTCATACATAATTATTGTTTTTAATAAATATTAGAAAATGTCAGTCTGTTGCTGTCAAAAACTAGTAATACAGGGAAAAAAAAAAATTGCCATGACAGTCTTAACCATGTTCTGTTTCTGAATATATAAGTAAGAGCAACTCATTTGCCAGCGTGATTTTACAAATGTAATCCAGCCTATGCAGTAATACTCCTACTAATAATATGCTAGTGAGAACCTCAAATGCAGCACATGAAAGGTGGATGTCAAGTTTACAGTGGAATGTCTTTAAAGTTTACATTAGAGTGAACACATAAATAATGTTTTTAAACATGGAGTTATTGTATATTCTGAATGAGAAATATGAAGAAAGTTGGACAAACTAAACCTGTGCTGAATGCTTGAGTGGTTTCTAAAATTGCCTTATCACTTTTTAGGAGTGATGGACTAATGGTTTAATATACCTAAAATCTCGACAAAAGTTTTCTCAAGTTTCTGTTTCCTAGGTTAGTCTCTGAGTTTAATTGATTTGAAGTAGATCACTGATATCTATGTTTTGACCAGTTTTTGGTCAAAAACCAGCCAGGTTTTGAGTAGAAAATGTCTACGCTGTGAAAGTGAATGCAGTGATAAGATGCATGAGCTGGTGAAGATCTTAGTTTGCAAGGCAGAACTGTGCCATGTAGCTTATCCAAGCAGGGTTTAAGTTTGTTACCCAAGCAGTATCCGTTGCACTTGGCAGCGTCTCACAGGACACGTTAGCTGAAGCACAGCAGTGTGCAAACACAGCTGGCATCTGAACTGGAGTCCTCATGGCAGCTGGTGCCCAGACCTGTGCCAGCATGGGCTGCACTTCGTGACACTGTACTGTTGCCATGTCCATTATCTTCAGTCAGGTCAATAATTAATTCAGCATTTGTAAAAAGTTTGTAAAAGAAGCCTTTAAACTAGAGGTGGGGATTTGTGAACCAAATTAACCACTTAGATGATATCTGTCTTGTCTTTGTGTGCAATACGTGCTTCCGTAAGTTCATCGATTCCTACATCCATCACCTCATGTTGAGTACTATCTCTTTAGAAAGCCTGGTTTTTTAAAAGAGGTCACGTCAAACTCATTTTATATGATGGGCTTGATCTGATACCCTGGTGCTTGGTAGCAAACACTTTCAGCAGAAGTTATTAAGTTGAACAGTATTAACATAAAAATAAGCTATAGTGTTATTCTAGTTGCACTATCAACCAATAGATGCCTGTTAATAACTCTAACAAGGAGATCTGCAGGAAATGAGTCCTAGACCTTTTGGCTGCTGCCTTTTTTTTTCTGTTCCCCTAAGTAGAAATGGGGTTTTGGAAGCCGATGCAGTCAGCTTTCAGTCAGCCAGATCCTGAATTATTTGTGCCATGGGTGCAGGGACACCGCTGTGTATTAGCTCAAGTGCAGCAACACAGGAGCTGCTCTCAGGAGCAGGCAAGTACAGCTAGTCTCCTGCCACCCAGGGCCTGAACCTGTATACCTGCTAGATCTATGATGGATGTGTATATGCTCAGCTCCATTGCTGTCTGGCTGTGTTTCCATGGAAGGAGATAGAAGGGAGTTGTAAGTTATCTCAAAGCCAAATCCGGCTGGGGTCTGCTAAGTCCACTCAGGTTGTGCCCATTGAACTGAACGTGTGGAAATCCACTTTTGCTAGCAGCCACATTTCAGAAGGGCTATTTTAGAATGGTATATGGTTGTGTTAATGTGTGGACCCATTCATGTGTAACACTGACCTTAATACAATAAACTCTGGGAAACCAGGTGCTTAGAGCATAATTCAGCTATATCAAATAACTCCACAGAAGACAGCTTTGATACAGCAAAACTCATACTGTTTTGGAGCTAATTGGTTAGTCTGTGCCAACCAAGTCTGATTTCTCACAGAGATGCTGTGAGATATATGTGTACCGTGCTGGGTTTGAATTTTATATCACTTTTCTTCTCTGGGCATTTGTATCAACTAAAACCATGTCCCTCATTCTCAGAGAATGAAAAGTTGACTGTCGTAGAATCACAGAATGGTAAGGGTTGGAAGGGACCTCTGGAGATCATCGAGTCCAATCCCCCTGCCAGAGCAGGGTCACCCAGGACAGACCACACAGGAACAGATGCAGGTGGGTTTTGAAAGTCTCTGGAGACCATGTTTGTAGAGTTGATGGCACACATGCAAACATACATTAAAAACAGCCCACCTGAAGCTGCTTGCTGAACTACTCTAACCTACACGAATTGCTGGAGTAGTGCCTTTAAGCTGAGTAAAGGCAGAGCCTCTGGATCAGCTTTTGCAAGCACCGTGTTCTGATTGAAAATACTGATTACCGATTCTTCCCAAAACCACCATCCGAGCATTGTTCTCCTTGGAGAATGTCAATGTTTAAAACATGTAGCTGGGGCAAAGACAGCTTTTAAAAATGTCTTGCATACTCAGCTCTGATTTCAATCCATAAATTCACCTTCACTCAGGCAAGTTTTGATAATTTGGGCAATGTCATAATAGTTTTCTGAGCAACATCTTCTGCTTGGTATCTCTGCACCTCAGGCCACAAACAAAAGTTAATCCACACGCGGCTGTGACCATTAATACTTTGATATGGAAACAAGTCATTGGGCTATCAAAACTCACTGCTATCTCTTAACAAGGTAGCCTTATGTTGGCAAAAATAAATGCAGGGAATTGAATTTGCAATAGGGTTCTTTCCAAGTATATATAGTTTTAAGTTAATAAACTAATGACAGCCAACTATGACCATGCCTGAAAAATTCTGAGATAACCTGTACCACATTTCATGCTCACAATGAAGTGTATTCACTTCTGAACCAGGGTGAAAAAGGTTCTGGGCTGTCACCTTCCCCATGCCACCTATAAAGTGTTAGCAGCACTTATCCTGGGGCTCAGCTCCATCCCTGGATGGGGACTATCAAAGGCTGCAGCCTGGGCTTGCCTGACAGGTTGCTGGAGGGAAGGTGTGAGGCTGCTCTGGGTGTTGGCCAGGAAAGAGCCTGATATAAATGTTTATCTTGTGTTATTTTGACTTGGAAACTGGAGGGGTTCAATGAAAGTGGTGGTTTACATGGATGTTATGGTCATGAAGCCATGCTGGGTAATGGAAAATGGTGCTGTTTCAAAGACGGGCGGCAATAAGTAAGAGAGATTAGTGCAGGAGAGAGTTCCCAGTATCAGGTTAGTCTGTTGAAGTGGTTATTCCTGTGATTCCCAATTTCTTTCACATCAGGGATTCTGAGGAGTTATATGTGGGTTTAGTGAGAGGGGCTGTTTTGGAGAGTGGAGGAAGGGTATTTATTCATACTCATCATAAATAAGAACAGGTAAGTGTGGACCTTCCAAAGCTTGCTGGCTGATTCCCTGAAAAACAGATGTCCAAAAGAAAATACTCTTTTATTATTGAAACAAACACACAACCAGTCAATAAAAACTAATTTCTGAAAAATGTTTTGTGTGGATACTGTTAATATAACAGTGATACAGAAAAGTAGGCTTAATTTTTGGTAAGAGTTTGGAGTTTGACTGGGGTAGGAATGATGAATACAACATCAGTTCCTGCTTTTTGACCCAGCTTTGGATAAATGTTGCACAGTGTTTCAAATCAGACGGCATTGCCATGATAGGAAGCTAATTTTCTGGAGTTGGATGATGGAGCTGGGTTGATTTTTTTTTTTTTTTTTTTTTTTTTTGTTCTTGATTTTGAGTTGTGAAGAATGTCAAGGTAACTGCAAGAAAACAAAATCTGTGGATTGTAAGCACTAGTGAACAAGTGTCCAGATACTGTCTTCTGTGTTTTTTCTGTCTGAAAGTAGCTTCAGGGTTTGAAAGGCAGTACAGACCACTTAATCATTGATAATCCAAGAATTCAGTGCATGAACAATTGTTATTTATGTCATGAAATTGCTCCAAAGGTTAAAATGTCTTATGTGCCAGCACAGCAAGTTTCCCTTGAGGTTCCATCAGGACTGAATTTAAATGGCTTTGAGTTCAGGTAATTCCAGGCCAATTTTCTTCAGCCACAATGAACCAGGGAAATTACCTCTTTCAGGAAGTGTCGAGATTTGTGCCTAGAAACCCTGACTCCAGGGGCTGGGTATAAATCTTTAGTGTTGCCATTAATCCTTTAAACTGGGGAACATAAACATCTGGAAGCTTGCACTTTCAGAGTTCTGTAACAACATCTCCAACTGGTTGTTTCACTTCTTTTGTCTATAATAATGCCCCATTTCATTTTCCACGTATTATTCATATATACCTTAATTTTAATCACCAACCCACTAAAGTTAAAATCACAGTACACCTGAGGTACAAATACCATCACACTGGAGCTGAGAACACATTATGCCTTATCCATAATTACTGTCTTGCTGAGGTAAAGTTCCCACCTTTTTTTGTGATACCACCAAGGCTTTTCTAGTTATCAGTGCCTTTTCATACATATATAACAAATGCAACCTTTTACAATTCTATTCCTCTTGGGTCCTTTCCTCTCTACACAGGGAAACTTTTTACACTTCATGCTCAGCCTTCTTGTGAACTGTTTTCTACCACATGTGAAAGGAGTGTTAGCCAACTAGGGATGTGCTGCCTTTGATTGCTGAAATCCCTTTTTGTCCTTCGTGTTCCTCCAGCAGTAGCATTGCCTGGGGCTTCTTGTGTTACACAGAAACCATGTCCAGCAATAAGCCTAGAAAATGCCCTTCTTTGCCTGAGCTGGCAGGCTGTGCCCTGTGCTCATCCTGCCTGGTGGTCCTTGTCTTTGTTGGCTTCATACGTGCCTTGTGATAGGACAAGGGGAAATGGATTCAAACTTGAGTTCAGGAAGTTCCACCTCAACATGAGGAAGAACTTTACTGTAAGGGTTACAGAGCACTGGAACAGACTCCCCAGAGAGGCTGTGGAGTCTCCTTCTCTGGACACTTTCATGACCTGTTCTGGATGCATCTTTGAGTGATCTGCTCTAGATCTGTCCTGCTCTGTCAGGGGGGTTGGACCCAATCATCTTTGGAGGTCCCTTCCAACCCCTACCATTTTGTGCTTGTGTGGTCCCCAGACAATTTAGTGACTTCAGTAATGAAAAAAGACACTCTATAGACTCGTCAGAGTATTTCTATGGACAACCCTTTGGTATTGTTGGGACAGTGCCTCTGTGCAGAGGGACAGTGTGCTGTGTTGGACTGGCAGCGTGCATATGCTTGCTGGAGACCTGCACATCTCCGTTATATGAAAATAAAGCTGGTCTTGTAGGCTGGTCTTTCTGTTTATTTCCTGGGTCTTACCTGGAAGTCTGTGGACCAAGTGGCCTCTTACCTATTCAGAGACACAGGTTTCCACAGATATTTGTGGTTGATTACCTGTCTCTTCTAGTAGTTTTCTGAGAAGCATAATTTCTTTTTTGTTCTTGGTTCTCTAGTCTGCTCAAACCACCATGTGCTACCCAGATATCTTGAGTTCTGATGTTTACCTTCTGATAATAAATATACACATAATATATAATAATAAGCAATAAATTTTGGGTGGACAATTTTTGCAGGACTGCACTTATATATTTTTTTTTTAACTTGTGTTTTTGTCAGGCCACTTAACAAAACCTTGGTTTTGAGGCATAGGGGAAAGACTTAACATTTCAGGCAGTAAGTCATTGTGTTTAAGTGGCCTAAAAGCTGCTCAGTTCCAACATTTATTTGGTTTATACCTAGCAAGAATCAAAATTATTCAAATAAAAGGTGATTAAACTGTATTTTGAACTGTCTTTTTTTTTCCTTTTTTTTTTCTTTTTTTTTGTATGGAAAGCAAAACCAAGTTAAATGCAAAAAACCACCCTAAAATTGGCTCATGTCTGTGTTAAACATAAAGATTTTGATGTTTTGTTCAGTTTCTCTATATTTTCTCATGCTCTATATGAAGGTAAAATGTACACTTGGTGCCTTATACAGAAAGCTGAACTTTTCTCCAACCTTTTCAATACCTGAGGTCAACAGTGCATAAATGGAGTGAGAAAAATTTATTTGAATTTGTTGTCTGTCTATAATTAAAACCACTAATGTTGTTCTAATGCTGCCTTTGTTACAGAAATCACAGCAGTGAGTGCTACATCTCACCTTATGTTATCTTCAAGACGCCTTTCATGCTTATGTATTTAATTATCTAGCTTACTTTTAATGTATTTGTCAAGCCATCTTAAATATATTATTGCAATACCATATCTGCAATACTATCTCCACATAAACAAATGTGCTTTTTAACTACAGCATTGAGAACTCCCTCTGGTAGGATTCCCAAACTGCTCTGCAGGTTGCTGGCTACAGCAGTCTACCAAAACAAATCTCTTACCATGATCAAGGTCAGAGCCAGGTCAGTCATTCACAGAATATTACATCTCTTCTTGGAGGCAGGAAGCATTTGATATTTGATTTCCCTATGCACCATTCTTTGATGGATTTTCCTTTTCTTTCCTGCAGAGGGAAGAAACTGTTATGTTAAAACCGTTATATGTATTTACATATAATGACTGATATACATTTAATACTGATAGTGTCCTGGAAAACCATTAAGGAAATGCATCTTCTGGCTCTGCAAAAGTATGTAGTATGCTATTCAGCTGAAGTCTAAGGTAATCCTTTGTGGAAAAGTGCGTTCACATGAGGACACGGGTCATTGTGGCTTACATTTCACATTAGTTATTTCAGTAAATGTTTAATCCCCAAATAGACTTCTGCAATGATTTATGAATGATCTAGGAGAGGAACACTGCTACCATTTTAGATGGCCAAGTTACCTGGATAATTGTGTTAGGTTAATTTGCCAGAGCAAGACCAATGTTTCAGATTTCTGTATGCGTATGTATATACAGCTCTGGAAAATTAGTTGTCTAACGTGGTTGAAAACTGAGCCGATGTACATGCATACTTTGATGTTGTGGGAGGCCTTGGCTTGTCCGAGGGATTAGAATGAGAATTAGATAAATAACCTTGAATAAACATCTGTGTACCCCTGAGGAGGCCACAAAGTCCTGAGAAAAGAACGACCAGTTCACAAACGGGGAAAGCTCATCAATGTTGTAACAGAAAGAAAGAAGCATCCAATTGTGGACAGGTGGTCTTTGATTAGGCCAATCAGGTGTGGGCACTTATAATTAGGATAATTATAAAAGGGCTTGCAGCCGCTTCAATATCAGAAGAAGCAGCATGAGTATTTGAGCCTTCTGAGAAGCAGTGTGTGAGTTTGTATGAGTGTGCAGTCCGTCTTTGACAATGGCATGTTGAGCCATACTTCCACACTTTGATTCTAGTGTTTTGATAGCAAAAATACTAAAAAGATCACTAAACATCCAGGAGGACTTCTGTGTTTCTTTGTGTGGCATTCTCACTTTAAGAATTGATAAGATGCTTATTCTGCATAGTTTTGTAATGTGGGATTTTGTTGTGTGGATTTTTTTGTGTGTGTTTGGTTTACTTTTTTGTGGATCTTTTTGTTTTCTTTTGTTTTTGTGTGTGTGCTTATTTTTGTTTTGTTTTTTTTGGATGGTTGGGTTTTTTTTCCCTTCAGTTCTACTTGCTTCACTTTCCTCTCCTCTGGCTCTTCAATGTTAGAGCTATCAATGTCTTCTGATATAAGGAAAAACTAGGTTGTGGTAGGAAGGCAGTCCTCAAGATCAGGAGACTTCCCTCATCGTCAGCAAACTTTCCCCCTTATACTGACCATGATGTTTATAGTCTGGAATACACTTGGGCAGCTGCCCTGGCTGACTCCAAACTGCCAATGACCTGCAGACCATGGCTGGCCTGGGGTTCTGTTCCAGGGAATCCAGGACAGTTGCTTAGAGGTATGTGGTGCTCCACATGCCTTAACATAGAGAAAGAGGGAATTTGAGGTATTCACAAGCTATGCTCAGCGATACGATATTATTAAAACTGCATAACAAACCATGGAATATATTTATTTTAAAACAGGTATTGAAAATCTTGTGTGCAACTGATTAAACTTTACTGCCAAGCAAGACAAAAGGTGTCTTATTTTCAGTGTAAAGCTAAGGAAGCTTGGGCTATGTTATCTGGCTTGCAAGCTCTCCAGAGCAGTAAAAAGGTTACAAAAATGAATAATCACCCTGAGTTTATCCTGGGAAGTAGAAAGAAGAGTAAGATGAAAAGTTTTTGTGATCACACACTCTTTTATCTTACATGAGGATGTGTGTTGCTCAATTCTGTACAAGTAAACCTTGTAACTAACATAATACCTGTTTACACATAAGAAAGAAAATAAAGGGTTTTATTTCCTTGTATTTCCTGATTCATTTTAAAATGAGATTAAATAACCTGGAGCCAGTTACCACAGAAATACAAGTTCAAAAATAGTGCAATGACACACTCATTCTCTGCCTTCAATCTATAAAGCTCGAGACTTGCTCTCAAGATTCTGTTCCTTTAGCATTTACAGCAATTTAGTCACATAACCTCCCAGCGGAAGCTCGCATAAAGTTTCAACTGTGCTGATTTGTTCTGTTACTTGTGATGAAAGGTGGGACCTGGGGCCTAGCTGTGCCTAAATGTCTAGAATGTCGTTTGTCAAATAGAAGTTCCCTGAATTTGCTCTTATTGCCAGTGGAGTAAAAGAAAAGGTAGAGGTATCATTGCAGGGAGGGAAACGTGGAAATAGTTGCTGGGTGCTTCTTTGAATGCATCTATCTATCAGGACCAGAGAAATAAGGCAATCTCATTTGCATAAATTGCTCTAGAAATGTTTTCATGTACATGTTCACAAGAGCATCTTAAATGGAACGGTGTCCTAAATAACATGATTGCTTGACTATTTTTTGCTTCTATGCCCAGCTCAGAGCAAAGTGGGTCCTGATCAGAGTAGTCTGCATGATGCAAATACCCAAGAGAAGCTGTAGGACACTTGTGCTTCAAACTTATGTTTCCCTGTTTCCATTCACTGTACTGGGAACGAATCAGATGATGACTGGACTAGTGTAAATCATGTCATACTTGCTCTACTAGAGAGGAGACAAATGCCTTGCTGTTGCTTGGTCTTCCTAATCTGGCTATGAGGAAATCCTGGGTCATGTGAACAGAAATACCAAAGATTCTTCTACTAGCTTGACAGAGGGTGTAATCAACGATAAATTGTACTTATGCTGGCATTTGTGTCTTGTTATTCATGAGAGATGAAGGCTAAAATAGGAAGCAAATCCTAATGCAGAGCACCTGTGATGGATGGATGGCTTTCTCTTATTGTTGCTTGTAGTCCTTTAACTGCTTGTCATTAAAGACAAAGATGGTAGAAGAGGGAAACTGTCTTGGAAGTTTTAAGGGCTCATTACCTTCCTATTTTTTGTTAGCCTCCAGTGTCCTGGGCAAGATATTACAAATCTTTGTTCTTTATGGAGAAGATAAAACCATAAATTTCACTAATTTCTTTGCGATCGATTTAACTGACCAGGAAGCTGAAGTTGAATTCAGGGATGCCAGTCAATTTCCGTAGTTTTTTTTGACAGATAACCTAATATTTGAGGCAGACACTTCTGCAAGTGTTTCACGAGCATGGTGGCTGTCATTCAGAAACTTGCAGATGAGATTTCCATCACTTACATTAAATCAAAACCTGAAAAGGTGGAGACTTTCTTCTGGCAAGGAAACCTATAGGTGCTGGATTAGCACAATAAATACAGTGGTCTTTCATCCAAACAGCCTTCCTCACTGAAAAAGAAACACATAGATGCACATAATGTACCTTTTTGGTTTCTTCTCTCCAATTATGCTAACAAGCTTCATGCTGAGAAAGGATTAGGGCTGATGGACAATCAAAGACAATGCTTCCTTCTTGGTAAAAAAGGTGTGAAAAGATATAGGCACTAGAGCTGGAGTTATTAGGCATACCTGCAGGAGGCCATATGACTAAGTTAGGCCACGAGAGACTGAAGTATAGAAAGTGCTTAGTCACTATTCTAAGCTCTTCAATGACATCTTTAACACCTTTTGATTCAAAAGGAAAAGCCACAATGCAAATATTCCCCTGGCAGGTTCTGCTGTGTTTGCGGCTCAGCAGGGCAGCATGACACCTGGCTGAGTAAAATTCCCAGTGGGAGACCTGCACTCGCCCTGCCAGTGGGGCACAGGCACCTGCAGGCGCTCAGAAAGCAAAGCTGAAGATGAAAGAGGCAGGAAAGTCCTATGGAATAAGCCCTCTACCAATCTCATTCTCTAAGTAGGAGAGGAGCGAATTAAAAGGTAGAATCAAAAGAAATGTTATGTTAAGTCCCTCTAATACTTTTTATTAACTGTATTATTGCTTCTTTGGAGCACTTCAAAGAATAGCCAAAGCAAGATGGTCAGGGAAAGACAAAATTTCTTGTTCAATTGCGTTGGCAAACAATTATGACTTACTTTAAAAAAAAAAAATTATACACACTTTGGCTCTCTTGGTCTTTTATGAAGCCTTTCCCGAGGATATTTTACTTTAATTGCAATAAGAAAATGTAAAGATTGGATCAATTTTATTTCTTCTTTATAGCTGGGTGTTTATTATCCCTTTAAAATTTATTCCTAACTTTGCGTGTGCAGTTCAGTTGGAACACCATAATTATATCTTGCCTGCTCTCTGTCTATATGGACTATTGATGCTAGCCTGTGAAATCCAGTGGTCTCCAATTGAACTAATCATAAAATACTATGTAAACAACTCCCTGCATCAAGGATATAGATTGAGTTACATTCCACACAGACAATGTGAAATAAAAATATTGTAACTGAGAAATGGGTATCTAATACAAATGTTATTAATGTACCTCCCAAAGACTGCTCAGAGGCAAAGGTGACCACAGGGGCGGAGGTAGATGGTTACAAGCTGCCTTCTCTAACATCTGTGTAAATAGTGGAGTTGTGGCCCCTCTAAGTTACAAGGGCTGCAGTTTCAAATATTAAACTACAAAAAAGTCTGTCTGTGACTGTACTAAAGAAATTGCCTCTACTATCTTTCCTTTTTTCTTTCTTTGGCTGCTGGTATTAAGAAAAATACCAGAAGACCACCAAGGAAGAAAGGGGCAGGAAAAGGACAGATGCATAATGACTGACAAGATTTAATTGACACAGTAGCGGCTCATACTGTCTGTTCTCTTTGTGGTGATGTTATCCTTTGCATGTTGATAACACTAATCTTCTAAAGAACCATATTGAACTGATTCATAACCCCCCGAATTATTAAAAAAAAAAAAAAAAAAAAATTCTTCTTTAAAAAATCTTCTCTTTCCTAAACCCCAAATATCCTGAATGTTAAAACAGCTAAGCAGAATGTTTAAACAGCTAAGCAGAATGTTTAGAATAAGTTTTGACATCAAGGCGAGACAGTTAACAGTTAAAAATAGCCTTTGAAATGATCGTTGCTGTAGAGACAGCAGTAGTCTAGAGGACGGATAGACAGGACTTTTAAAATAGGAAACTACAACGCTGAAGGTCTACATTTCATTCTATCTCTTCAGATTTTCCTGTTACTCTTCCCTGAAAGACTATATTCTTGTAATTGACCTATGCCTGATTTTTTTTCACCTTCAGCTTCTGTTTGCAGACAGGTGTCAAGGAACCCATGTCAGAATGCAAATATGAGCATGTGTTACAATTTGTAAACTGCTCCAGAGTGTGTTGCTGTAAGGATGTACGGATGGAAAATGTGATTGCATTTAAATGCAGCTTGCAATGTATGTAGGAAGATAAGGTCAGAAATCACAAGTTCTAAATGTCAGTGTTTCCATTTTCCCTTTAGTGGATAGAACTGTTGACACAATGACCAGTCCAAATACACAAATATCAGTAATAACAAAATTAGATGAAATTTAAAGTTTTCCACTGCAAGAAGTCATGAGTTTAATATCAATGACAACTTCTGATTATAATTCACCTAGGTGAAAACTGAGTTTTTACAGCAGAGTTGTTAATAAATTTGGGTATAGTGAAAGAAAACAATCCATTGGATTAGAACTCTTTTGATGCAACACTGGACATAATTGTGACATTATTTTAGAAACTCCCTTAAATGAGAAGACTCCGTGGTACATGAGGAAATTTTAAAAGGAAATTGTGAGGTCTAGCAATGATCAAGAGAGATTTTCTCTGAACTTCTAATGATCACCAAGTCTTGAGTCCACTGCAGGTGATTTACGTCCATAAACAGTACTTTGAATTTTTCCGTCTCCTTGTCCTGCTGTTTTTACATTTTCCTGAAAAGCATATATTTCAGGGAAATACTGGTTTAGGTTTCAGTCTTGATTGAAGGTTATATCTTCCAATTTCTGTTGTGGGTGGAAGGAGAGGAAGAATGGTACAGAATTACTAATACCTCAGTGGTAAGGTAGTTTACCTAGTTAGTGCAGAGATTAAGTTGGCTTTTAATGGTCAGAGGTAAGAGGCAAAAAAAACCTCACAAAGTTAATAACCATGCAGATGTAACTATTTTATGCACAGCATGCCATTCTTCTTTATAGAGCTCCTATAAGTTGCATGGATGATGGTCTTCCCCGTGACAGTGTCAATGGAATAGTTTCTGTAGAAAAACCCAACTAACAACACAAACCAAAAATACCCCAAACACAAAACACTACAAAACCAGAATTTTTGTGACTTTTAATTTTGTGTTTTGGTAAATGAATATCAATGAGGTTAATTGACTATTCCAAGAACCTTCTTGTTTCCAAAAGAAACCCAATATTCTTCAAATTAAAAAAAAAAAAAAATAAAATTAAAACCTCCACCCACCTCTTCTTTCTGAAATGTGGTCTCTCAGAGAAGGCCCACGTGGTACAGCGCTGCTCAGTGATGTTACATGAAGCAGACTTGTAGGATAACCTGATAAATGCATCTCCTGTGCAAGAGATCCTGGAAGAGATCATCCCACACTGCACCACATATTTCTTATTTCCCCAGGCAAAGCCATTTTAATCATGCCTCATTATGATATTTGAAACAGTTGAATTCAGAAAGGTATGAAATTATGTATGCAACTGCAAGGATGTCAAATCTTTGTATGTATTTGACGATTTTGATTGCCAAGCTGGCAGAAGATAGGTCAGAATAGTATAACTGAATTTCAGTACAATATGTTTAAGTCTATATACAATACAGGTATGGACTTAATGTTGGAGATGAGTCACATTGCTTAGCATTAGCATCACAATTCTTGTTCCCTTACACTGTTTGCTAGCTCTGATTTCAGTGAAGCAGTTCCTGATTAACCATGATGTTACTCAGATGAAGATTTTTAAGGTAAAACTCAGCCAATATTAAGCTCATCTGTAGCTGTTCAAGGGAGGCAGAGAGTAAGATGTGAAACAAAATCCCCTTGCATTTAGGGAGAAGTCAGTCTAACCGTCGGGCTGTGACATAAAAAAAATGAGTGGCTGTTTGCAGGATACTTCTGTTGGAAAGGTAATTGCTGTGGCATGTGCTGGGCTCAGCAGTCTGTACTGACAGAGTCTGGGTCATGAGATAAGAGGGATCAGAGGCAGGAGCACCCTTTGCTTTGTGAGTCGTGGTGCACAAGGGCAACTCTAGGTGTTTTAACACAAAAGTATGGGCAAGTTGTGTGGATGTCTAAAACAAGTGAGTCAGGTATTGTGAAGGGACTCCTGAGCTGCCCACCGCTGTAGGGCAGGATCTTAACAGAACTGCTCTCTGGAGATGAATCAGTGCAGGCACCCAGCAACTGGTTTGTGTTTCCATCAGAGGAGAAGGACTAGGGTGAATGGCACAGAAGTGTTGTACTGTCATTGGATGACTCTTCCCAATGACTTTCAGGCAGATAAGAGGATTTCTTCCTCCTCACTCATAGCATAGCTGCAAAAAATGGGTGCTGGGTGAACTGCCTGCTTTCAGCTGAAGTGAGAATAATATTTTTACAGTGGTGTGCTGCTTTATTGACAAGAACATAAGCATATTTTTTTTATTGTATCAGCATTTACAATTTCTCAACTTTTTAATTGGAAGTTAATGATGTATGGCTCTTCTAGTAACTAAATGAATATTTGAACTGCTGCAAGTTGTTTTAATAATTGTTCAGCTAATCATTTAAATTATCAAAGATCCTTACTTGTGCAAAGTCATATAAACGGTAAAAATTAAAAATTAATCAACTTGATTTACGTAACTAAAAGCTGCCATCTAATGGATATTTTTCAATAAGAAGACAGCAGTAATTATGCTGGAAAAAAATATTCGTTCCTGTAGTTTGAACGATTATAGCAATTTCCACCAGGGGATTTCGCAGTCAGGTTCCAGTTCTGGGCAACAGTGATTAATATAATGGTTATTAATGAGAATTCATTTTTGTATATCGAGTGGTGTTTGGGTGTCAGTGTTCCAAAAGCAATGTGGTAGGATATTAATTATAAAAGATAGCATTGGACCGGTGACTAAGTAACTATATTGATTTTTTTCTCGTTTTCTGTGATGTGAAAGGTCAATTAGACTTATAGAAACAATGGAGCCTTTCACAGCAGGAACTATCGTTCCTCTGTGCTGACATCTTTTTAACCATGTACAAAGTTCATTAAATGTGCAAAAGCAGTAATGTTAAAAGGAAGAATGTGATTGGGTCAGAGGTCACAAACCATGGCAAGCTGACAGCCTCTTGTGGATTACACCACGGGAGCTAAGTAACAGTGAGAATTGCCTTTCAGGTTGCCCACTGGGACCAAGGGGAATGAAGTCATAAGCAGCTAATACTATTGGGTTAATTAAAAGGAATATTGACAGCAGCTTTGTTTGTCTTGCGCTGAATGGGATGCTGTTAACCAAGTATTTTATTGGCTTACATAACATTAGCAAATTTTAGTCTTAAATAACAGATTGCCAAATTTTAACATCCACGGTGTTCCAGTAAACAGGTATTGAACCACACGTCTGGCACTTGTACAGTCTTCTATTTCACTGTCTCCCTTCATCTGACATGCTGTCAGATGTAACCCATTCAAGTAATTTTCCTTTCCATTGAAGTCTACTCTCCCAGGTGTTAATGTCCAGATGTTTTCACAGGAAGGTTACAAGCAGCTAAAGCTCTCCACTTCATGAGATATCACGGCTTACTAAATATAACTGGAGTGTCTGCTGTCATTCTGTTCGTTTGCTCAAGCATTTATAAAGCTTTTAACTCTTTTAGCTACTGTCTTATTTAAAACCATAAGATTCAAAGCATGCAAACTGGAACAAAAATCCTGTGATAAGGAGAAAAGGTATTGTAATTTAGTATTTGGTTTGATTTTTATTATTCTAATGTTTGTAGAACACCTGAGTAAAGCATTTGCGATCATCCTGGTAAAATTAATAACTTGTAAGAGTACATCTGTGAAGATTTCAAAATTTATTGCCATTGCTGCATAAAAATGACAACTTTTCATACTATATGTTCAAGGAAATAGCCCTACATTTTTATAAGTTTTCAAAGTGTTTTTTTCTCCACTGGAATGCTGAAAACATTAATTATATGCTAGATGTGACTAATTTGCTTGTATTCTTCTCAAAACATCAGGGTTTTTACTTTCCATGCTAAAAAGAAAGAACTTGATGTGAAGGCTCCATGTAGCAATGTGTGCCTGATTGCTTCGAATTTTGTGTGATCATTCTTTGATTTCAAAATGAGCTCAGAGCTGGCAGTGCAGTGAAGATGTACAGGTAGACTTCAAAGCTGACTTTCTTCTTCCATTTTCCGTTCTGACACTACTGTCCCTTTAGTTTGTTTTGCAGAAGCCTACGGCAGTACATACTTCATTATCTGACAATGTTAGCAAAAAAATGGAAGCAGAAATATAATTACTCTCTTCTTTCATATCTCAGTTGATAAACAGTGAAGATGAAATCACACCTTGCATGTACAAGAGAGCAGCATTATCAACTGTATTTATATAAGAAAAATGTAAAAGCATGTACTATCATAATATAGCCAGATTGTTATGAAATAGTAATTTCTACCTTTTAAAACCTGTTCCTGTTGCAGATCAGGAAGAGTGCTGGGAATGGTAGGAGACTCAAAAGGAATTGGGCATCCAAAGATTATTAAAGCATCCCACTTATTTTTTAAGGGTTGGATGACTTAGATTGAGAAAAGGACAAATTTGACATCTGACAGAAGCTAGCCTTCTAATAAATCAGACGATCTTG
The DNA here is from genome assembly GCA_025345505.1 of Todiramphus chloris collaris. Taxonomy (NCBI): domain Eukaryota; kingdom Metazoa; phylum Chordata; class Aves; order Coraciiformes; family Alcedinidae; genus Todiramphus; species Todiramphus chloris. Next base: position 17,967,373 of record JANVCC010000030.1, read on the forward strand.
CCTTTCTGTGTTGCTTCAGTTAAACAGGTATACAGCTATAGAGAGCCCTGTGTTGATAGTTCCATGGTTGTGAGGGCGGGTGTGCGCTCTGCAAATAGAGCTCAGTTCAGTAAAGACAGTCACTTCATTATTTCTTGCAGTGACTCTTCTCCAATACGTCTTTTGCGGCAATGTGTGGATTAAATTAAACCCTTCACTTTGGACTATAATCTTTGTCTTGTAAAATTACATTCACTCAAAGTATTCAGAAATGCCCTGTCGTAACAGGGCATTGTGCTGTATGTTATGTCAGGAAGTTAAACCTCTCATCTTGAAGGAAGTGTCCAAGCTCTTCAGAGTTGTTAAGGCTGATTGCACAATAGCCCCATGAGATACAGAAATTCTGCTATCCAATCTTGCAGACAGGGACTTGGGGCAGTCTTGCCCAACATTTCACAGCTGTATAATACAATAGGTATCTCAGGGCAGCGCTCTCGTGACCTACCGTTGTATCACAATTGCAAATTCATCTGCTTTTTCCTAAGGACTGGGCACCATACTGGTTGAAGTAGGGTCCGAAAAGCAATAAAACTTCCTGCTTCTACAAAAGCTGAATAGTAATTGCTCAGTGGAGAGCTCAGCAGACATAAAGAAGGTGAGATGGAAAAGCACCTTCTGTTCGCATATGCTGAGTCTCTGATGTAAAGCAATATATGCATGTTCAGTGGATAAGCACTGTGCTTTAGAGAGAGAGAACTTGACACTTGTATTCACATCTTTCACAGTTCTCATCTGCAAGTGATAACTTTTGACACCACTGCCTGTGTGTGAAGGGTACTGATGGCCAGAGTAATATACAGTTACTGTCCTCATACTGTAAGGCTGGCACCTGAAACATGTATAACTCTTCTAATGAAATAGCTCCATGGGTTTGCACTCCAAGCTTACATGATCTAATTTGAAGGCAAGTAAGTGGGTCATAACTAGTACCTAAGCATGAGCCCTCATCATTAGTGTGTCTGTTATCCAGAGTTGTGTAGCATATCTGCAGGGGTGCAATCTTGCCTCCGGGTGTCCCTGATATTTGTGGTTACTGATTAGTTGCTGCCACTGGCTCTTCCTGATAAATTCCACATGTGGAGGCTAAGGCCTGCAGTACCCTAGTGCCATAATGCACTGAAACTATCTAATGAGTAGTTTTGTCAGAAGTACTAATTTGTACATTTTCTGTAGGTATTATTAAAAGTTATACATCTGACTTGTTGACTGAGGTTTATGTACAAAAGCAGTGCTGCCCAAACTCCACCTGCAGCATGGGTTTCACTTCAAAGCTGCTGCTGTTTACAAAGCATTCTTTTGTCTCTACAGTGGATTTACACCTGAATATCAAGTTGGCTGAAAAAACCAATGGGATGCAAAGGATTATAAAACTCATCAGATTAATTCATGTCCCTTTGTATTGATGACAAATGAAGTATATCCTCATAGTGGCAACTTCTTACTCTGAAGTGATCAAAAGGTTTGGCCCTAATGCATGTTAATTCATTTAAAAAACAAAAAAACAAAGTAAAAAAAAGAAGTGTGGACCTATGAGCTCAGTTGAGTACAGACCACTGCACGGTAGCATCACGCCTGTTCCCAATAGATGGGGGTAAGCCAGCTCCAAACCACAAGCTGTAAGTGCCTGACAGATGTCTTTGTGTGCCAGCGCATCGCTATTGCTTCCAGACAAGCACTGGCTCACACATCGCTCTCCTGAGCCATGGATGTTTTTGTGGTGTCTCTTCAGCCAAATGCTAAAATAGTTCATGTTCATTTAAGTCTGATACATGCTTGATGTGTGTCAGGGACAACCCTGTAACATCCTGTGGCAGCCTGCCTTTCAAACAGTCTGGAGACTTACAGCCTTCAGCAGATATGTTGGTTCTGTGTGGGACCATGGAGCTGTTCTGCATTGTCCACTCTTCGCTGTCATATTTTGAATCTCCTTGTGAACAGGATCTTTTACTCCTTGTTTTTTTCACCACAAAGACTTTTTGATTGTGTGAGCTGAAGCAATCACTTCTCTGGAGATTTCTCTGTTCTAGATCTCAAAGATTTTTCTTTCCTCCCCTATTTTAAAGAATATCTTTGGAGAAAGTGCCTAATCTTAAGTAGAAAGCTCTATTACTAAAATTACAGATCAGCTGTAAGGTGCAAAAGTCAGATAAAAAAAATAAATCTGCTATTTTAGACGTGGTTGCTTCTCCCTGCACTTTTCTGTTGTCCTTCAGGATGATGTCACGTTTTCTCCACCTTCAAGTAACTGTCTTATGAGAAATGAAGAAATTAGGTGAAATACTTCCCCACTCTAGTATGATAGCATGATCTTGAAGAGGAATTATCTCATTGTGGAGGAATATGACAACAGAAGTGAGTGGCTGGCTGTTACTTTTTCATGAAAAGATAAGAAAAAAAGGTAAAATTAGTAAATATTCTTCCTTTAAACTTCTGTTTTAGGGATGCTACCTGAGTGCAGAAATGGTATTTTATCACACCCACACCCAAATTAATGCATGTGATTGTAGCCCTCCGTGTGTTGGTTATTTGAAAGCCATACTCAGTCTGGTTACACTGCAGGAAAAAAAAAGAAAGGTTGTGTTATTCATGTATGTTATGACTGTACTCTTCTCTATTCAATATAAAAAATAATTGTGAACTATCGGGAATGGTGAAACAAAGTCCCATTCTCTTTAAGCTCAGAGAAAATGACCTGCTGGATATCTATTTTCAGGTTCACTCTACTAGTTTGTACCACTGTTTGTGAAAATAAAGTGGTAAAGGTTGAAAATGCCAAAAGTAAAAAAATATACACACTGGTAACAAAAACCTGACAGAAGCCTTTCCTTGCTCACTGTTACGAAAAATAATACTGGGGAAAAAAAAAAAAAAAAAGATATTTTGAGGTTCTGGCATTGTAAAAAAGTAAAAAAGAACTGAAATTTACATTTATTTTTTCTTTAAATTTGAAAATGAAACCACTTGAATTACTTCCAGATACTTAGACCTATGTACAATACAAACTACCAGGCAATTCCCCTTGACTCAGTATCCTGACTCTGAGCAAGGCTAGCATTTAAAAGAAATGGCTGAGTCATGGAATAAACTGTCCACAGGAACAGTTTTTCTCTAATCTTCATTACTTAGAGTTGGCTTCTATTCCACGGCATGATGTTAAGCAACTATGATACATCATCAATAGTGGGAACATCTCAGTTCTGAAAAGCAGATTATTTAGGTATGTTTTTCAAAACTGCCTATAAACCAATGCACATTTTTAAAATGGAAAAAACCCCCATAAAATTTTAGAACAAGTTTCTTTCAAATGTATATAGTACTGCAGAATAACTATTCTATAGGAAACAAACATAGTCTTACTAGTCAGGCTTCGTCTAATAGCTTCCACATACTTCAGGGTGGAAAAAAATTATATACAAATGTCCTCAGTCTTTTGGAAAGGCTGTGACCTGCATGATATTTAAAAGTCCACAGGAGTATATAGGAATGAACACAGCAGTTGTTCCTTCATAGTATGTTATTACAAAGAGAACTGGGGGTCAAATTGCATGAATGATAAATGGAAGGTGCTTGAAATGAGTTGGTTCTTTTTTGAACATTATACATTGACCTTGGCAGTTTTGACAATTACATCCATCATTTCTAAGAATCCATTCCAGAACACCCGTCTGTTCTCTAATGTGGCCAAGTAAACAGGATTTGTGAATATACGAATCAAAGATTGATCTCCTGTGCCTATACACTGATTAACAGTTGGTTTCTTGGTGCAACTTTTTCATTCTATGAATTATGCGAAGACCATAATTCACCATGGCACACCTGTAGACAAGCATGTTGGAATGCTTTAATCTTCACTCACAAGGTCTCAGTAGGATCAATAGTGGGCTTCTGATTTTGATAAGCAAAATGGAATAAAACCATTAAAAAACACATTGCACATAGCAAGAGTGATGTCTCACTGCCTTAGTGTTCCCCCTAGCAACAGAACTTGTTGAAGACAAAGATGAGACAAACCAGGGTGGAAAAACTTAGCTGCCCTTGCACATCAACATTCCAAGACGCTCAAAGTAAAAATAAGCGTTTCTGGTTGGAATTTACAGCTTATCCATCTCAGACTGACCATGTAATCAGGCCTTGTAATCCTTAGACAGGTAACAAAGCACACCTATAATAGCAATGTTTAATGGGTAGGTATTCTTGGGTAATACCTTTTTTTCTCATCAGAACAATTCTATTCATTTGAAAGGTTCTAAGCTGAATCACACAAAGAATCACACACAGAATTGCTATGGTTGGAAAAGACCTTTAAGATCATCAATTCCAACCATTATCTAATTCTACCAGTAGCACTACTACTCCATATCCTTGAGCACCATATCTAGATGGCTTTTAAATACATCTAGGGATGATGATTCAACCACCTCCCCAGGCAGCCTGTTCAAGTCTTTGCAACTGTTTCAGTACAGAATTTTTTCCCCATGTCCAACCTAAACCTCCCCTGGTGCAACTTGATGCCTTTTCCCATAGTCTGCTCCACAATAGTGGTGACAGTGTTGTAATTGCCATCACAGGTATTGGATTTGGTATTGGGTTTGTATATATTTATATATACTTCATTTTATTGTTCTTATTTTAATTAAAGCTGGTTTAGTTTTCTAATCCATAAGTCCTCCTCCTTTGGGAAGGGAGATGGGCTAATAGAGTGTCTGTCACTCATCTAGTGTCTGGCCCAGCCCTAACCCTTGGCATATTCCATCTCTTTATCTATGCTAAAAAGATTTAGTAACTTCTGTACTCTTTGACAAGTAACTGTGTAATACTTGATTTATATTTTTTTACAAAATTAATCAGAATTGGATATATTAGTAAAATGAAAGAGAACCTTGACTCTGCAAAAAAACACTCATTCTTAACTTTACCTACTATTCTTTCACACCAATTTCAGTAGGAACGCTTACACTTATATAAAGCATATTAGTGAGACTGTGAAGGAATCAGGCTTAAAATCTCTACCAAAAATGATCTGATTGGAGATACAAACCACATTGTGAAGCAGTGTGATGTCAGTGAAGCACGTTTTGCCCACTGGCATATTGATCCACGTTACCTGTAGATGTATATTACACTTGAAAATGGAAATCTTTGGTTGGTTTTGTTTTGTTTGTGGGGTTTTTGTTTGTTTAGTTGTTTGGTTTGGTTTTGTTTGGGCTTTGCTGCTGTTATTTTGTTGGTTTTTAAGCTAAGCGATTTTTCCAGCTGACACAATTATTTTTATGGAGATGGAAATTGCATTTAAAAATAGGTATTTAACACAACTAAGAAGATCATACACACTAAAAGGACTCACTTTGACAGAAAACATAGAGACTCAGGTTGAATAAATTAAAGCATGCACAGACTTGCCCTAAATAAAATCCATTCTGAGCTTTCTCTTCCACATTCACAGAATGAACACAGAAGTCCATGAGATCTTGAAGCCAAACATCTGTTAGGAGCGGCTCCTTATGAATGACTCATATCTCAACTTCAGAGAGAGGTGTTGCCAACCTCCATTTTCTCTTTTTCTTCCCCTATTCTTTTTCATGTGGCTGTGAGAATGTCCTGCCTCACAGAAGAATGTGATTTTTCATATCAAGTTACTATTTTGTCCATGAGATCTCCATAATAGAAATATACCATTCCTTTGCCTCCAATTTAGCTAGGATATTACAGACATTATTTTTGATATAGGTACTTCTCCTGGGTTTTGGCTCTCAGTCTACTCCCAGAACTCTTCTATTTTCACATCCATATGATGTGTCTTTAAAACAGCTGCACAAAATCCGTCCACCATAACTAGGTCTGTTACTGATTTTGCATATTACATTATAGAAAATGACAATCTACTACATTTATGGGAAATGTCAGTGTGGTAAATGAATCTTTGCAACCTAGTAATGCTAACTGCCGTTCAGTTTAGTGTTCCAGTATACCATTGCAAGGGAAGGGTGGAATTAAGTTTAACTTCAGTAAAGGCTGCACTGCATTGTTGTTTTTTCACAGTTTGTTTTAAAGCGTTGCCATTCATTTAAGTCCTTAGTAAGACTTCACATATTGTTATATCTGGCTCAGAAATGTTATAATCTAGAGAAGCCGTTATTTAAAAATATCACTATAGATTGAACTTCTTGTAAATCATGGATTTTCCATTAGTTTTCCAAAATTATGTTTCCCTGTAGTAGATAGCCTTTTATTTTGCCATAAATGCCTCAGAATCCCCCACCTTGATTATGTGAGGTGATGTGAATCCTTGTTTAAATCAATAGGATCTGACAGAGTCCATACTTACCAAGATTTTTTCTGTCTTGTGATGCACAAACTGCTTCTCTCCCGTGGTATGTGTGACATTTGGTCTCTATCACTTTGAGTTACTAGTGGATGCATAGAAATATATACTTTATTGTATTGCAGATATTGCAATACAACTTTTTTGACAAAAAGTTTTTACAAAAATATTGCAATAATATTGTTCTACAATAAGATGTTGGTGCCATCATGACCTTTTCTTATTCCTCTCTTGGGAAGCACCTAGTGACAGCTTAGATCATGAACATTTCAACATTGCTGCCTGTAGGTAAACCAGCTTACATCGTGTGCCCCTGGAATTCACAGGATGCATTTGGCAAGTCACAACATTCCAGGCAACTTTATACTGTGAACAAAACTTTTGGTTTTATATTGCCTTGGGGCAATTTGAAGGAGGAAGCATGCAAGAAGAGTGGCTTGGTAACACAAAGTTCTATCTTGTCTCTAGCTCTTGAGGAATAGCACTACAAAAGCATAAAGATGTTTATTAAAATGTTTTAAGGGCTTCTTTTTGAGGGGGAAAAGGGCTGGAATAAAAGATTACAATTAGTGAACTACTCTTCTGTTAGAGCAGGAGGCTACCTTCCATAACTTCTAATCAGGTAGAGCTCTTTCATTCTGTGCTGTGACCCAGAAAGTTTCATTTTTACATGTGGCTCCTGATTTCTTTGCTTCCTGCAGAGTTTCAAAACAAAACCATCGATGCATATATTCAGGGGACTGAAGTACGTTGCTTTGGCTCCTGAGTATATCAGAAACTGATACAACATTTATAGTTTGCTAAAAGCTTAACACAAAAGTAAATAGGAAAGTACACAGACCAAATAGGAACATCTCCCTGGGAATCCCGTGTGCTGTAAGGGCAACTTTATAACTCACGGGGTTGGAAAGTTATCATCAGCATTGTTCCTCCCCTCCTCCTCCTCTTACACTGAATGAACTATAAAAAGACCAGAATGGTTACGTGATAAAGAATTAAATAGATTGCAGCAGGTGGTATCACAGGTGCCTGCTTAATTCCTGTTGACAGATTCTGTAGCTCAGTGATAGGCAAGGATGGAGATTCCCTGATTGCTGGTCAGAATTAGGTTAGGGTGAAGGGAGTCAGATTAATGGCTCTAGATCAAGACATGAGCCTATTACAGGGGATTATTATTAGTAGTAGTGGAATTAGATGTACTGGAACAGACTACAGGTCCATTCAGTCAAGTATCCTGTGATTGAAAGAGGCATGTGCCTTAAAGGAAAGTCTGTGGTGTTCCTTCACGCCCTTTTTTGATAGGGTCAAAATGATCAAATCTGTGTTGTCTTCCCTTGCTGGGACAGATAGAGGGATTGCTTCAGCAATATGCTTACAGTTGGCTAATGCAAGTAGAAAAGAAGTTCAAGTTGAGACAAGCTTAGTGTAGCTGCTGCCGCTGGTCAGTGGATGAGCTCCTCTCCAACCTACCAGCAGCGCTGCTGAATTTGGACCATAAGGCTCCCAGTTGGGAGCATCAGATGTTGGTGCATGAAGGACATGCATGGAGCCCTCCTACCAGATGGGGTGCTTTGCTAATCAGTTAAATCTGCTTTAGCTGATCTTTTCATAGCATGGAAGGAAACCAGATTTTTGAGTTCATTTGAGCAGAATGGGAATATCTAGCAGCCAAACACAAAGACTTTCCTTTAGCTTGCACTGCTGAAACAGGAAGTTTACATAAATTAATTTCCCAAATCAAGGCAAATGTATTTATTTAATATAAGCGTCTGTGTCTTTTTGTGAGGATTATTTTCATTCATGTCTGCCTAGCTTAGCAATAGCCAGTTAAAAATTTATTGTTATTAGGTGTGAACAGATCTCACCTTTGTATGTTAATCTCTAATAGTGATGACTTCCAGGAAAATTGATCAGTCTTTGCTGAAGAGACTGCAATAACCATCCTTGCAGATGATACCATAATCATATGTGATCGGGCAGGGTGGTTCCCTTTGTTCTGTACAAGTCAAACGTCAGTGGCCTAATGAAAGCAAGAAGAGAACAGCTCCCATCAGAATGGTGGAAGAGTCACAGTTATGCCCAAAACCAATAAGGAGGTGCATAGCCATGACTGAGAAACAATTCAGGAGAGCAAAAGAAACACTTGTGAAGGGCAGCCCCAAAAGCTCAATTACAAAGAACTCCAAGTACAAAGGGATGGAGGAACTTGATCTACCTGTTCCCAGTGAAAGGAAAATCCCACGAGCCAGCTGCTGCTGTGAAAAATTTAAATCTGTGGGTGGTTCTGGTTGAGGAATGGTGAAGGTCTGTTTGTTCTCTGCAGTCATCTATAGCCATGGCACTGCCCATGCCCTGTGCTCTTTGCACCTGCCTGTACACAAGCCTACTGAATTTGCAGTGTGGCTGAGTCACTCCAGAAGGCTCCATTTGGGCTCCTGTGCCTTGGTAACTGCTAGAGTTGCTGCACAGGGTAGCTGCTGCTCGCCTACAGTTCGGAAGGTCATCCTTGCCTGTTCTGCCTGCCCTATACTGTGAATGCAAAAAACAGAGAGAAAATACCCCTGAATTTTAAGTATAATCTGTCCATCTTAATCTCTACACCTGAGTGCATGTTCCTTGTCGCACAGAATAAGCTTTACCTAGATCCTAATTTCTGTATATAATGAAAATGGGCTTATGACATATAAGTACTCCATTTTAAAGGGATTGCACTTTATTTACTGATGTAGTCTTGATCCATGCAGAAAAGAGACTTAGTAATAGGTATGCCTTATGCACATTAATCCATTCTGCGAAAATTATGCCATGCACGGCTATGGAATGATACTTATAGGGTCAAAAGCTGAGAAAAAATGATTTTTAAAAGTCTCTTGACAATAAATGACCTACTTATATTGATGTATCTTATAATAAATAAAGGGACCTGCTTTCCTGATGTAACTAGTAGTTTGCTCTTTAAAATGTTTTGAATTTTTTCCCTGTGCTTGGTTATTAAGGTCAAATTACTCTGCTTATTTTTCCTTGTTTGTATATTGCAGCTTGTGAGGAAATGGACTAAGGAGGAGATGTGAATATAGTATAATGTTATTTTTATTGGTTTTCAGCTTCATGGTAGCATTTTTATCTCCTTCAAGAGAGTATTTAAGTACTTATAAATGTGTAGCTATCTTTCTTACTAATTAAAAATGTTTAGTTTATTATAATTGGGAATTTGGTTTGCAGAGAAAAGCTGGAAAAGTTTTAAATATAGGGAATAATCTTAAAAAAAAAAAAGGATTTCAGCAGATCTATCTGGGACTTCTTGCCTTAACACTGGTAATTTGGTTAAAGCCACATCTATAACAAAGTAATTGTATATAGGGGACCAAAGTACTATCAGACCAATTTCTTAGTGCTACTAGTTGAGTATCTTTGGTATCAAGCTCAATATGGATTAACAGTTTCAGTATTTGACATCACAGACCAAGTTTCATGTTGGCAGTTATGATCCAGGTAGTCAGAGATGCATAACTATGAACTAGCTAAGCCCTGTCTATGTGAGCTGCAGCCACAGTAGTACCCATGGATTTGGAAAACGCTAGCTGATTTTTATGAAAACGTGGATAAAATTCTTCCTATGTATGCTCCAGCCCCAAGCCAGTTCTTTTTATTAAGAAAGACACGATGATTTTGTGTAAAATGCACAGGCCTGATTTCCCATTCAATTTATGCATTTAGAGGCTGCTTTTTAATGTCTGTTTTGTTTGTGTGCCTATATGATAATTGCTCAATACGACATATGGCTGCTCCTTTTTCCTTGGGTATATGTTATATTGCATATGCACAGGGATGGATTATGCTAAAACCTATACATAAAAGAGCACTTCATAACTGTCATGTTTCTTGGTGTTAAGAGGCATCATGAGGAATGTGGAGTGTGGTGGTTTTGTTTTGCTTGTTTTAACAGAAATGTCTAGAGGCTTAATGTGTGGAGACAATTTACTGTCATACGTACAGCTATTGCAACATAATGAAAATTCTTTGCCTAGTAAATGGCGCACCTTACATTAAAAGAATAATTTTCATATGTTTATGATGATAGCTAACAACACAATGTGAAAGAAAGCGTAAACTAATACTTTTTTTCCCCTCCTAACTCGTCGTGTTAGACTATCTGAATCATTAAAATACGCAAGGGGTTTTTCTCTGCGCAAAGGTTTTCTAAAATTTGCAGTATGTATTAGATTTTATGTATGTGCTACTCTGGATTTAATGGATTGAACTATGTCCAGACATAGTTTTCCATGTTACCTGAAGCACTGTGATAGTAACAGTAACACAAACAATTCTAGACTGAGTTGAATTTTAGGTGTAGCACACGGGGAAAGATGAATTTAAAGCATCAGTCCAATCACCTACAGTGCCAGTGGGCAGGGATTGTTATTTTGATGATAAGTATTAAGAATCCTCATGGCAATATAACCCTGGTAAGTTGATTTTTATTGTCTTTCCCTTTTGAAAAGAATGGCTCTTGGTCACTTTAGACTTTTTACACTCAGTAGGAAGTGTTACATGTTTTTTATTTACTTAGCATCTATATCTGATGTAACTATTTTCCAACTACATACCATATTTGGAGTCTAAGAATATATTTGCAGCAAAGAAGGCAATGCCATGAAAATATTTTTTGACAAGCTGTAGATTTAAACTCTAAATGCCACCTTTCAGAAATGGTCTAGCTGTTGCTGGTAGATAACAGCACAAGATCAAAAATCCATAAAAAGTTACTTTAGATTAATAGCATATTACTTTATTGCCGTATTTAATCCTTTCAGTTTAAAGTAGTGGTTTGCTGTCAACCTGCTCATAATACAAAAATTCTAGTCAGGGGTTCACTCCTCAGCTGCTGCAAGTTTGCATAGTTTACCTAAGCTCAATGATGACATGAAATTAATAATTTAGTGAGGAACCACTGTTGTAACAGTACATGCATGACTCTCAAAAACAAATTTCAAGCAGGTTACCTCTTTCACTGAAGCAGGCAGTTACCATGGTGATGGGAAGTGTGCAAGAACTAGAAGAGTCAGAACAATGCGTGACTTCAAAGTGCTCCCCTTCCCACCAAAAATGTCACCGCTCCTCATTCCCCAGCAATTCCTATGCATTAAAAAGCATATGCCAGGACACCAGAGGAGACCTGAAAAAGCTTTTGCGCAAGCAGGAAGAATAACCATGTCTCCTATTAAGCCAATTCTTGCCATCCTCCGTGTGCCTTCTAAACCTTCCAGTGCCTTGGAAAGTTTCCTGCCAAAACCAACTGTCTTTATTCAGAAATCAGAACTACTTTAACCCAATACTCACTGCATTTCAATTTTAAATTGCTCAAAACAATAGAAGAGATAATATAAAGACAACAAAGCATGCACCAAAAGGAAGCAATCTAGTTTTTGGTTTGAAACTTTATCATTCCAACTCTGATTTAAACACTAGTGAAGACATAGAGGTGATGATAAAACTATGAAGAAGAAATACTTGATCCCAAAAGAAGGTATTTTAGTATAAGATTGAAGACTGAATTCTGTCCTGACTCTCACCTACAACAATGTCAAAGAGGGAGCAACATGATGAGAGTCAGGGTAGAGATTGCCCCAAGAGAGAAGCTTTGAACAAAAATAGGAGGTCTGGGGCCTTGCAACAAAGAAAGAAATGCCTGTGGAAAAATGTGGATCTCTGTAGGCAGTGCTGGGCATGGAATTTCATTCAAATGTAGAAAATAAGCAGTGAGCTCTTGGAAAGGTGGTGTGAATGTACAGTTGTTGTGCTCTCTTCCACTTTGATTCCTACCAGCAGTGGGAACAGATGGTGCATTACACCTCCTCCCCAAAATGAACCATCATGTGTACTCCCACCCACTAATCCCAGCACTGTGAAAGAGGCAGGGACCTTGGAACAGAGCTCCTTCATGCTGGTATTGCGTTGGTTTATTTCCACTGAAATGATTTGCATAACACTAATGGAAAAGGGCTAGAATATAATCATGTTGTCTTTAGGAGAGGGAATAGAAAGTCTCAAGGGAAGTAGGGGGGGGCATATTGAAGGTGCATCCAATTCTAGAAGCTGAGTTAGTCAAGAAGGTTGACTATGTTCAAAACTGTCATAAAGTCTTGCTGTAGTAGATAACACCAAATAAGCTACTAGGGGAAGATACCTCTTTAAAAATCAAACAATTTATTTTGAGGATGCTATGTTTTAAGACCTGCATATTAGAAAACCAAAGAAGAATGTATCTCTCGGACTTCAACAGAACTATCTCATTAAATAAAATGTACTCCCTTCAGCCTCAGAAAATTATTCTGACCACAACCACATTGGCTAGGCTAGAAGTCAACTGAATCAAAGCCCACTGAAGTCAATGGGAATATACTGAAAGTTTTGATTTGACTGGAAGTAAACATCTAGACTTGAATTTAAACATATTTATTATACATATATTGCCGCAATTGGGCAAAGCAAAAATGCTTTTGGAAGACTATCTTTCCCGTTTGGTGATGCGTAAGAGTAAGAATTTTTTACCTCAAAAGCCTTTATTGCTTGGAACCTTTTTTTAAGGAGACTTCAAGGAGATCTTCATAGTTACTGTTCTTGTCTTTTACATATTTATGTTGGTGTTTTCTGGTCAACTTGTTCTCCATATCTGTTTTGCTATGTGTTTGTGTGATACTAGGTCACAAGAAATATGATAACAGATGGATAATAGAGGAATATTGTACAAAATGCATAACAAATAATTAGAAAGTTGATTTCTTTGGGGTTTGGGGTTTGTTTGGGTTTTATTTTCTTTTACTTTATACAGCTGCAAAATGGAAATAAACATCAGAGAAGCACTTGCTCTGTGTATGACAATGAGGCACAGATTAGCTACTGGCTACTTATCAAGACGAATGCAAACTAATCATCCTTTTTGTGATTGCTTTCATATTGTTTTGTTTTGTGAAGCTGGGTGTAACGGATACCTGTGTCGTATTGCACGATTTTGGGTCGTACAATGGGTGTAGAGCACCCTCTGCTTTCTTTTGATCAAATAACACTCCTGGGCTTGAAGAGAAGGGTGTGTAGAGGGAACATTGATGCTGTTTTCCTGCAGATTTTTGTACTGGAATCAGAAGAAAGAATTTGTCTATAGGGTTCATTAACTGTTGGCCTCTGCTGGCAGTAACCCATGTTATATAGGCCACCATTGTGACATCCTCAAAAGAACTCCCTGAAGGAGGCAAAGTCTTGAAGGAGAATATCTACTCTGAAGTTTCCCACCTTCCCTGAACTATATCTGCAGAGCCACCCCAGGAGGGGAGAATGTGGCTTTGAAAAATAACACCTTTGTTATTCCAAGTGTTAGAGATGAAGCAGAGTTTTCAGATGGCCCCAAGGTTTTTGCACCCTTCGCCAAACACAGATGGAAACTGGACTCTTTGAACTGCTTTGAAAATCTGTTACCACGCATTGCTGTGGGGCCTGTGAAGCAGCCATTGCTAACTTCTGTCTGCCTGCAATTTTTATGACCATGTGATGACAAGGGATTAAATAGCTTCATTTTAGAAGCAGACAGCTTTTAAATATAAAAATGAAAAAATAACAAAACAAAAAGCCCAATAATTCCTTGCTCAAGGCAAAACCTTAATAGATGCTGAGGTAACATTTCAATGAATGAGGTGAATTCTGAGGTAAAAATCCACGCAGTTTAGAATTTAGAATTGTAACTTAGGCAATGATTGCAAAGCCTTTATAACATTATGATCTTAGTACACTGGAATTTAGAAAATACAGATTATCCCCTCTTCCCCAATTTAGGATCTATTGGAATTAGAGTATATGATACCATGACTCTTTTTTGTAGTGTTTTCTATCTATTGCCTGTAATTTAAATGGAATTATTATAAAGATGCTGAAAAAATTGTCAATTTATTCACATAATGAAAACTTCTTTGACTTATCTAAATTAACTGTGTAGCTGATAGTGAACAGTACAGAGCTTTCTGTAAGAAAACGCGTTCTTTAAAATTTGTATTGTATCGTATTTGTTTTTCCAGACTATCAGAAATGCATGAGCTTATTACAACTCCTCTTGACTTATTAAAAATGTGACAGCCTTTTTTCCAGTATTATTTTATATATATTTCATTAGCAATATACTGTATTTTCATATATTTCTTTATTCTAGAAGTACTTAGTTTATCTGTTAAGAATTTTTTTTTTTTTTTATTAGATACAAAGTAATTCAGATTTTGTTTTTCTAGTTTGATCGGTAGGACCGAACTCAAACACATGAATTAGGAGATGCATCATGTTACAAATTTCATTCAGTTTTCATGAGCATGATGCTTTGGTCAAACTCAATAGCATGCCAAACGAATTATACACGTCAACATAGACATCTGAGAACCTACACTGCACTCTGCTGTATTCTCATCTATAACAGATATAAAACTCATATGCGGCAGCTTTTCTAGTGCAACAACTTCAGAGGAGACAAAAGGGGGGACTTTTCTGCAGGCTCTGTCCCTGCTGCTGTGGTGGAAGGTCTGAGTGGGGTGATGGGTGCAGGAGCCCCTGAACTGTGCTGTTGCCTTTGGGCTGGAGCTTCCCTGCAGTTTCTTGACTCTAGATACTCACCTTTTCCCCTTAAGAAGGTATGAGGATAGGCTTTCCCTCAGCTGAGATCCTCTGCAGAAGTTTGTTCAATGATCTGATCTCGCCAGCTGCAAAAAACTAGGACATTCTGTGTTGTCAGAGTGTTCTGTTGTAAGAACTTCAAACACTGCAAGATGTCTTCATTAACTGAGATCTTGAATGTGGAGCAGCTGATTGTACTCTGCTATCAGAAAAAATTAGTCCTTTTTATACCATGTTAATGTCTCTTAGAATGATTTTTTTTTTTTCTTGAAGCCCTGTGGGTTTATGCGCTGGAATAAACTATCAGCTTGAGAAATCCTTGTCTAAAATTTCCGGGGGGTTAAATCAGATTTTCTCTGGAAACTCTGCTGCTTCTCATGTCACTTTGGAAGTCAAATGTTAATTTTTAGTCCAAAGTGCCTTATTGCATAAATAATATAATATGACATATGCAACTGTAGACTATAAGTTAGTTAAAAAAAACTCTAAATAAATATTTTAGTCTGTCAGCTGTTAGGAGCTGTTGTGGTGACTTCGGAGGAGGTAGAGGAGTCTGCCTGGAACATGCTCTACCCAGAATGAGGGAGGAAGTACTTGGCTGCAGCTTCTCTGCATGTTCCTTATCACAATGATAACAAGATGTTTTCACTTCTCTCCACCAAAGGTTTCATTTACCCAGGAACTGGTATTTGAAATTACCAGTCTGAGAAGCCAGTTTAGGTTTACTGCCTTGCTGGACAGTATTGTTCATTTTGACAATAAGGTGGTAGTAAGTGGAAGTGCTGGAAGGCAGAGAGGAAGAAAATGCAGCCTCCAAGAGCTCCAAGAGACTGAGGTGCAGCAGTCCTACAGGTGGTTTCCAGCTCAGCACTAAAGTCACAAGAATTAATCTAGCTGTTACCACAGAGAGGCTGTCTAGTTCACTTCAGCTTTCCTCTGTTCACTACAGTTTAAACATGCACATGTTTAGGAGAGGAGTATGTTCTGCATGTGCTTGCATCACATGAAATGTTACTCATGAAAGAAAATTTCATTCCAGCTCCAGGAATCTCATTGTCATAGCTGCAATTTACATGGAAAACTTAGCTTACAACAGACATTGTGTCCTGCATATTAGAACTTTCCCTTTGGAAGTATTTTTTCTGCTTTGTTTTAAGTGATATTGTGCAAAAGACAATTCAGGCAAATACTGCACCTTGCACCTTATCCTTTTGATATTAACTTGAGTGCAAAAGGTGTCTGTGTGCATACAGAGTAAGGATAGATTCAATAATTACTAAATAAATTAGTTACAGTGTTCTGGTTTGAGTTGGAACAGAACAATTCTGTTCCATATTTTTACCTTTCAGCCAAATTCTAACTAAGCTCACTTTCTGAAGTTAACAGCAGGGTTTTGCAGGCAGTGTCTGCGCCTAGCAGTGACAACACCCAATATCTAGAGTTAATACCAAGGATTCATATGCAAACCAAGGCCACTGCTAGATCTTGTATCAGGCTGGGGATGAAGAAAGTAAAAGGCTGCACCTGCAGGGATGAGTGGACAGCACAGGTGACCCTAAACTGACCAGGGAGGAATTCCAGCCCATATGGGTCGTATTTGGTATAAAGCTGAGGCATCACAAAGATCAAGCTCTTTTCTTCAATGGCTGGTATCTGAGGAGGTCTCTGTCTGTTCTGCCTTCAATCCTGATCTATGTGTTCTTGAATCCAGTTACATAATCCAGATCCTGAACACGGTTCCCAGTCTGGGAGTTCTCCAGTGCTTGCTCCACAGCATCAGTGTTACATGGTGACGTAATTGCCATCAGGGGATGTTGGGTTTGATACTGATTTTGTATATATTTGACCATATTCCATTATAATTGCTGTTTTCATTACAGTTGTTCTAACTTTCTTTTCTGCTTGATAAGTCTCTCTCCTTTATTCCGTTTCCCTTCCCCTTTGGGAAGAGTGAGCATCTAGTTGGATGGCCCTAACCTAAGCCTTGGCAGAGAGAAAAAAAATTACCATGTAAAAGTTTCTTTTTCAGTTGCTGATAAAAGTAGGGACAGTTTAACATTCAAGAAAAGCAGTCAGTAACACAAGGTGTGGAGGAACAAGTCAATGTGGAGCAATGATAATCTGGTAACAAACCTTTAGCACTTGCTTGCTATTAATCTCACCAACCTTTCTTTATCCGCTAATTGAAATGTTTCTTCTAATTCAGTGAGTTCTGAACTTTAGCACATGTAATTTTAACTCAGAATATTTTAAGCTGATAATAGAAACATATAAGGGATAATATTTTCTTTAATAGAAGTCCTCCTATAATAGAAAGGGATATAGTTGCTCTACATTTTACTGGAGAAATACAACCTTCATCAGAATTATGATCACTAATTTTAAAAGCTTTATTCTCTAAGACACATAGATCTTCAAAGACAGTTTTCTAACCGATTAATTTGGTTTTCATCTCCTTAAAGAGTCACTCTAAGTCCTATGTCATTAAAATCAATAGAATTATCCAACAACATTTGGAATAAGAACAAATACACAGGCAGTGACATCAACCCATTTATCTGTAGGTGAAGTAGTTTTTGTACATGTTTTAAATCTTATGGGAAATATTTTTAAGTTTATTTTGCAAGTGTGGCATGTTCCAGGTGGAGCTTTTACTCATTTCTTCTTTTGCTTGGCGAAAATCATAAAATTGTTCTTTTAGGTACTGTTTTCTGCTGACTTCCTAGTTTTGCTAGGTCTCTGTGTTATTCTTGTTTCATTTTCCTAAGGATCGGTTCCATGCATACACATTTGGGTGGGGAGCAGTGGTGAGATAAACAACCACACTCTCTGGTTTCATGTTTCCTTTTTTTAATTCACACAAGCTAGAGGAAGGTGGAAACTTGCCACCAAACTGTCTCAATTTCTCAGCTAATGAGAACTCATTGCTGTCCTCAGGACCTGGGTTTTTTGATATTTGAAGAATTATCCTAAAGATGGAAATAAAGGTGGTCAACTACGTTGAGTGGTCAGAGATCATTACTTCTGACTCTTTCAGAATTCCTGATAGATTTAGCTTTTTAGCCTGATTTTGATCAGAAATTGCAGTGTAGTGCTTTTACCTTCCCAGAGAAAGCCTAACAAAAAAAATGCTTCAATTAACACGTACTTTTATAGTATTCTGTCACGTTACTTAGATGCCTTTGGTTAGACTTAGAGGTTCAAGGTTGATGGAAAGCTGAGTTTTGGCAGCCAGATGGAAGTGGAGAACAGGGAGGAAATGTAAGCAGCTATTGCCATCAATAACAAGCTGAGCGCAGTTCACATCCGCTTCATATAAAATCCTTGTGGCTGTAGTGGGGAGGTGTGAAAAGGCTTATGGGAGAGCACCCTGCACAAGGATGTCCTGGCTGTATGTGCCAGTAGTTTGTTTCCTCATTATCACAAAGTGCAGCCTTGCTGTGGGCTTGGAGAGGTAGATCCCCCGCTGGTGATTACAGGACTGGCTGTACTCTGTGAGATCTGAGTCAGTGCTCAATTACCCATCTATTTCTTATAGCTGACAGAGGCTAGCTGTAAATCCTGCTACAGTAATAGATCTCTCTTATGCTGCTAATACAGGCAAATTCTCTGCTGAGATATAAAGTAGTACTGTACTGCAGATATTCAGCCTTCTTCACACGACCAAAGCCTTTTCTAACAATAAAAAGATCAGTTCATAAGCTTTTCCTCTATGAACTTCATGCACGTGTAGCCCCGTCTGCCTTTGCAGTGTGACTACATTGATCACATCTAAATACTAGATCAATTGGTCTTTTAGCAGATTATGCTCCTATCCCTCAAGCAGGAAAAGAAACCTGGCATTTTGCAGCTTGGGTCTGCAAACATTGTATTTACTAAGTATGCTGCATACTTTGGGGCAGTGGCAGATCTATCTTTCCCCTTGTTCAGCTCAGCTTGGCAGCCTGTCTTTCTCTCAGTGCAGGTAAGTTATGGGTGACACATTGAAAGAGACTTTGGACAAATAAAAGGTCATATTAAGACAACTCAATTTGTATTAAGTGCAGGAGCCGGATGGCTTGACTACAAAGGGACAATTGGGGGAGGCTTAGTTTAATAAGATACTTGTAGCTTATTAATGCGCATTACTACAATCCCTACTCCCCTGTGAGTATCCCATTCAGAGTAAATTGATATTGGTTACTATAGCTTTGTTCTCCTCTTAGGCCCCAGTACAGAAATCGGATCATACAAAGTGTAATATATTTTAAATGATATGAATTGACCCTTGGTTGACTCATGAACTTTGAGTGTCTTCCTGTAGCTGGGACTCATGCTGCCTGCCTCAAGCCAGTCTGCCATGCAGAACCCCACTGCCTTCTACCTCCTCCTTCACCCTGGGGACAGGGTCTGATTCTTCCCTTTATATTCATAGGAAGGTGATCCCATTTCTTGGTAGTGGCATAAAGGCCATAAGTAGCACTGTGGAATATCTTTATTACTTGGCTGGTGTGGTGCTCATGCACCAGGCTTGCACTGTCAGTCACTGGGTAAGACAAGGCACCATTAATTATCTCGCAAGAACAGTTGAAGCATTTGGCATGATGCACTGATTGATGCTGCTGTTAGAAGCTTGCAGATAAATGCTGCTGGTGTAACACATTCCTGGTCTGTAGGTAGTATGCTTACATAGGTATGCAATATGACACACACCTTGGATACATCCTAACTGTATACCTGAGGGGAGACAGAAAATAACTGTAGAGCAGCAGATTTTATTTTAGAGACTCTCAGCTTATATGTAGTGAGGGGACAGATTTGAGTGTCTTTGCAGCATGCACAGGCTTATTAATCCTCTGAGAAACAATAATATATTTGAGACTATACTGTGAATAAGAGTTGTCTAATCTACAGATACAGAAGCATGCAGTGAGACAGAACTGATGCAGCCCTGACTTTTCACACTCAGAGACACTTTCTTGAGTCTTGAAAGAAATTTTTTGTACCTAAGCCGGAATTAAATGCTTGATTTTTTGAGACAATGTGTGGTCAGAATCACTCTTCTTGGTGTTAATGCTCCACTTACTGGTTCCAACAACCCTTTAAAGAAAATCAGGTTGAGCTAGGGAAGCCTTTCCCTACTGTTCAGCTTTCCAGACTGACTAGTCCTAAAACTATGAATGTCATCTTTCTCCTAGGAAGTGGTGAAATGTTGTATTCTATATTGTTATTATCCTAGAGAAACGTTGATTTTCATCAGTAGCTAATGAATGCTGACATTTGTATCTTGGAGGTTACTAGACAAGCTAGAAACAGTCAAATTGGTCATAGTGGGAAGCAGGTTTTTTTCACTTCTTTTTTTTAATAGCACGCTTTGTAATGAATCTGCAAAATTCACTGCCATAAATGACAAGTTGCGCAACATCTCAGCTAAAGCTCTGTGGTATAACGGCTCTGCAAGATTTGGACATAGTCAAGCAATACTTTTCAGTACATGGATGACAACAATTTCACATTTTATGTTTGCTTTTTTTTTTTTATCTTGTGCTGAACAAGACACAGAAATTTGCATGTGAAACACTTTGTGTGCTGGCAGGTGTCTTTACTTTGGCCTCTCACCAGTGACTTAATCCAGGCTTTTAAACTGTTAATAATGTATAAATTCTAGATGCTGATGCCTTTTATCACAGAAATACAAATTCTGTGGAAATTTGTACTCTCCAGGGATGGGAGACAGGAGAACCTTGGCAGCTATGAAGTCACTATCTCCTTTCTAATCTGTTGTGCAACATGTATAAAATGTAGAAGCAAGTGGAAAATAGTATTTGTTGTGTATTATTTAAGAGAAACAACCTATTTGTAATTTCTAAACAAGATGGGTATAGCATTCTGAAATTTTTGAAACAAGTTTCAAAAATGAGGTATACGTTACTCACCAAAAAAAACCTGATAAACTATTAAGCAACCTTATTTTAGAAAAAATAAAGAAAAAACTTGGACTAATTAAATTTAGTCAGCACCTTTTTAGCAACAGAAGTCATCAGGGAAGAGCAGTAAGACAATTCTTGGGAGCAGCTGCAATCAATTTGTACACTTCAGTCAATATGTGTGTGTAAAACTATATAGAAAATAAGAAATAAGTTAAGATCTAATTGACATTCCTTAAAATGAAAGAAATTTGCATGCTGACAAGCATTTCTGACAAGGAATGTTGAGTGTCCTTTCATGACCCTACAATCTTTACTTCCTATTTTTTCTGTATTTTTGCATAGTACAACTGTAGTTCAACATCTCATTTTCCACATATTTTTATAATAAATACTTAGTTATTCCTTTGATGCATTTTTCTCTTGGAGCATGTTGGAGTGCTACATTCTCAGCTGGTCGAAGCTCCTGAGCTCCCTGTTGTTCTGATATATTCAGGTTTATTTATTCACATCTGCTTAGGATCAGGGCCTGGAGTAATTTTTTAATTTTTTTTTTTAAAACATGAACTTAATATGTAAATGTTCTGGCATCTATTAATGCTAAAGATTACCTGGCTGATTTCTTTCTCTGGATTGCAGTAACCCTTTGAAGAGTGTTATTTGATTGTAATTGTTTTAGTTAACCAGTTTCAGGGGAATTTATTCTTATGTTACTTGCAAGAGTTGTTTGCTTCCAGGAAGTTCACAGAAGTAGCGAAAACTACCTAGGGTCAATTATTTTCTTTATTTTAGATTAAGTGGTTTGAATGTACGTGACACTGGGTTTGGAATATGTGCGAATAATGAGAATATGGCTCCCTCAGATACAATTTGGAGAAAAATCTCTGTGATAACTTTTGATGAAATGGTTTTATTTTTATATATATATTTTTTTTTCTTTTTAATTGAGAAGAAAGAAAAGAACAAAAGAGAGGAGCTCTTTCTGGGCTTGATATTTCTAGCAGCATTTAATGCTGCTTCACTGATATGGACATGTGTGTCTTGACAGCTTTGAATGATCAATACTGTTCGTTGAATGGAAGCTTGGGGGTCTCAAAATGCTGGGGAATATTTACAAGAGTGCCAAGACTCCCTTAAAGGCTGGGTGAAATCCGAAGGATTTCTGTGCAAGAACTCTTGTTTAGCTATGAAGGGCTGTTTATTTGATTAGGACTGTACATCAAAGTCTTTACAGTAAGAGCTTGTGAAGTATGGCTTTGTAATAAACTCCAAGGGCAACTTCTGGAGTTCTTGATAAGCTGACCTCACCTACTCCAGAATTTTGGAATAGAGGAAAAGTCTGTCTTCTCCTACTTCGTTTCCATTGCATTTCATTTCCCGTTTCCAGTCAAATAAGGAACCTTATCTGAGAACAGGCTAGTTAATGCATCCAATGTATGTTGTTGTGCATGAAAGGAAAGCAAAACTTCATTATGATGGGAATGTAATATGGCTTTTAGAAAGCTTTGCCAGGAAAACATTTAAATCCACCAAAGTAACCTGGCCCTTGACAAAAGGAGGAACTTCCTGGTTTCATCACTGATTTCTTAATGCATCCCATAGTATAATTTCACGGTCTGTATGTCTTAAGCAAGGACTTTGCACATTAGTAAATAAAGTGTTTGGGGGTTTTTTTTGGGTTCGTTGTTTTGTATTTTTCTTCTTAAATGTGAAGCTGATGCTTGTCTCAAACTTCAAATAAGCTGCAAGGTTGTCCTTTTCCTCTCATGAATGTTTATTCTGCTGGATTTCAGGAACTTGTTGTATTATTATTTTTTTTTTGTTTGGGGTTTTTTTGTTGGTTTTTTTTCCCCATGACTCTTGCTATCTATACAGTAACAGTCAAAATTGACAGATGTTCAGATGAATTAAATACCAACATTCTGAGGGGAAATGGAAAAGTCTTCTGACCCAGTAGTATGGGTGGCTCACTGAGGGAAATGCTATTAGCAGAAAATAGCAAGGAAGGTAGTTAATGTGAATCCCAGATTTGTGCTAGGAAGAGGAAAAACAGAAGTATCAGTGAAATGAGATTACCCAGATAAAGGAATCTGTACTTGTACATGCAAGGGGGACTATGAATTTTAGGGAGTTGAGATTTGACCATTTAATTGAAACCTCTGCAGATAGAAGTGAAGGGAGGGAGTGAAAGGAGTAACATTCACCTCAAGATGATGAGTGAAAACTGAAAGTATGAAGGAGCAACTGCAATAGGGATGTATTTCTCTTGGCCTCTCTTATTTCTTCATTCTACCATTGCTCTTCCTCTCAAAGACCTCTCTATGACTTGACCTGTGTCTTCTCATGTACCACACACAGCTGTTTCCCCCTATGCTTCTGGGACCATGGGGAACAAATGATGTTGCTGTTGGACCCACCAAACTGGGCAAAAACTGCGCATGTCTGTCTGTACTGCCTATGTTCTTATGATTTAAGGCATGGAGGATTATTTGACATCTGATTGAAAACCACCTGAATTAAAGAGTCCTAGTTGTTGCGGCTCCAACCAGAGAATCTCAACACTGAATTTTTTTCTACTTGAATATAATATAATAAGGGTGGAAAAAAAGGCTAAAGAGGGGCTAAAGTAGAGCAATCAAGCTGGTGGGTAAAGACGGTTGTCAATCTCTAAATGTTGTCCTTTACTGAGTGCATTTTGAAGAGAAGTAGGACTGCACTGGGGACATATCCTGATCCCTTTCGTCTTGAGTGAAGTACCACTAAAATCTCTACATCTGTTAGGGGAAATACATGGAGCAGAATTTTCAGGAGAGGAGAAAAAAGAAAAAAACAACCCACATCTTTTTTTCATTTTGTGGAAAAAATATTAAACTGGTTCCAGCCTTCTAACTTCCAGAAACAAATAGAAGTAATGGTAAACTACAGTACATTCCTTCTGATTTTGTCTGCCTCAAAAATTCACAGGTGCCTGACTCATTTTATACACCTTTCTGTTGTTAAGACAGGAAGGAAATTCAAGAACAATATAATTGTCAGTATGATAAATGAGAAGGCAAAATACTGTTGAACAGTAGAGGACACCAAGTGTTATTATGGCCTATTGTTGCTATGAATAGAACCACCCAGACACCAATTAACATCTCATTGCTATGATTACTTGCTGCAGTATCTGTTCCACTAATCAAACTTGCACCTTTTTAGTCCATATTTTGATTTCAAAAAGTTATACTAAGAAGAGATTACATTTATCTCAAATGCAAATAAATGTGAAGCTTAAGAAGCTAATTAAGTTTATAACCACTGAGAATAACATTAAAAAGAAAATTAAATTGCTTGGTTTGGAGGAAAACCTTTTAGGAAACATTTGTTGAATAAACATAAGAGAAATTCTTCTAATGTACTCTTATGCAAATGGTTTTCTGTTTATATTTTTCCATATGCCAATCATATATAACTCTTATTTTTCCTTCACTAAACACTCTTCTTCATAGGAATATTTACTATCAAGAACAACATATGTAGTAAGTATGAAAGCTACATGACAGCAGTGAGCTATAGCTTCCCAAACTTCAGGAGAACAGTTTCAGTTTTACAGAAATGATAACGCCATTACTAATATTTAGTAACTAATAGCTCCAGGCAAGGACATAGAAATGAAGCATAAAGCACATGAGATATTCCTTCTCTCATTTTTGGTTGTTTTTTGTGGTTTTTTTGGGTGGGTTTTGTTTGTTTGTTTTTGTTGTTTTGAGTTTTTTGTTTGTTTGTTTTTTAGTGGTCATAAAAGACACAAGATTGAAAGCCTCGGTGAAAAGAAATTTCTGCTTATGCATCAGGCAGCAGCACTACAGAATTTCTTGGGCTGGGCTCCATCTTCCAAAGCACTGTGGTGGTCCCTGGTCTAATAGACTGCTAAGCCATGTTCACCATCTATATAAAGTCAGTGAGAAAAGAAGGGTGGTCAAGCAGACTCTTAAATGTTTTGCTGGATTGTGTTGCTCAGTTCCTTGACAGGCTGAGCCTGGGTTTCAGCAGTGCCTCAGCTATAAGGCTACCCAAACTGCCTTCTGCTGGGAGCAGTCTTGGCTGGCACAGATTTTGCAGCAGCTTGCTGTCCAGGAGAGCTGGCCAGCCCAGATCTCTCTAATCCCAAATGGATTAGCTGCATTAGGAGAAGGTAAGATTTCTGGTTATAAATCATTCCTTTGTTTGATTTAAGGAAAAACAACTTTTTGAGGGAGAAATAGGAATTCATAGTCCAGAAGCCAAAAGTGGGGTGTGACATGGTTTCTGCTTGAAGAGTAGTCCTGAGAAGAGCAGTAGCAGCAGCAGTGGACCAGAGCAATCAGTGCTGCAAGCAGACCTCCTTTGGAGCTGGCCCCGGCTCTGCTAGGGCACAAAGAAGCAAAGCTAATCCTCTGTGTCCTCTCTGTGCAAGTAAATCTGGAAGGGAGATTGAGGCATCATTCTTGACTCCCATGTATTGTGTTTAAGCAGCAGAGTCACTCACACAGAGCCAAGGCTATAAGTCTTCTGTTTTGTCTTGCCCTACGAGGTATAGATGTCCTGGATGAGCTGAGCAGCGGTTCTACCCTCTGCTGGTAGAAGTAGAATGAAGGTAGAACCTTCATTCCTGGGAGCTGGACATGATCAGTATGAGGAGGAAATTGTTGGGATGGAAATGGTGGATATGATGTCATTTCTGAGGCCTTGAAATTGTTATTTTGTTAATCTTTGACACGTGCATTTAGCTCGCTGGTGTTCAGGGAACATTGCTTTCACTGCAAGGGTTTCAATTACAGCTAGAATATTTTGAGTTTTGAAATGTGCCCCTGATGATCCATCACAATTTTTTAAAAAGCTGTGGACATGGAATAGCAGTGTTGAACTTGGAGCTTGGATTTAGATACATATATGTATATTTTTTTTATAGAGCAGCTGACAGGTTTGCTGGATTATTGTTTATAATACTTATTGACATCCCATGATACTTTTCCATAGCTGAGCAGAGTTTAGATTGACTCTGGAGTATTAGTACTTGATGAAGGTAATCTGTTTTCTTGGCTGAAGCTCACAAACAAAGCAGTTAAATCCCCATTACAAATGGCTAAAGAGGGACCCATTAAACTTCTTATAGGCCTGTCTCATTTCTATAGCCCCTGAAACATTTATAAAGGGCACTGTTAAAAATTTACAGAACCTTGAGATAGTGTCTTAAGCAAAGTTGCTCTGTGCACACCACCTGAAATAGAGTCTTTCTTTAAAGAGAGTAAAATAAAATAGTTAAGAAAAACTTTCTTTTGTACATTTTGACCTACAATAGCTGTTTCAGCTTTTCATGATTTATTTTTAAAGTTTCATAACAAAATAAATGTTACAGGTAGAAAAAAACCAATTCATGCTTAAGATAGGCACCAGGATTGGTTATTAATAATCACACTGTTACTGTCTGTTTCAATGCTTAGTTCTCCAATCACCCTTTTTATATAGGAAGACACTTTGGAAATTGTTGGCACCAAATTTGAGATGAATATGGTAATAGTGGATGTAACATGTTAATGAGAATTCTCATATTAAGAAATATAAGACACATTATTTTAATGATTCTACTGGCATCAAACCATGGAAGCCACAAAGTTATTTTTTTTAATGAATCAATCCCCACAAGCCTAAAGCAATTGTGTGAAAACTACTGGGCTGTTTTTATTCCACTAAAAGACGGCCCAAAACTGAAATGATACTTTTCACTGGTTTAGCTGATGTTTGGCAATAATAACAGATACTTTATAAACCTAAAAAAAAAAAAAAAAGGAAAAAAAACCAAACCAAAAAACATTTAGCACAGCCCTGGAGTGAAGAGGTTGAATCAGGCCTCCCAATGCATGTCAATAAAGAGGTGATAATAAGAGAGAGGAAAAGCAAAGCCTTCATTAGGCCACAGATTATTTGAGTTGCATGGGCAAACTGTCAAATTGAGCTCACCAGGGATGACAGTATCTTGTGAGACAGCCTGTACCTTAGTGCATGGGGATGGTGGCATTTGTTTGTATAATAGGGACATGGTACCGGGAAGGGAGAGGGGAAGAGCAAGAAGAGAAAAGCAGTATTGTCTGGTTTGGTTCATTATATTCTTATTCTAGTCCTACTTTCTAAAAGCTTAATCTTCTGCTCAAGTATTTTAAAAATAAATAACGGAGTTCTGTCTTTTTAAATATGGGAAGTGATAGAGGAGCATGGGGAATAATGAAAACACACTGTGTATATATTTTCTAGTTCCTGTGAATTTTGATAATTTCCAGA
This sequence comes from Todiramphus chloris collaris, assembly GCA_025345505.1. NCBI lineage: Eukaryota > Metazoa > Chordata > Aves > Coraciiformes > Alcedinidae > Todiramphus > Todiramphus chloris. Next base: position 17,994,589 of record JANVCC010000030.1, read on the forward strand.
TGGTCACTTGTAAGTATATTCATCAAATGTGAAGAATAGTTTTATAGACTGCAATATATATTCTAGGACACCCCTAAAATGTCAAGAATATTTGAATCTTGAGGTATTGTTTTTCTCCCTAACCAACCACCAATGCTGCAAGGAGTAATAATAAATTTCATATGATAGTGTGCTTTTTATTTCCATGCATCCTGAAAATATATGCTAAGCCATCTACACCATCTGCTCTGCTAGGGTCAAAGCCCCAGCTGTACAAGCTTAGGAGTAAGTGCTGAAAAGCTTATATTTTATATGGGCTATCGTTGGTGTTTCAAGTAGTTTCAAGCCAGTCTTTCACAAAATGCAGGGATGGAACCAGCAGTTGTTTGCATACTCCTCCTTGTGTGTTTTTAGCTGAAAAAGAACAGGCCCCTTTGCCAGGTATCTTAAGCAATGTACAGAAAAGTTATCTCTCAGATGGGATCAGAGAAGCAAAAAAGTGACTTACTCCCTTTGCAGTAGATAAGAAGGGAAATACCAGTCAAATAGCCAATTAAATGCCCAGCATAATTTTGTTGGGCAATCTTCCAATTTAACAGTTTCTACTTTCCCAGCTCCAAAATATGTCCCAGCTGTAAAAATGCTACCCCATGCTGGTTTCCTTTCTCTTCTTCTTCTTTTTATATTTGTGTGTGTGTGTGTGTGTTTGCTGCTTTTTGTCAGTTATTTGGTATCCAAGCACAAGTCAGTGAGGAATTATACAAATCCTTATTGTGTTTGTACGTGGTCCAGGTACTTGTTTTAGACCTGTGTCCTTTTCAAGCGAGGAAGTGGATCACAGGACAAGAAGTGTAGGAAATAAGCAGCAGCATTAGAAAAGGATGGTCAAATATCTGAAGATCTTCTAGTAGGATAGTCCTTGTTGCTTAGCAGCTTGTGCTATTGTGACTTTTTCTGAACCTTTTAAGATAAATATGGCAGAAGGAAAAGATTGTGAAACCTCACTTCTGCTGTCATAGGTGGCTGTCTTCCTAGAAGATCCTATTCTCATTCCACTTGGTTTTGCAAGTTTATCAATCTAAAATAATTTTACTAGTTGGGTGAAGTACTTTGAACTATGAGAATTCCCAGCTCTGTGCATCCTAACCACACAGTCAATCTATAATGAAAAAAAAAGGAAAAATGGTGCATCTCTGGAATATGACTGAGCTGAGTCAAAAATTGACAGAGAGAACTACACAACCTTATATTGTATTCTTCTTGAACCTTAGTTCTCAATTCCAGAATTTGAAAGCAAGCCAAAGAACCCCACCCATTTCTGCCCATCTCCTTAATAGGGTAACCCCTGAAATACTTGGTGATATCTAGGGGTGCATCTGGCAGCCTATGCTTGAAGGCAGTGATGCAAACAGGACTGAAAATACAAACATATTTAGAAATACTGCTGAGGGAGGAAAGGAGAACCATCACATACAACATTTCTGCTCTTCTGTCTGTTTAGCAGTTATGCCAGTAGGACACAGCAGAATGTTTCAATCAGCAAATTATTGTTACTGGTTATTACCAATAAAGAATTTTAAACCCTTGGCTTGCACCTTGAAATGCCCTCTTATGAAGTAGAAATGCCATCTGATGAAGTGCTATTTGTTTGATACTTGCAGGATCACACTTAAACAAACTCCTCTGGGAGCTGAGGTTGCCCATCAGAGTGTTATTTTGATACCAGTAGTAGTTTGAAACAAGCCACTTTAGGAGTCCTCTGTGTGTTCTTCTGCAAATCAAATTATCTGCTTGCTAAGTGGGAGAGCAATAAGAGGCAAAGACAATTTTTCTGAATAAAGGAAGGGAAATAGTAAGAACTCCAGTTATGGTGTTTGATGTATCCTTGGCAGAGAGGAATGTAAATCTCGAGTCTCTCCACAAATGCTGGCCCAAGTGCATTGAACATCACTTGGTACAGGTCTGTCTTGCTCTGTTCCTGTTTGCTGAAAGTCTGTCTCCACAATGGTACTCCAGAGAGGCCCTGCTATGAGAAGTTATTCGATAAGCCACAGGTAAGTCTTGCTATAAAACCTCTTGGTTACTGGGAGCTAATTTTTTTTCTAATTTTATCTTTTTCCCCTCAGAATACAGGTATGTTTCTTCCTTGTCCAATATCAGCACTAAGTCAGAAGTGTGAACTTACACAGTAAAGACTGATGATATTCTGTGGAGTCTGCCTTGCTGTTTCTGTGTAGAATTTTAGTGACTATGTGATTGCTGTTTTTCTAAGTCTTTAAGGAAATGAATTTTGTTCCCCTTGGTGCTTTTGTGCCAATAAAAATTCTTAATTTGTACTTTTTGGGCCAAATTTAGCTACAGAAACCAGACTAATTTCGTTTGAGCTGTAACTATGCATGTGGCATCAGGAGGAGACTGCTACTTTGTTCTTCTACTCAGATCAACCTTTATATGGACAAAATAAATCACTTTAGTAGGACAGAACTCATATTGAACGATATCCTCCCTGCTAGAATTAAGGATGATCATGACAAACCTTTCCAGTTTCTGCTTCATGTGTACGGCATTTCTATTTCAGATTTTTTAATCCAGTTTCTGAATTCCATGCCAGGGGTAAATTTTCAAACATGCAGTATTTGTAGGAATATGGTACAGTTATACCAGTACTTTTTAGAAAACCTTTGTACCTCTGGAATGGAATTTAATGGAACCTGACAATGCTTTCCCAAAAGGTCACTATCCAGGTGGTTTTGTTGTCCTGTTCAGGAGAAGCACTCAGCAGCTCAAATTCTCTTCCTATAAAGTTGGGGATTAGATTCAGAGTCTTTCCTGTTGCACCATTTGAGAAGTCAGAAATGTCAGTAACTACTTTCTCTCCCCTAGGAATCTGAACTCCTTGGCCTAATTCAGATTAGGAATAGCTCTGGGCTGTCACAGTCTTGGATACACCCATGGGATTGTAGGCATTGCTCCTTTGGAAAAGGATTTGGTCTTGAACCTCCAAACAAGGCAAGAATTTTACTTCCTACTTGTTCCTGTTTCTTTGACTTTGTCTCCTAATGAAAAATAACATACAAATGAGTTTCTAAGAAATAGTTGTGCTCAGTGTGCTTCCCCAGGTGGGGAAAGAAGCAAACAGTTACATAGTGGGCACATTGCTTTAACTTGCTTAAAGATAGCATTCAAGGAGCACTGATGTAGTGTTCTATATGGAAGTTATCCTACATTTCCTGGTCACACCTGCAGCATACCAGAACACATCCCAAGACTCTCAGGCTGTAGTTTTGCACCTCTCTGCCTTGATGAGTACTGTTGTTTATCACAGCAATTTTTTTTCTGGGTTGTGGATTAAGCTTGCAGTGAATTCAGAGAAACCCCACTGAGCCTGGGCTGGGTGCTGAGTGTGTCAAGCTGGTTGTGCCCCTCTGACCTGGCCACTGGAGACCAGGGAGGGCAGGTGCCTTGGCGGTTCAGAAGCTGGTGCTGAGGTTAATGCACCCACTCACCTGGCTTTGAATGTCTTGCTTCTGTGCTCTTCTGCAAGCTACCCAAGTTTTTTGGTTATACAGAATATCCCCACTTACCATTACCCCAGATAATAGGCAAGTGGGTCATTTTTGTGGATGAAATTAACACTATCTGCCATTCTGTTGAGTACTCCAGATGTTTTAGAAACTCTCACAAGTAGGAGCAGTCTTTCCTTTGCAAAAATCATGACTGCAGGTGCTGTGAAGCAGTGGCTTTTTCAGGTCATAAGATATCTATCTGTATGAGAAATGTGTATCTTTGGCAGACTGCTAAATATTACTGCTTAAATCTATTACAAGGAAGCACAATTTTCTGTAACTTAATTTCCTAAGCCTAATGAACCCAGTAAATTTCCTCTGATGTCTTCCCAAGTTAATATGTTAAATCTAATTTATTTGGCAAAAAATTGGACAAATTTCCTCTTAATTGAATTAACCTAGAAGAAAAAATGTATTGTTATGGAAATCTGTGACTAATAATTCACAGATGCGAAAGGCCTGGGTTTGGTTCCATTAATTTACTATCTTACAATTGCTATTTTTGTTTGCTATAATTTAACTAGAAAGAGTTAATTGAACCATATATGTATTTGAAAAGTTTGATAAATGATACTGAATTACTTTCTTGTCATTTAATGTTGCAGAAGATTTTTCTGTCCTACGTGATTATTTGCATATTTATTGAATATTATATTTGCCAATTGATTTTCTTGATATGTTACTGATAAGATCCAGTGAGTGGATGATGCATTTTCATCAGCAATAATATGTTCTTGGCAATTTTGCTAGAACTCTTTGTACCACTTTGCTAGAAGTGGTACAGAAAGAATTTGCATTCTTTGTCTTAATGTAGGGAAAACCAAAGCACTAAGTCCCAACAAAAGCCAAAGCAAAACCATGACTGTGAGCAAGTCCTAAGCATCGTTCAGTAGTAGCACAAAAATATGAGTCTGACTATGCATGATACTTGGATTTTAAGCAAAGAAGGTGCAGATAAGAGAGATACAGTTGCATATCCTCCTGGAACGTAATTGATATTCTTCATGCCAACAGATATAGTCCTCCTTTCATGACATTTCCTTAATATATCTGAAGAGGTCTGATGTAAACAATGGAACCAAACCTCGGACAAATAAATTAGAAAGGCCACTAATGAGAGCAAATCCATGTACGACCTTTAGAGCATTCATGCAGCTGTCTCCACCCTCTGATGTGGCTTGTGCTGGAAGAATCCTGTCAATACCTAGCATTCCAAACTGACTGTTTATATCAAAATAATAGAGTTGGTTTCTTCATGTTCATGCATCTCTACAAAAAGACAGAATTGCTCAGGACAGAATTTGTCTTTAAAAGAGTGTGCCAAAGATCTTTAATGTTCTTGCATTTTCAAGTGACTATTAGTGATATCCAAAATTATTTACAAATAGTCCAGGAGTTTTCCTGATATAAATTTTTATGCAGACGTGTATCTTTTCTAGCACAACAGCAATTGTATGGAAAATAGTCAATAAGCTGTATACTAAGGTCAACAGTTTTAGTATTAAAATCAGTTTACAGTATGTTTGCTTGAAGTGCACATAAATTCAAAGAGGCAAGAAGTATAAACAGAATAGCTGATTTCTTGGATGCACTCCAATATAATTATAGCTATTCACCCTTGTGACTATTTGTGTGTGTAGCTTAAAGCTATTTGCCTGCCCTAAGGTACAGTAGCAGTATTTTTATACATCTTTGTATCTGATTGAAATGCAAAACTCAGTAAACCTGGAAAGGATGCTGACAAGCTTAAAGAAATGTATGAGTAAAATTAAGCAGCAGACTGAATTTACATTTTGGCATTTAGAAATTTGTTAGCAGCACCTCCCAGTTCCTGGTACAGGTACCTCTCATTCTTTTCAATTTTGAAATGAGATATCCCTTAAGGATTTGTCACCAAAGTAGTGTATTTCTAATAGGCAATTATGAAAAAAAAAAAAAAATCATCATCAATCACATTTATTGCAAACATCTCATAAAACAGTAAAACATTTATGTGGCTATGGAAGGCAAGTATGTTGCCGTGTAATATGCTAAGATTTGCATATAAAGAACAGCAGGCAGCAAACAACTATCTTTCCCTTTCTTACTCCATTTATACAAATGCCTTTGATGCAATGTATCTATATAATTCACATCAAAAGGTTATAGCTGCAACACCTGAGTGATGTTAACTGTTGTTAGGTCTCGGAAAGCACACTGTGTGAAGGTAACAGGTAAGGTTGCTTCCTTCAGGTAGGGTCTGTCAGGCGTGTTGCACCTTGTCACAACTGATCTGACACCCAGGAGGGCAGGGTTTGTCTCAAGCTGATGTGCACCTGTCACATTTGGGGTTTTTTATTTAAGTATTTCATTTTGATTATTTCCCTCCCCCTCAATATAATTTTTTTTTCACCGGGATCATCCATGTCAGGATTTTGCTTTCAACTCTGTGTTGTTTCCATGTGAATAAGAATAAAATGCAGCTGCTTGGAAAGAAACACAGCTCTTCTTGTGCAGGGGGGCAGCAACCAACTGTCAATACCAACATCTGCTAATCTTTGTAATCATCTGTACCTTGTGCTCGGCAAACACTCAGAAATAATTTTCATGAAACTTTTTTTTTTAATAGCTCAGAGTGCATCTACCGTGGGGCTGTGTGATATGAAATGACTAATAAAATATAAGGTTATTTGTGTGTCAGAGTTGGTAGCAACTGTCTTTATCTGGGTTTTTCCACAAGCCTGAAGGTAAAATGAAGCAGGCGGTATTGCAGAGAAGAGAGAAATGAATGGCAACACATTGTACGGATCTGTGGGATTTTTTTAACATTTGACTTCCAACTATCATTTCTGCCTTCTATTTCCTTGTCAAAACTGGATTTAATTCTTATATGCTGCAAGGAATTCACTATGTTAAGATATTGATATAACAAATTGCTGAATGTTTTAGAGATTGATTCTTGCTGACCAAAATGGGCTTTCAGATTGGAAGTCTTTTTTTCCAGAAAACACCCGCTGAGATAGAAGTATGACTGCTACAAAAAAGAAATATATGGTTTGTTTAGTCTGCTTCTATCTAGCAATCTGCAGATGCTATCAAAAATTGCATTTTTAAAATGAAAATTTCCTAAGGATTTGGCAAAAGACCTCTGTTAAAATGGACTGAGTGGCTACTGTCAGGAGAGTATTAACAGACTGATTGGCTGTTACTTCTGTCAGTCTCTCCGCAAAATTATGACAGGCCAAACAGCAGGGAGCAAATGATCATTAATACTTCATCCCCTGGGACACAATAAACTGCCATTCACTTGCATAAAAATAAAATATATAAAGCTTGTCAGACAAGGTGACGGAAAAAGGTGCTTTATCAAAACAATTTTATACTACAGTGGGACGTGATCAGTTAAGAGATGTTATTGTATTGTGTGGTATATGATCTTGGCAGCAACATCTTTGTCTTCCTTCTGTTTTAAAAATATCTTTCAGTGCTTTTTCCTGATGTTTATTTTATTACAAGAACATTTAGATTTCGAATGCTATTCTCAGCTATACAGTAGAAAGTTAACAATAGCTTTTGCAGGGGAACACTCCCCTCAAGCCAGAGATGTTTATAGCATCTAACCTAACACCAAAATCATCCAGCCCCTAAGCATCTGTGTGCTCTGCACAGATGAACGCAGAGTCCAATGCCAAAACATGCCCATAGCAGCAAAGATTCCCAAGCTAGAAAAAGCTGGTTTAAACTTGAATAAGCTGTCTCCACGATGTTTTAATAAGCAAACACTCTTAGGAAAAAATAATAATAAAAAAAAGGTGTTATGTTGTATTATACTTTTGGTAAGATCACCAAGAGGCTAGAATTTGAGGTATTTGCTTAGCCACTCCTTCCAGTAATGCTTTTCTCTTCTTGGGAAGTGTACTGAGATAATTACTGTTCTATGAGAAGATTTTGCATGTTCTGCCTATAGGATATTTTGGGGGTTTGGGTTTTTTTGTTTGTTTTGTTTTGACACTTACCAATTAATTATTAGTTGGTTACTGCGTTGGAGGTTTTGATCAAGGCATACAGGGTTGCTTTACCAGTTAGTGTGGAGCCTGATAATCTCACTATATTGGCAATTAATTCCTTCAGTATTTACTACAAAAACAAGTTTTCCGACATTCTCTTCATATTTCAAGCCCCTTTCCTCTTTTAATATTTTAATATTTCCCATGGAGTTTTATTGGATACACTGTATATTGCTTTGTGCAAGAATTTGTTTGAAATATTTCAGTTGCATTAGAACTACACTCTTTAAGGAAGCAAAAAATATTTTATCAAATATTCTGACTGTATTGTGCAACTACACTAGTTTCTATCATAACAAGGGATCTCCTCTACAGATCTTTGAAGTTATACTTTGTTGCTAATTTTACTTTCAAAACAGATGAAGAAATTTGGACTTTTCCTTGTCAAAAGTAAAGCTTTCACAATTTGGTTTTGCTTAGTTTTTTTCTTCTGGTCTTGATGGAAAAACTGAGTTACTAATGAATGCTGTCTTTTGACTGAGAGGAAAGAAGCACAGCAAGTTTCACGTGACATTTTGGTAGATCTGGTGTGTTCTCTTCTTGGGTTTCTGCCTCTTTTATGTCCCAGTGTTACTGTTGTGTATTGTATTGTTGATATTGTAATGTCACTTTAAAGACCAAACATATAGCAAACATATGAATGACAATGTCATTTAGTAACTGAAAATCAAGTGCCTATGCCAATAGTAAAAGTTTTGGTGAGGACTCTGCCAGTATTGTGTAGAAAGAAAGTTAAATGTTGGTGAATCCACAGCACCAGTATAGTCACATGAGTGACTGCACAGAGAAGAAAAACAAGAAGACTAACAGAAAATACCACTTATATCACTCCTGCAAATTCTATACTTTCTGTTCTTCCTTCATGCACTGAATTACTCTGATTCTAGACAATTGCTACACTATGTGAGAATGGAGCTGAAAATTATAACATTGCTCTGGAAAAATAGGAGAAGGAAACTCTGATGCAATGCGATTTTTCAAGCAGTTGTGGATTATTGTTCTTCTGTCATTAAAGAAATGGAAAACCACCCACTGATTTCAGGCCTAAACAGAAAAGTAAACTGTATCTGTAATGAATAAACTTTCTTTTGCCAAAAGTTTAATATAAAGGTGGACTTTTAAATAGATTTTTCAAGATTGACATTTGTATTAAAGTCTATCTTTATATTAAAGACTCCATAGGGCAAACCTGGAGACTGTGAGCAGACTGGATTGGATTCTGTGTGAGATGTTAACTATTACTTGGGGATTGGCAAGTTCAGTGATGAAATCAGGTTTGGGTTATTTTGCATAGTAATTTCACTTCACCTTCCTTAAGTCCTATCCCTTCTGCTTTGTGCATGCAGAAGCATGAAAGTTGGGACTGATTAGATGGCACTGGCATTGCAAAATCCCAAGAAAAATACTACTGTTAATGAGAATTGTGTGTATAACCCCCTGCTTACTTCAGTGACAATTCGCTCCTATGACTCTGTCAAACATTGCAAAAAATAAATAAACCTGATAGCTCAATAATAAATAACTGCTCAAGATGCTTAAAAAAAAAAAAATAAATTAAGAAAATGTAAAATGCAATAGCTTAAATCCTCAGCTAGATTGAATCCACCTATGTCCACTGAGTTCGGTGCAGCTAAACTGATTTACAGTGGTTGGGGAATTAGCCTGTGGTGATTCAAAAGTTTTGAGAAATCTGGTTGGAATATGGATGGAAACGAATATGGCTGTTTCAAATGTGAAAACACAGCATTGGTTTAAATAAAAAAACCCGACTTAAACCACTGCTTGAAAATCCGAAGCTACCACTGCATATGTTCCAGTAATTTGCTCAGCCATGCAGTATGTTGTATTCACTGACTGAAGAAACCTTCTCATGAGAATGTTTAAAATGTCACTGAGGTTCAGTCTGGATCAGGCTGCAGGTGGCTCTACAAAGGCTTTGCTGAGGGGATGTGTTTATACAGTTGCTTCTGACGGATGGTATTGATTGGCCAGGCAACTCATAAAACAAGCGACCTCACTTTCATCTTTGTGGTTTCTCTTCCTTCAGTAGATAGAGAAGTGGTTTTAATTACTCACATCATCCATTAAATTTTTTTTTTTGTTCTTCTTCTTATCCACCCACTCTCTTAGAACCAAGCAATATTCTCATCTTCTGATTATTGTACAAAACTTGCAAAGGGGGCAAGGGTGTGCAGATAGATAAATTTTGGCAAATACAAAAGTTGCTGCTGCCTCATGGGTAAGATTAGCAAAAGTCAAGATATGCTGAAATCTCCACCCTGTGAGACTGTCTAAGACACCTTTGAGATGACAGATCACTTGACAGACACTGAGACTTGGGTAGCATCTCTGGTGTTTTTGCTTGTATTTATTTGTGACCGGTATTTTTAGAATATCAGGGATTCTACATGTAAAACCAAATACTTGCTGCTGTAATCCCTGTTCCCTCCCTCTTTGATAGATTATTACAAAAACCTACAGCCCTGGTGTGTAAGCAATTCTTTGGAAAAAGAACGATAAACGGACTTAATCTAGCAGTTGGATTTCCAGGCAAGAAGTGTACCAGAAAGGATTAATGGGAAAATAAGATTTAAAGTCCAAGATGCTTAAAATGGACTTCTAATTCTACTGATAATAGCAATTCTAACTATGCTTCTGGCTGTAGTATGACAGTGCTGGTGTAAGGCACGCTCTGCAAGGCACTTCCTGCATCTCTTTTTGGATCCCCTGAAATACCTACTGCATAGGCACAGATATGTGCTCTCTTCAAAACCACAGCGTTGCAGGCTGTGCTCCTTTCCCCCAGAGAGGGTATTTTTCTCCCATTACGTGACAAATTTTTCATTTCTCTTGTAACTTGAGAGTTGTGATAAGAGCTTGAGGTCACTTAATGCTTCTGGGTGTTGCAGTCTGTTCATCCTTGGAACAGGAGGATGTGATGTGATCCACACACACGGATTCATGGGAATTTTGGTGCTGTAATTGTAATTGTCCATGTTTTTTCATGTATTAATGTCTACTGAGGATAAAGAGGTATAAAATGGGCATGTGCAAGTCAGAAGACAATATTCTTAACTTTTGTTGTTTGTATTTTTAGGAAAAAAAAAAAGGTGATTATATTCTTTAATATGTGTGGAAAAGATGACAATACTAGAAAAAATATCCTTGGTTTTGGGAACAAATTACTTCCTTGGCTGATTTACAGTTGTCCGCTTTAGTTAACATGAGATATTTAGTAGATGCACGTTGTCATCACAACCTGTATGGTCTACTCATCATCTTCACAGACAAATACAACAAGGACTAGGGCAGGGGTGTGATGGCTACAGCTGTTTGCTAATTCTGTGACACAACAGACTTCAGTCAGGCTTTCTGATGAAAGAACCCTTGAAATTATCTGAGGTTTTCATATTTTGCACATGTACGCTTCCTTGGAATCTGATTTAAAAAAAAAAAATTCCCCTTGGAGCTGTGAGCTACAACAGAGTTGTATTTTGTAAATGCCTGTGTTTAATAAACACATATAGATATTAGGAAAGCTGCAAAACCTTTGCTACTTTCTGGCTTCATTAAAAAAAAAAAAAAAAAAAAAAAAAATAGAGAGAGAGAAATATCTGAAGTAAAGAAACTTGAGATGTAAGGCAGAAGAGTTTCTAGGTGGCCTGGTTGACAACTCCAAGGAAAAGCAGCAGATGGAGAAAGAGTACTGCTTTTGTCTCTGACATGGCCATACAGAGACCTCTAAAGAGGTCTCTTAGCAATGGCAGTCTCAGATACATTACTTAAAAATGCACAAGTGTATTCTGGTTCAGAAAAAACATGTGTAGTAAAAAAAGTATAGATGGGAAGAGTTCTTTAGTCAGCCATTGGAAAAGATTGTTCAGACAAAGCTGTAGGGAAAAGTGACTTTTTCATAGTTTTTGTTCTTTTTGAAATGCTCCCTTTTCCTCCAAGCTACTTTTAACTGTAAGCCAGCTGTGATTATTTTCTTTTTAATTCAAGTTAAGCTTTAAGAAAGGGAGGCAGGGAAACAGGAACCAAAAGCAGCAAGGTGGAATTCCTCCTGCATGTGATCTGCTGGAGGGCAAAGTTCCAGAGGAGAGTAGTGAATGGTAGGAAAATCTCCCTCACCTTCCCCATGACCAATATGTAAATAGCAGGATATAAAAAAAAAAGGTAAAGTTTCTCAAAACCTGATGTTGTGCTTCCTTCATATTTAGTAGTCCAGTCTTGAATACAGCACCAGCTTAGAGTACGTATATATTATTTTTATGCTTGTTTTGTTTCCTCAATCATGTCAGCCTGTCTCTCTGAAGTAATAAATTGCATGTGGGAGAAAATAAGTTGAGCTAATTGCACAGTATGCATATTCCCCATCCCCAGCAAAATAAACTAGGAACCTGTGTAAATGAGACATACAGCTTATAAAGAATTGGGCTGTTCACAATGACGTGTTCAAGTGTATCCCAGAAAGTTCATGAACTTAATGTAATATACAGCAGCAAGAATGATACCTATGATTATTCCGGTGAAAATTATAGTTTTATGCTTTTCTGTGATGCAAGTTAGTGCTGTGAGAATACAAAACACACCTCATAAATGCCACCCAGCTGCAAAAGTGAGTCTACCAGCTTTGCCTAACGGCATTAGGAATAATAGACATGGCTGCAACTGGCTTTTGTTACTGCTGGGAGCTCTGGCAGCTCACCAAGCATGGTAAGACCAAGGCAATAAGTCTGTGATAGCAATGCTCAAAAACTGATTAAAATACACTACAGAAAACATGAAAACATATACTCTTAAATGGAAATAAAAGTAAAGCAAATACTGCTATAAGTACATGGTATGTGGATACCACTAAGAGAAGGCTGTAAGCAAGTGAGGATAGTGCACCTCACTGCTTAAAAGAAGTATAGGATTAAAGCTTTGCTCTGTTTTGAGCTCACTGCTTATTAATAAAGAGTGGATGGTAACGGAAGAGATGAAGAGACTGTATTGTGAGACACCACAGAGCACTGCATGTGTGATGTTTCTTCTGAAGCTATAATAACCATTTGATTTCTGACCCTGAGGTGAATTTTGTATACTCATATGCATGACAGAGGTGAAAGGATATGCACTGAGATCTGCCCTTCTTTCCGAAGTGTTTTTGGAAGTGACATAATTGCGGTATAAATAAAATAACAAAAGGGGCTTTTATAGATCTATATTATTATTTCAAACTGCCAACAGTTGTCCTCGCACTTGCTGGTATTTTAGAGTCCTGAATTTTAAATGACATGGCCACCTTCTGTAAAATGAACTCAAACAGAGGATACATCTTAAGGGAAATTTCCGGAGATCCAGTCTGTAATAAACAGTCCTAGGAACTTTACTTGAGTTTCCATCTCATTTCCTATTTGTCCTGTGACATCTTTGACAAAAAAGAATACAGCTCCAAAATTGGCACTTAGTAATGGCCAACCGCATATCCTTTCCCCAAAATTAAAATGGGGACCTGGTGCATGGTAGCTGCTTGAAGTGTCTGTCATTATGTGGGATGCCAAGAGGCCACCCCCTGCCATTTTCCATTCAGCTGAATGGGAAACCTATGGATAAATGACCACCTGCAGCGCATGATAGCAGACATTGTAAGCAGCTGTCACTGTAGCTCTGTAATTATGCAAGTATTCTTCTGATATTATACAATTAGATGGCCCCCATCTCCCTTTCTTTCTTCTGATAATGTTTTTGTAAGTGTCAAGAGCACTGAACTCTTTCCTTGTTCAATCCCTTATGTCTCCGTGCAATAAAACCAGAACTTTCCTGATGCTCCCTGAGCTGACACTCTTCCTATACCAGATCCTATACAGTCTTCTGCTGCTTTTTCAGTACCGTATTAGATTTTTGTGTCATGGTGTAGCAAAAACCATGGGTGTGACCTCTTCCTGCCAGTAAGAGGTCACACCATACCTTCATTAGAGTTATCAGGCAGTGTTGGCTGTTAGAGAGCTGCAGCTGGCTTTATTTTTTTCAGCAGAAGCTTCTTGCAAACTTTTGGTGGCTGAAGTGTGAGGTGAGAGATACATCAAAAAGTATCAGGAATAGGACAGAAACTGGATAGTATGAGGTAAAAAAAAAAACTTTTTCAAACTTAAAATGGAGTGGAGTTCTCAGCTGGGGAACCATCAGAGCAACAAATGGTTATCGGTTCCTTGAAGTTGTTCAGAAAACCATATTGTACTACAAAGTGTTTCTACCTTTCTCATTATATTCTCCTTTTCCTCTCCTCAGGATGCCAGTCTATATTTAGCAGTGAGTTTATGAATACTAAAAGTTTGAATTTTCCTAAAGATATAAAAAATGGGTGCTATTTCATTTTTTTTTTTTTTCCACTGCAGAACCCAAGTCTCAGTTGCCAATTTACAATCTACTTTTGATTTTGTCCATTTCTCCTGTATTTTGTTTTGGCAAGTCTTTATTTGAACAAGAAATTGTGCAGATCTCTTGATGCCACACAGGGTATCAAATCTCATCCTCGATCAGTGGTATTCATGGAGCTAATCCAGTGAATAGCCACCGTGGTAGCCGTGAAGCTAAATCCAATTGGTGACCTGTCACAAGGGGTATTCCCCAGGGCTCAGTTTTGAGGCAAGCCTTGATTAATATTTTTATGATGATCAGGACAAGGGGATCGAGTGCACCCTCAGTAAGTTTGCAGATGGCACCGAACTGAGTGGGAGTGTTGATCTGCTTGAGGGCAGAAAGGCTCTGCAGAGAGACCTGGACAGGTTGGATTGATGGGATGAGGTCAATGGGATGAGGTTTAACAAGGTCAAGTGCTGGGTCCTGCACTTTGGTCACAACAACCTCAGGCAAAGCTACGGGCTTGGGGAGGAGTGGCTGGAAAGCAGCTCAGCAGAAAAAGACCTGGGGGTGCTGGTGGACAACTGGTTGAACATAGGCCAGTGGTGTGCCCAGGTGGCCAAGAAGGCCAACAGCATCCTGGCCTGTATCAGAAATAGTGTGTCCAGCAGGAGAAGGGAAGTGACCGTGCCCCTGTACTCAGCACTGGTGAGGATGCAGCTTGTGTATTGTGTTCAGTTTGGGGCACTGCAGTATAAGAAAGACACTGAGGTGATGGAGTGGGTCCAGTGAAGGGCAACGAAGCTGGTGAAGGGTCTGGAGACCATGGCTTATGAGGAGCAGCTGAAGGTTGTTTAGTCTGGAGAAGAGGAGGCTGAGAGGAGACCTCTTTGCTCTCTACAACTACCTGCAGGGAGGTTGTAGTGAGGTAGGTGTTGGGCTCTTCTCCCAGGTATCCAGTGAAAGGCCAAGAGGAAGTGATCTTAAGTTGTGCCAGGGGAGGTTTAGGTTGGATATTATGAAAATTTTTTTTTACTGGGAGAGTGGTGAGGCCTTGGAACAGGCTGCCCAGAGAGGCGGTGGAATCACCATCCCTGGAGGGGTTCAAAAGCCCTGCAGATGTGGCACTTCAGGACATGGTTTAGCAGTCATGATAATATTTAGTAGATAGTTGGACTTCATGATCTTGAAGGTTGTTTCCAATCTTAATGATTCTATGATTCATTCTGAAGTGGTCTAAATATTTATTGTTAAAGAAATCTACACCCATTTTATTTTTTTCTGTATTTCTTAACCTAAGGAAAGTCACTTATTTAAGATGAGAATCTGTTTTTCAATTAAGCTTTTCCTGTTAGATTAAAGTTTAAAATAAGTTTAGATTCAACACCAAGGTGGTTACTTAGTACACGTTTGGGTTTTTTTACCTAAGTTTGTCCATGTCACAGTCAATTTTATGTTTGAAAAGCTTCCTTCTTGCTGCCTTAACGATAATTCCTGTAAACAAAAATTGTGAGCCAATTTTGAAATTGCTGTTAATTCTGCTGTTTACAAGATCTTCAAACCTTCTTTCTGCAGAAAATTGCACCTTGGAAGCAGCTGTAATGATTGGCATGTTAACCCTCCCTCCAGA
This sequence comes from Todiramphus chloris collaris, assembly GCA_025345505.1. Lineage (NCBI taxonomy): Eukaryota > Metazoa > Chordata > Aves > Coraciiformes > Alcedinidae > Todiramphus > Todiramphus chloris. Next base: position 18,010,155 of record JANVCC010000030.1, read on the forward strand.
GCCACCCATCTGTGTGAGCTGTACTGGTAAACTGGAGTGAACTGGAGTGCAGACTCAGAATGGGTTATGAAAAACCAGCATTTTACAAACCTGTGCTCCCGTTGGCAGTTCTGCAGCCATATGAGTGGTGAATAGAGATAGTGAGGTTTATAAATCGCTGCAGTTATAGAAACAAATGTATGACTCTGCCCAAAGGCTCCTGAGTGGTGGCACCTAGGGCACAACACTGGGTCGGTCCCTGGGGATTTTGCCAGCTGTGTGACGGGGGATTTTGCAAGCAATGTTGCAAGGGAGCAGGAGACTGGCTGAGACTTGTTGACAAGGCCAAAGTAATTCGGCTGGATATTGCAGATTACAGGTTCTGCTGCGTGTGCCTGATGCGCTGTGCAAAAGGCACGGGCGGACCAGAGCCATCCTGCCCTCTCCCATCACCCCTGTGGCTGCGTTTCTTTTCAAGTCAACAGCCAGGGAAAAGCCTCATGCTGTGCAGAGCCCAGGACTCTAAGCTTATATTACCTTTCTCATTTCTTCCCAAAGGTTAGTTCCTTGCTTTCTTTGTACGTTGACTCAATGGATTTTTACCACTTTACAGATTAATTCGCACATTTCAGTGTATAAAGGGTGAGTATCCCATGCTTTGGATGTCCTGAAACGGACTTTTGAAAAAGGAGAACATATAGAACATAGTTTTCTGCATGTATTTATTGAGTTGGTGTAAATACAGGGGTTTTGAGAGTGTGATGAATATGACAATAGCAGAGCAAAATTCTAAATTGATAAATTAGAAGAACAAACCACGGTAACATAATGCCCCCTATGGTTTTTAAGGGAGTATGTACATTAAAATTAAGAAGAGTGTTTCCCTACATACTTCCTCTTAGTGGAATTAAAATTACAAGCTCTGCTCCTCAGCTAGAGATGAAAAAATCTGTCTGCATTTTCTTAATAAAGAGGTCAGATGCTTCTAATTTAGAGCCTCTAAATCTCCTCCTTCTTTTTGGAGATTCAAAGCAATTTGGATCAAAAGTGTTTTTGGGTAAAGTAATTGCATAGCAAGTAGCAGCTGAGTTTAATACGTTTAGATACCGGATATCTTAATGTAGGAAGTCATCACCTAAGGAAAGGCAAGCAGTCTGCCCCGGAGGGGAGATGATGATATGTAATTGAATCCATGACCACTTGAGGGCAACATTTTCCCACACATAAGTAAACAGCAGACTTCGACAGAAGAAACTATAAGCCTGGAAACAGGCACGTTTCCTCAGGACCCACTTAAAAATGTTACAGGCATTCATACAGCATCGGTTTCCAATAACCTCTGGAAATCAGTCTTTTATCCGCCGTACCTGGTGTATGTCACAATTGTGTGTCTCTTTAGGAATTCTCTTATTACAGGATTTCATTTAGCAAGTTAGTGCCTCCTTCAGTGAGCAGCAGAAGCAGGCATAATGTATTGATAGGTTTGCAGAAGTGGTAAGGCACCTCAGCAGTAAGGTATACAGAAGATAATGTGTTAATAATGATAGGACATTTTACTGGTAAATTAGCACTTTCTTTTCTTTTTTTTCTAGTCAAGAGTTTTTCATCCTGCTTCCCCACATCCAGTTTAAAAGCAAGTCTTCCCTCTCGTACATCCAGTTCCTCTGTGGTCTCGTGGTGCCAGGGAGGGCAGAAGCTCTGCTGTACCTGGGAGAGGGAGCAAACCTGCCCATTTACCAAGTGCTGGGATCTAAAAGAACTGACAAGCTGGGCTGCCCTGCTCTGAACCTGCACAGGAACTGTGAAGGCAGCGAGGTGATCCAAGACCTAAAGTGGATGAAATCAACCATGCCCACCTTTGAGCTGAGTCGGTTCTCTTTCAGTTCCCACGGAGCCCCCAGATTCACTTTTTGAACCTTCCCAGTGAAAAAAGAAGTCGCTGATCCTTGTGTGGTGGTGAACTGGCAGCGATCAGGGCAGACCCACAGGTGCTGCCAAGTGCACATACAGAGTAAGAAAAAACCCCCTATGTTGGCTAACTTCTGAAAAAGGCATGATTTTTGTATATTTACATCTTTGCAACCTGGGGACTGGGTGGGAGAGGAAAATACGTGGAGAAAGTGGGAGTGACTCACTGGGAATAATTATTGTATGTTGTCAGAATGTAATGAAAATTATTTTGGTCTTCTGCTTTTAAGCTGGAATCCCACTAGTAGGCTGTAGGAAGATTGACTTTGCAGTAAATACACTCAGACCTCTGGGAAAAAGAAAAAAAAAAAAGACATTTCATTTCACTGACAGTCTTTGATAGTAATCCTCTTGCTACCTGTCAGATCCAGCCAGCATGTCTGGAGCAGTGAGCATCTCTTCTTCCTCGCTCCTTCTGCAAGTTATTTGTTGGACTGGGACTGAAAACACAATTCACTATGAAATTTGCCACAGCTAAGGTTAAAAACAATTGGTTATTTGTTATTCAAGCTGCTGGTCCATGGGCATATATACAGTTAATATTTAAAATCCATGAAAAGACATATTCACAAGGTTTGTGAATAATGAGGCAGTTTCCCTTCTCGTAATGGCAAGGATCTCAAATGAGTTGTGTTGTCAATGGGAGAGCAAGAGGTTGTATAGTTTTCCATAATCTATAAAGCTTCTTCAGAATCATGTCATTAGCTTTCCTGTGGTAGTGCTCAGCAGAGCTAATAATGCAATTATGGTTCATGTAGTTAAACTATGCTATTGATATTTTTTTTTCCCAGGAGGCCTTCATTTCTAGCAATTCTAATCATCTTCATTGTACAGCTGTATGGATTTCACGTTTCACTATGAGGGAAATAAAATTGCAAATAAATACCGTATTTTCTAATGTCTCCGTAAATGCCATATTTAGTAACCATTAACCAAATGTTGGAGTCTATAAAATGTATAATTCTTTGTATAAAAAAAAATATAGAAGAGGCCACATTCACTTATCAGTCACCAGAAGAAACTATTGTGCTGGAGTAAATGAGAGTAGAATTTAATCCAATATTTGATTATTCTTATTTTTTGCTGCTATAATTCATTACATTTTCTGGTTTTGGTATGCTAACTATTCTTCTGTATGTCTACTGCAATTAAACTGTAAGTATTAGAGTAAATCAGTATAATTAACACATGCAAATTGTGTGTGTCTTTATGGGGGAGAGGGGGTGAATCTTCTTTTAACTTCCCCTTCTTTTGAACAAATCTGGAACCTGGAGTTCTGTAAATTTACCTGATACACAATAAGCATGAGTGCTGGCAAGCACAGGATAGTTAAGATGCTATTTAGCATATACAAATTCCTATTAAGGAAATACTTTTTTTTCTTGGGGGGGGGGGGGTGTGTGTGTTAGAAAATAGTGGTTCCATATGTGCCGATCACTACTACAGCAAAAAATCTCAGTCCTGAGATGTTGGAACCTTCGTTCAAAACCATAAAGCAAAATATAAGGATGTTCACTGCCTTAGTGGTTTCAGACTTCCACAAGTAAGGTTGGTCTGAGAAGATAAATTGTTAGTGTAATGAATCTCTGAAAGGGCTGCCCTTTTCTCTTGAGAAAGATTTTGTTTCTATTAACTATTCTGTTTCTTCTGAGTAAACTACCAAATACATTACAAAGCCTCTAGAAAAGAAAATTATAAGGTCATACTGTGTTAATAATTTTGCTGAGAAACATTCTCCTCCTTTAACGTGCCTAGTACAGAAGGATTTGAGAATAAACACAAAGAAAGATTGCTGTTGGGTGTCTGAGCTAAAAACACAGATACAAGAGGACATGCTAGTGAGGCTTCCTCAGTGGACCCCATGCAGATGGAAAGGAGTTGAAAATAAAAATAAAACAACCATAGTGAAGGTCTTTAGATATTCTTCCAAAAGCTGTCTGTCCCTCCATACTTTTACTATTTTTAGGGAGAATATCTGTTATTTTCCTGCACACATCAGGTACAATGTAGCACCAGGTTGTCACTAAGGGATCTCGTGGGACATACAACAGTCCAGGTCAAACCCAAGGGAGCTGAGATGGGGAGAGAGCAAGACCAACTTTAACTACCAGAGTACTTTGTTATGGGCATAGAGCAGCTCCTGCCATTTCACCTGCACGACTGCTGGAGGAGAAAGGGACTGTGTAGTAACAGAGCTGGCAGAAATCTTAGTGAAGTTCAGGTGCATTTTCCACTACAACCTGTATTTTTTAATTGCTCAACTCTTTCTACATATTCTATCACTGCTACTTTTTGCTGTTACATAATACCTGTTTTGACTTTGTTTTTCAGTAACTCATTGAAAAGATTCAACCTGGAAGTTTGAAATAGCATATCTATTTTGCTTATATAATCAGAAAAATTATGCACACATAACCTCTTAGCGTCCTCTTTTGCTTTTGTTTGTTTTGCAGATGGTGCTACGTTGAAGAAGACATACTGGTTTTGCAGGAAAAGTAGTTCTGAAATTACAAGCATTGCTACATTTTCATCTATGCAGACATTTTCTCCTTGGTTTTTTGGTATTTTTTTTTTGGCTAACCTAAACCTTTGTCAGTTTAATGTTGGCGTTTTTTTTCTCTCCTTTTACTTCATATAACAGGGAATCTGCAAGGTGCTGTGCAAGAATCTAAATTACAGATTTGTTGCTTTTGGGAATGAAAAACAAATGGAAAAAACTTGTTGTGATTCTTCACCAGTGAAGAGTCACCAAACTGTGATCACCAAACTGTGATCACCAAACTGTGATCCAAGGAGAGAGGAGCAAAAAACAAACCTGGGAAAAAAAAAGAATCAGTTTTCCGGACTGCTTTGAGCAGACTAGTGAATTAACATGCCTATAAAAAAGTGAGACTTGACCAGTGGTATAGCAGTCAGGCAGTGTCCACTGAATGGTCTGGGTAAACTGAGGTAAAAAAACACCTGCTGTGGAGCTTGGGGTCCCAGATGCACACCTAGAATTTTCTTTGACCAGTTGGGATGCTAATGGGTAGCTGCTGTTGTATGGGTTTGTTGGAAAATCAGCTGTGGATGAGGATTTTTTAACATCCATGTGTTACCTTTATTGGTTCTCAGTTTTAATATCAGGAAATAATGTGAAAAATAAAATTACCTGGTATCCTACAAGAACTACTTTTCTTAGTGTGCCACTGACACCCCTTTGATAGGTAGAATGTCAGAAATGCACTAAGAACAAAACCAAAACATGTTCAAATGAAGAGGAAGGACTAATGCTCTATTCAGTAGAATTTCTAAACATTGCTACTAAATGTAGAAAACAAATTGGATTGAGATCCTTAATTCCTTTTAGTATTTTTTTAGAAGATGAAAAGCTTTATCAGAATTAGGCTCATCTGAAATGTATTATTCTTTCAGCATGCTAATTAATAGAGCAGGTTCATGGATTTGTTAATTAAAATAAGATACCTCAGGGAAATTGAAATTAATTTTGATGTCCTAATAGAGTTACCATTATGTCATTAAATCTTGTGGATGTCTTATCCAGTTCTCTTCTGTTTCTTCTCTTAAAAAGTGAATTTAGACTTAGAACATTGAATATTGAATGATGGCTTTCTGAAGACATGGAGGAGATCAGCTGATAACCTTGGAATAGCTGTAGCTCTCATGGGAGTGTCAGGACTTTTCACCTTGTGTGCTCTAAACAAGCACCAAACTGTCCACCTCTGGGTCACTGGATCTGTGTTACTAGGGATTAACTTGCCAACAGACACTCCAGTAGCCTGATAGAATAACTTACTAATGTTAGCTTGTATTTTCCAGAGATGGAACTAGCAAAATTGAACCAGCAGGCAGACATCATAACGACTGAAAAAAAATATATTGCACCTTAATGCAATGTCTTTCATGTATGGCAGGCATCATGTAACAGCAAATACTGTGGTCAGCTGGGTATGTCCATGTTAGTGATTTAGTATGTACAGAGCTTTTTAAGGGAATCTCCTGGTTGTCCCCACTTACTGTATTTGAGCTTAGTTTTGGAGCATTGCTGGAGCGTGCAGACTGATTCCTGTTAGGTGGGACCAAACTGGAAGATGTGCTCGAGGAGCGCATCAAGAGCCACCAGTGGCACTCAACTGAAGAGCCACACAAGGGCTGAGGCAAACCTCAGAGTCACTGAGCATGTGTGAGTCCTCAGTGCCTGTCTTTACTTTCCACAAGTCTGCTGCTGTTGCACTGCTCTAAAGTGGACAATGGCTAACGTGGACATAGCTAAGGTGGTCCAGATCTTACCCAGTGCCTTGAGAAGAGATCAGACTGTTGATGTGGCAGTTGATGCAAATGCAGATTTCAATGTAAGTTACTTTTATAGGAGGAAGAGCACCTAAAATATACTCGGTGTTTCATGATACTGTGACTTTCCAGTACACTTTCTTCAGTAAGGAAGGGCAAGTTGAAGTTCTCTTACCACTGAGTTTGCATTTAATAAGCAAAACCAAGATGATTTGTGAATTTCAGTTGAAGTTTGGTAAATGGTTTCAAGACAAAATAAAATCAGGTAAAATTCATTTCAGCATCCTAAAATAGATTAATCACCGTACAGTTTACTAGAGTAAGCAGAAAAGAGGCATAAAATGTCTGTTTCCCACACACAGTTATAGCAGTGCACTTCATATGTGCTTCCAGAGTACTCTTGACGTGGATCTATAAAGTTATTCTCTCTGAAAGTTAAATGAACGTTAAAGAATATTTACCTGGAGCAGAATAGCTTCAGGATAGATTAACAAACAAACAAAAAAAATTCCCTCAGAGTACTTATAAATTAGGGCAAACTCCCTCAGAGGTAAGAGACCAGTATAAAACTTCTTTGTGACCAAAGAGAAGGTTTGGTACATGGTTTGGTGCAAGGTACATTCAAGTCTTGCACGCTGTTCCTTCCTGGGCTTATTGTTCTTAAATCACATTGGTCTGCTTGCATAGATCAACGTCTTCATGGTCACACTTAAAAATAATAAGCAGAGAAGCTTTTATCCTAAAACCAGTTTAATATGCTTCAAGTTGAAATATTTGGGTCTCAGGTTGGGTTCAGTATTTTGGACTCATCATTTTCTGCAGCTGTTACAGAACTGCTAGGAACCTGGACTGTGAGTGAGGCCGTGCTCACCAGCAGTTCCCACAGCCCCCCAGGTTGCTGGATTTTCACAAGAACAAGATTTTATAGGTATTTTTAAACCAACCAAACAAGCCAAGCAAAAAACAGCAACAAAATAGCACACAAAAAAAACCCTGCCAACCAAACCAAAAAACCAAAACAAAACCACCCAAACAAACAATTAAAAAAAGAAAGCCACAACATTACAAAAAAAATCACACACCCCCACCTCCAAAAAAAAAAAGTGAAAAAAAAACCCCAAACACTTTCTCCCCAAAGAAAACAAACAAAAACCCCCCAGAGCCTTTTCTATCTAGTATTTAAAAATTGAACATGGAAGCTGTTTTATGAATTTTCAGTTGATTGCTGTATTTAGCTGACATAAATATTTAGGTTCTGACTCATATGAATACTTGCTGGGGGTAGCATTAAGATTTCTGATACATATTAAATACCCACGTCCCACTTCTACATGCAAGTGCTTGAGAGGTTTCTTTCTTGATCTCTTCTTACATAATCATTTTAAGACTACTATTTCGCTCCCATTCCTCCCAGTTCAGTTAAATGCAAAACAAAGAGCAGATTGCTGAACCGTTGTTCTTTTAAAGGTTGTAATTTTTTTCCCCCACTGATTCAGGCACAACAGTCACCTTGTGGAATAGCCGTGGTAATCCTACCATCACCAGAGGAACGAGAGCAGCCCGTTCGGCAGTGCTGTGTGCAATACGTGTGCTGTCAGCACGAGAATGGACTGGCGAGGCAGCCGGTCAGCGCTGCTGATGCCAGGATGCTGGGTTGCAGTGTTTCAACACGACTGCAGATGTCTTCGGCTGGGAGGAGTTACTGTGGACACAAGCCGAAGCAAGACACCTCACAACCCAAAGTTCAAGGTGAGTTCCATACTAGATGGTAGCTGATTTAAGAAACTGATTTTTTTTTTTAATTTTCTTTTTTTCCCCCAGCACAGAAAGCAATACTGGGTAAAATTATATAACCTGGAGCTTCTTATTGCACAGAGTCACAGTCTGATACTTCTGCTCTGCTCAGCATTTCTCCCTGTATTAAAGGCAAATCTAGGAAAGGGAAGGCTATATAATATGCTATATAAAAAATGGATGATAACAATGCACCTTAATGATGGGGACAATTGATACTTTGAGGAAAGGTAATTTAAAATGGAAATGGGCATTAGTGATCACCCTTCTTAGCAGCAGGGAAGCTCGGGCTTTGCTTGGTGAGGTTTTGGGTGCGTTTCATGATGCCTGCATGCTCTCTTTAACCTGCCTGCTGGCACAGGTACAGCACAGCACATCCCTGGACACTTGGACCTCGGTAAGCATGGGTGGGGAGGAGCTGAGCTCTTTTGCCTGAACTTGTCTAGACTGTGGGCACAAGAGGAGAAGCAATTCCTACTTTCCCAGGGGAGCCGATAGTAATACTGTGGGCAGAGTCATCTTTTCCCCGCTGAGTACAAGGGCAAATACCTTCCACCAGTTTTATAAGGCAGTTTTCCAAGGAACACGGACAATAAATCAAACAACTTTTCCTAATACTTTTAATTTCATTGCTGTCTTCTCTATTTTTTTCTTGGTGCCTCTGACCACTAGTGAAAGCGGGGTTTTGTGAAACCATTGTCATGCTCTGGCTGTGGTGCCTGTAGAAAACAGAAAGAGTGATTACACTTCAGAAAAACAATACCTGAGCCATATGGTATCTTTGCTCTATTGATCCACCTGGTTAACTATTAGCACATGCTTTCTGGGGGAAAATAAGTTTTTTGGCTCTGTGCGGTCTGGGGCAATGTCTTAGTCCATGGGTATGTTTCTTACAGGCTGCAATAGTTGGTCTAATAACTATGAACTGCAGTGGTGATTGTGTATCAGCTTAGTGGGGATGGATCCCTGTGCTTTTGGAGAAGTGATAGTTATAGAAAATATGTAATGTAACATTTCTTTAAGGTAAGAAGGCAGGTTCTTGATATACAAACTCCTCGAGCCAAGCACTGCTTGCCCTGATCTGAATAGTTTTAGTGACTTTAATAGAACCATGCTAACTTGTCCCTTCTGAGGATTTGCCCACCAACCTTTATTATTATTTGAAGCATGAGATAGAACAACTATATTTTACAGGTAGAGGGAATACATGTACACACACTTTGGGTTTTTTTTTTCTTTTTTTTCCTTAAATACCTGTGAATACATTACAGATGGTCATCAGTTTATTTTAGTACTCAGACTCCTCACAATAAATGTAGGCAGTGATCCTCTGGAGCCTTCAGCAAGTGGGAGAAGTAGAAAGCTCAGTGTCTTGACAGAATTTCCCTTTGGGTGCTGCCACTCTGCTGACTGAAATCTTTAAGACTTGACTAGGAATAACTGTACATATTTCTTTAAATGTTTGTTCTGATTTTTTGAGTATTTTTTCTCCTATTTCTAAATAGCATCAAAATATGACTGCATTTGTGCCTGGATAAATATGATTAAGTCTTCTGTTCCTGAAGTCCTGAAAGAAGCTACTTTTAATCACAATTGGAGCAGATTTTGACCAGTATGTATTTCCTTCTTTTTTTTTTTTTTCCTTTCTTTTAAAACATAACATTCAGATCAAAGAAATTACTTTTTATTATCATGTTATAATTTATATCTATTATTATTTTATAGTTTTACTTGTAAGGACCTATGCCAACGCTAGACTATCACTTACAAATCCTGCAGAAATCTATTGATATAATCTACTAATATTATTGCTTCAGAATAAAACAATAAGAATAGGGTAAGAAGGGACATTGTAAAAGATATGGAAATTTGTGAAAGAAATGGAAAGACATAATGTACTTCAATCCTAGTTTTATATCTTTCTATTACCTATTTACTGCAATTTTATAGGTAATGCTGGAAGAATAGTTCTTTGGGGCAGAACTGCTTCAGGGAAATGTTTATTTCATGAGCAGCAGGATAATGAAACAAGGCTCCTTGCAGGCAGGTGGACCTGCCTATGGCACCATGGTGGCTCTCGCTCAGGAATCTGTGCTGTGGCTCCAGCAGCTCCCAGAACCATCAGGCTGTCCTGTTCCAGAGCCTGCAAATGCTGTGGGAATGACTGGGACGGGTCCTGTGTAACATACAGAATACAGCAGTGTCTGTGTGTTCCTCCAGGTCAGCATGTGAGCTGCTTAGACTTCTCAAAAATGCTTTTTAAATGTTTGAAATGTCTTCTTGCAGCATATTTTTGTGTGTGTTTCGTCTATTTTAGTCACCTTTCTTAATGTATTATGCTTGCTTTATGCATTGACAGAATTATTGGGATTTTTTTTCTGTTTGATTGGCTTTCAAGGAGGTAAAGTGAGTCTTTATTCATGTTTAAAGGCAGATGAGTGTCATCTCATCTGAGTTGTCATCTGTCATTTTCAAAGTTAGATTTACTGTATTTATCCAGAGCTTTTCCTCTCCTCCTTCTTTGTTTAGGCTTTGTGTCTGATCTCCAGGCTAGATCCTCTCCTCCAAAGTAAACATTTCCAGTAATTCTTAATCTTTATTTCCTGTGATGTCAAACTTCTTCCCAGTCCAGATGGATTTGTTTAGTGCCCGTTTTTCAGCAACCAAAGATTTTGTCTGTGGGCTGCCCTCTCTATTCACCTGGCTCTTCCAGGAGTGAGTGCAGGAGGGACTGGCTGCTGGGTCAGGCTGTGCTGCCACCACACACAGGGGCTTTCCAAGCAGGCAATGAAAAACTCCTTGGAAGTTTTGTGTAGCCAAATTTTGACATGTTCCACATCTAAATCTGAGGCAATTGCATTTGCTAATCTAACCAATAAAAATCAGCTTCCATACAAATTTGGTTTGGGATTTTTTTTTTTGGAGGGGGTTTTCTTGGATTTTCTCTGTTCTCCAGAGAAACCTCATGAGCATCTTCCTGAACTGTAAATGCTGGACCATTTCAAAGCAGTAGGTCTTGCAGTAACAGAGAGAACAGAAAATGCTCCTCAATACTTCACTCTGTTCTGCTGGGCTCTGTCTATAGGCTCTGCCATTTTTGCAGCCATGCAGCTTATCTATCTGCAGATTGCATGTGCTTAATGATCTCCATGGTGACTTGGGCACTCAAGGCAGATATATGAGCTGGTAAGTCAAGGTTACTCTCCTTCCTCCTTCTACTTTTCTCCCTGTGCAATGTGAGTGATTGAATGTGTTAAGTTTTGGTATGGATGGTGCTTGTCTGGAGCAAAGCACAGCCAGCCTGTTTTAATTCTCTAAACTCAGTTTAAATACCTCACATAGATCAGCAGAGCCCTGCATGGGTGGGGTGGGTGTGGGGAGAGGATCATTGTCTGGCTGCAGTTATGACATTGTAGGGGAGGCTGATGCTACATGGATGGATCCCAGTGAGAGACCCAAGGTTGCTTTTCCTGCTCTGTGCATGGGAAACATTTACTTGGGGACAACAGTAGGGAAATGCAGGTAATTAGCTCCTCTGTCTTTACTGAACACCCTGAAGAAATGGAAACATAAATATTGAATTATAAAGATAGAATTTGTGTAGCCTCAGAGTATATACATACATTATAAAGCTCAATTTTAGGTCTATGTGTTCAGTTAGCCAGTGGGTACATTGAAGTTTTGCATCTTTGTATTCACAAAACACTTTTTCCTCTTTCCATTTGTGCAAATGGCTTGAAATGAGTAATGTTTTTCTTGTTTGTTAGCATCATCTCCCCCTGTTGTCCATTGACATAAAATGCAGTGTTCTGGAACATGAGAAAGGCAATACATTTCCTCCAGTTCTTTGTAAGCTGATATGAAGTAGACAGACACCTTCTGAAGTTTTGTGCATGCTGTGCTCTTTTTTTCTTTGCTGCAACAAGAAAAGCCTTTTCTTTTAACCTGGCTTCCTTTGAAGAAGTAACTCAGGAAGCTTCATGGCCTCTCAAGGTAAGTGCATCTATAGTCTGTATTTTTAGATCATGTTTACAGAAAACTCAGTCTTCTACATTTCCAGCAATCAGCAGTCTGATGAAATGAGAGTTTCAGGCTAAAACTACATCAGCTAAAGCACAGTTGTTTTGGCTTCCTTTAATTTTGCAGCATTCAAGAGGCTCCTAAGGAGACTAAAATCTATACCAGAATGTTATTTGAATAAAATGTTATGTTAGCATGTGCATTCAATCAGACAATTTAGTGTTTGCATCTTTGTGCTTAAACCTGTCAGTACAGAATGCATGGGAAGGGCATGTACTGAGCCAAGGGTACCACTATTTTTGCACCCTTCTTTCCTATTCCACTCCAAAAATACCAAATCAGAACATGCCTTTCACTCTCAGACTGACCAGAATCATGATAACCACATAGGGAAAATAAATACTTGAAGAATAACTGGATTTAATAAGACTAGTACCTGGGTTAATCTTTGACACGTTTTGCCTTTTAGCAGCAGCCAGGTGGGTACTCAGGGTTACAGGAAAATATTGCAGCATGCTCATCTACCAGCCTTCTAAATTAATTTTCTCCATGCTTTCAAATCCTTAAAATGTTGACCCTGTTGACCCAGGGACTTTCAGCAGTGCCAATTTACATTTGCCAAATATTTACCCCTCTTTGCTGCCCCCAAAGTACTCCAGATGTTCAGCATTTCCAGCACTAAAAAGATGTACAGCAGCAAGCAGGTTGTACTCTTGCTATATATATATTTTATTTTACTTGTCATTAGCCATATCAAAGAGATCTGAAAAAAAGTGTCTTTTTTAATGCAAGTACTTAACAGAAGCAGGAAATAGTAATGTTGTGTAATACGGTTTTCATAATGAAGGAACTTGATAATACACTTCTTTCAGGAACAAGTAATGATACGAATCATATTTTACAGAATGTTTACTGGATCATGTGATAACTTTTAAATTTTTCTATACCATAAATGAAATGGGAAACATCCACAAAATAGATAAAGTGTCAGAGTAGCTTGGATTGCCATCAATATTTAATGTATTTACTGGTTTTTTGTATAGCTTAAAATTTGACAGAGCTGAAATTTGTTGCCTTGTTTTCTTCTTATTATTCAAGAATAACACTAACACTTGGCCACTTCATGACATTTCATGTAACAACAAAAGTTATTGGCAGTAACAGAACCCTGTGAGGCAAAGTGATGCAGAAGAGCATATAAAATATTTATTACCCAGTTATACATTTTTAAAAGCCAGCTACAAATTCAAGGGGGTTACTACTTCTTCCTGTGGTGTCAGATTTTCAAAGAAAGCAGTGGCTGCAAAGACAAATTAAGATCAAAATATGATTAAATGATGAATCAACCACAGTGACACCCCAAATAATGCTAAAGGATCTCATTTAAACCACAACAGCAAAGCAGAGCTTCAGACTTAGAGCCAAAATTCCTTCTGGATCTCAAACTGCATCATGCATGAGATAAAAATGATCAGTTTGGGGGCTGCTTTACTGCCAAAGTGCAGGGGCTCAGCTTAATACAAGGATTTGCATATGTGGAGAGCTTCAGCTTGCTTTTTCTTGTTTCAACAGAGTCAGTGTTACTGAAGGCTGTGGAAAGATGCTCATAGTAAAACCAGTAGGAGCTTGTTGAGAATCAAATGGCTAAGGTGATCACTACACTGTGGGAGATGGTGCCAGTGCGTATGAAGTGTGGGGACACAGGTGCCTATGACAGTAAATGCTCCCATAACCTTCACAGCACTAGCCAAGGTAACCATCACTGTGTCCTAAAGGGATTGTTTGCAATAGCAAACAAAATACACAGCTTAACGATATCTGATCTTTTCATTAAGATGATAATGCATAATACACTGTAAGAGGCTGTGTAGATTTTGATACCAGGGTTGTAACATCCAGCTTGAGGAATCCGAGATCCCTGGAAAGGTTATCTCTAATTAAGAGAAAATATGCATGCCCTCAAGATGCTAGAAAGCATCCTGCTAGAAGCAAGTCCTCAGCAGCTCGGTGTACATTAGCATGTAGGGCAGCTCATGGGGTGCAGGGCTGAGCAACCTGGGCTGAGGAGCTTGTGGTCACTCTGTGTGTAAGACCAGACTAGCTCCAGCTTTCTCACACAGACTGAGTGCTTGTAAAGTGTCAGAGCAGATTAGGTGACCTCCAAGACCATATCTCCTGGTTTAGTTTCATCTACAGTGATGCTACTTTGCATACTCTAAATATAATAAAGTGTGGGACCATCATATGGTGTCACAGTGCTTTGTAAAGTGAATCAGAGTGCTGGAAGTGTGGGACCATCATAGGATTCATTTCAGATCCTCACTCCTGATCTGAACTAAAATGCTGACACAGTGATGGGCAGAATGTGACATTATTGCTTCAGTTTTGATCCAAGCAGCTAGCTAATGTTTGACCCTGTTCATTTCTATTTGTTTTTTTCTCTTCGTCTCCTGTAGAATCTGGGGCACAAAGCAACCCAATCTTTAAGGATTACCTCCCTAGTCCTTCTGACCTTCCTAGTTCTTCTGACCTTCCTGAACAGAATAAGCCTGTGGAACCAACAAGTCTCTGGAAGAACACATCACACACTCATAACTTGCCACCTGGTCTGGAGTACCTGAGCCAGGTACTGAATCTTTCCAAATGTTAGAAATGTTTTATTTTACTTATATACTTTGTGATAGCATGGAGCCTGGGCTTGTTGTGGATTTGGTTTGTTGGTTTTTTGGGGTTTATTTTTTTTCCTGGGGGTGAGGCAGATGGAGAGTCTTTTTAGTTGCTTGATATTACTATGAAATAAGAAGCATAGGATTGACAAATCCTTCCTTCATTGCTGCCATTCATTTCTACAGATATCAATTTATGGTGTATGCAGCTCTCCTTGCACCAAAAACATGGTTTTCTGCCCTCTAGAACTTTTTGTAGGTCATAGTATTAGCCTTTTCATTGTCCTCCCAGTTTCACTCTTGCTCCTTAAGAGCTCACCCTCAAGGAAATGGCTATCAAACTCCAGCTGGCCTGAAAAAGATTAAAACAGGCAGTGTGAGGGAATTGTCACCTCCTTCTAAACCATACTCTGAGGAACATGAAGGTCTTCTGAGCAAATTACTTCTGCCCAGGACAGTGCTCTTTGGGTTAGAGAGGAGGCAAGCTTCCAAGGAGACAACTTTGCAAGTGTAAGCCTGGATGGCTACAAACCTACACCCACTCTGTGCTAGTGCTTGAGAGAGGGAAATGCCTGGAAATAGAAGCAGATGAGGAGGTTACAGGCAGGGGATAGAACAGGAATGCTAAAGTCTTCTCCATCCTACTGGTAAATGTGCAGCTGTACATCTTGCTCTGTGAAACCTCTCAACTTCTGGAGATCAGACCAGATGGTCTTGCAGCTCTGTTCCAGAAGTTTCACCTCTTTCTTTTTTTTTTTTTTTTTTTTTTTTTACTGAAAAGGTCACTTCCTGCTACTGTTTTGACACTGACTCAAGTTTGCATTACACATGTGGCTGGATTCTGCCACTCATATATGAGTAACACATCACACATCCTGCCTGGTATGGGCAGGGACAAAATCAGGCTCCTGGTCCAGTCAAGTTGTGCTTCTGATAGAGAGGCTTCTGCTGTGTTTGTATTTCAATGGTGCTGGGAAATGTTTCTTTCACTCCAGGTCTGTATTTTAAACATACATTTCTGGTAGTTTTGTACAGAAGCAGAGACTGAATGTACTTTGTATTTGGAGCCAAGTCACCTAGATAGATGATGAAACTGTGAGACCCTCCAGAAACAATCTTTCATGTGATGTTATGATTTTCATTTCATGGTGCCCATGCACAAAATGATATGTGTTGTCAATTACATGAACATTTGCTCCAGCACTGGGGGAGCTACATTTTTTAGTCTAAAAGTGATTGTGATAGTAACTACTTGGCAGGTTACATATTCAGTCTCCTGCACAAACATGAATTATACCTCAGATTTGCCCATACAGTGTGGGTAAGCATATTATTCTATTACTCCGTTTTATAGAAGCTTTACATCTGACAAAGACAAAAGAGAAAAGCACAAGTTGTCAGAACTATAAGTAGAACTCAAGACCTCATTTATGCTTGTACTCAGCCCACTAACCATGACTCTGTGCTGTAGCCCTTGTTAACTATTCTTAATTTTAAGTCTGGAAAGTGGAAAGTATGTGTACGATGGTGATTGTTGGCATATACCCCACAGATGGAGCTTCTGTGTGTTGCAGAACATTTTGGTGTGCAATGCTGAAGCCACACTCCCTGTGTGATTCTGTGAAACAAGCTCATACAGGACAGACTGGAGCAGAAAGGAGATCCGACCATCAGGGAGAGGGCTGCCTGCAGACTGAGTGTGGGATGGGTTCACAGCTGTCAGGATAATCCCTTGGGATTTATCCTGATGGACTAAGAGCTTTTCACATAATGAAGTTCCCAAATGAATGAAGATGTTTCTAACAGACCTGGGAATTTTTGATGCCATTATGAAGCCTGGAAGACTGTGCAGCTTTCTGGTTGTGTGTATATCTGACTGGTTAGATGTTGTGCTTAGGGACATGGTGTCGTGGTTTTTGATAGGGCTAGGAATAAGGTTGGACTTGATGATCTTGAAGGTCTCTTCCAGACAAAACTCTTCTATGAGTCTATATTGGGGAAAGGTGGGTCTAAATTGAAATGGGCACAGACAGGTGCTGCTGAAAGGACACAGTAAATAGAGAACCTGCTTTAAACCAAGACTGCAATTGTTTTGTCTTCAGATTGAGAAACTACCAGAGAAGGAACCATGACAGAGTATCCAGGAAAGTAAGCAACCTGTGAGAAAGACATTTAATTTACAGAATTGTATTACTAGAGGAAAGATTATGCAAGCGGTTGTGAATAAATACAGGATAACAAACAGAAATGAGATTCTGGTATTATCTCCAACAGAAGTGGGGAAGAGAGATGGCTAACTTTCAGAAAGCTGAATATATTTCTTCATAAGACCATGTTATGTTTGATTCTGAAGCAAGTATCCAGACTTAGTAAATCTCAGAGACTGGCTGAGGAAACTGGGGTTGTTTAGCCAGGAGAAAAGGAGGCTCACTGGAGACCTTCTAGCTCTCTACAACTACCTGACAGGGGGCTGGTCTGCTCCCTCAAGTAACAGGCTAACAGGAACAAGAGGAAATGGCCTCAAGTTGCACCAGGGGATCTTTAGGTTGGATATTAGCAAAAATGTCTTCACAGAAAAGGTTGTAAAGCCCTGGAACAGGCTGACCAGGGAAGTGGTGGAGTCACCATCTCTGGAGGTGTTTAAACAATGTGTATATGTGGTGCTGAGGGACATGGGTTAGTGGTGACCTGGAAGTGCTGGATTAACAGTTGGACTTGATGATCTTAAAGGTCTCTTCCAACTGAAATGATTCTGTGATTCCATGTTGTGCTATCACTCAGACTTAACCAATTTTGTAAGTTGGTTAGACTGATCCAATGTAAACTTAATGCCTCCAAAACTGAATATTGACCATTAGCTGTGTACAAGGAATTTTGACATATCTGAGCTCCAGAGGACACCAGCTCTTGTAAACCAAAGGCCTTAAGATGGTTTCAAGTGCAAGTGCAGAATTCCATTAATCTACAGTTGCTCCAGTAAAAGATGCAACAGAATAGCTGCCTTGCAGAAACCAGTGAAAGGTAAAACAAGCCTAAAATGTGGTACACCATGTTGTCTCAATATTGTTTATACATTGTTCACAATGAACCAATACACAGACCAAAATCACTGAAAGCTTTTAAACATTTTAGGCTCCTGAATTTTCTTTTCCCTGTGAAATTCTAGGTGGGGCAAACAAAGCCACATTAAAATCAATTCTGAGATATTCAAATAGCCTTACCATCTGTAACTTGTTTATTCTTTTTTTCATCAGCAGAGCACTTCCCATGAGCTCCAAGAGTTCACATCTCTCATGAAACCTAAGCAACAAACATAAAAGATTCTTGGGAGAAAAATTTTAAGTCCAAATATTTTTTATTATTTCAATTACTTGCAGGCACATTTTAGAGATTAATGAAAGGGATAAAGAAGTTTCTCTTTTAATGGTTTTTCTTCGCAGCCTGAACGAGCTGCAGGAGATGACTAGAATTGACAAATGGCTACAACAGTTTGAATATGTACAAGGTGAGATTTATCAATTGTAAAAGATACAGATGCTGGAAAGCTGTGACATGCTGGTCTCAAGGTCACCATGTGCTTTCTATCTGCAGCTATGAATAGTGGCAAAACCCTGTTCTAAGTCTTTGCCCATTAGGAATTTAAGGAAAAGAGATTAGCAAAGGCTAAACTATCACATAAAACAGGCACAAAAAGTCATATAAAACTGAAAGGTAGACTGAAATTAAGTCTTGCTGGTTGTATAATACTAATGACTGTTCTCTAAAAAATAATAATGTTGAAGGAACCATAAGCACAGCAAAGCTGGGTATGAGAGCATAGATCTTTTCTCCTGCATTTGTAACCATTGCACAGGGGAAGACATTTTCGCTGAGCTGAGGGTTTCTCTGGAGAGCTGTTGTTTTACTCATTCTGGTACCCTGGCATCGATTGTTTGCCACATTTAGGGTGCAGGACTCCCAGTGCCTGAGATCAGTGTGTTAAAGTTCGTGTGTGCTGTCATTGGCATCATCTGTTTGCCTTGCTGGGATGCTCCAGTGGGGCCCTTTGAGATGTGGCTACAGTGCATTTTGAGCTTGAGCCCAAACTCATTGACTCCTGCATTGCCATGGTGCCCAGTGTTAACCTGAGCTTTGGTGTAAGGAGTTTTCCATCCCCAAGACCAGAAGGGAGAAACAGAAGTGAGAAGTGGGTCCTGCTTCTCACATACATCTTTCCATTTTTGTTGTCTTCCTCATTCCCTCACTGAAGATTAATTTTCTTCAAATGGGTGAATTGCATAACCACAGCACCCAATGTCACACTCTTCAGTCATCCTTTCAGAGAGATGTTTAAATTGTGACTTGAGATAGACCTTGGGAACCCAGCTCATGCACCTCTGGAAGGAAAGAAATCCCAATAACAGAGAGATGAGCAAGAAAAAAGGACAGGTGATCACTGGCAGCAAAAGACCTTTCTAACAACAACCATCTTGCTTATTGTTTTCAAACAGCTGGACCAGATAATTATTCATCAGCAAGTGGAGCTTCTTGAAGGTATGGTGCAATTCTTACCACTCTCCAATAGTGACGGTACACAGATGTCTCCAAAAAGCTTCAAAGACTTGCCCCCACCTCATTGAAGTCATTGCAAAGCCTCCTGCTGACCTTGTTTCAGGCCTGCAATGTGATGTTAGGGTGCTGAAAGCTCATTTTCTTTATGAATGATCTGCAGCAAACCGATGAGGAGAAAAAGATTACAGTGAGTAATCTCTACACCAGGCCTAAATCCTCTTCCTCTGACACCTCCCTCTCAAAAATATTAAAGTTTAACTACCTTTCCAATCCATGAAAAAATTTGTTTTCTTTAATAATAAATAACATCCTACATGAAACAAAGAAAAGAAAGGAAGAAGACAAAAAAATGAAGCATAAGAGTTTGTACTTACATAGGTCCTTAGAATTTCATAGTACTGAAAAATAGTAAGTTCTGCAAGTAAAATATTTTCTAATGTATTTCTCCCACTCAGAATGTTTTTGGTCTAATTCTTGGGTACCTCACTGGATGAAAGTTTTGTCACTGAAGTGGGACAGCCTCATACTGGTCTTTTCAGAGATGATAAAGTAAGAAACAGCCCAAGCCAAAACTCGGGATCTGAATTCTGTTCTATGATAGGTACTTTAATCTACAGCAAATCAAAGTCTTTGAACTAAACGTCCCTTCAAAATACAGACCTGATTTTATTCTTTCCTTGTAATTATGTGGTTTTTTGGTATCATTATTTCAAAACAATTTTTTAAACGTTATATTAAGGTAGTGTTCTACTTGTTTTGCTTTATTAGCCATACTTGGCACAGAGTCGTCCAGCAAATATGAGATAAAAAACCATTTGGGACAAAGAGTTTACTTTGCAGTGGAAGAAAATGATTGCTTTGATCGTAACTTGTGTTCACATATAAGGTCTTTCACCATAAGGATAGTTGATAACACAGGCCGAGAAGTGATTACAGTGAACAGACCCTTGAGATGCAACAGCTGCTGGTTCCCCTGCTTCCTGCAAGAGGTGAGTGAATCCTAATTGCCTTTTGTCTGAGCATCAGCCTGTATGTGCACAGCATTAATGAAGCCCCATGCAACCTCTGTGAGGATGGCAGAAAGGAATTCACACCCACCTCTCAGCCTGGGGGACTGAGTAACTTTGTTTAGAAGTAACTATTGGTAAATAAGGTCCTTTTAGGAGTTACATTCCCAGTATGCCTCCTCCTTTTCATGGTCTCTTACTTTCCTGACATTCCCAATAAAGCTTTCGTGTCTGATAATACAGATATCTCTCCAATCAGGTAACACACTAAAACACTGCTTGTCCTGACACAGACTGATGTCCATTAGTGCTACAGATAGAAATCACCCACTATACTGCCAGTGTGTGAAGGATGGAAAATCCTTGGAGACCTCTAGTGCCTGTGGGTGCAACTGGGAAGAAGCTTCCCAAGGAGGCTGATGTTTTGCTCTGTGGCTCTGCCTCTTCAAGGCTATATATCTCTGGGAAACTGCAGGACTTGGAAAGAAGATGCTTTCAGTGAAAATGCAGAGCCTATAGATTATCAGATCATTTCTTATTTTTTTTCTCTCCTTTATTCGGACATCTTTCTGGTTTTACAAAAATATTTTATAGGTTAACTCATCCACCTCAATACTTCACCAGGATTTAAAAAAAAGAAAGGGTCCTTTAGTAGCATGGTTACTGTATAAAAAAGCTTATAGGATACTCACTGATTACACTTTCAAAAACTTTTCACAGTGTATGGTTTTTATCAAATCTTACATTATATGTAAGATGTTAGCTTCTGCTGAGCTTCATATTGTCCTCTATATTTAAAAATACTATTTAGACAGCCTTGTAATATCCACTTCAGTTTGTGAAAATTAAATGTAATTAGATTCAGTAAGTACATATGCTGTAATTATATAAACAACACACTATTATGGACAAATATACTAATATAAAATTAGTTTATAAGTTTTTTTAATTTTCTTTTCTTTGCTAGTTAGAAGTTCATTCTCCACCAGGTACAATAGCTGGGTACGTTGTACAGAACTGGGACCCTTTTCTGCCAAAGTTTACTATACAGAATGAAAGTAAAGAAGATGTACTAAAAATAATTGGCCCATATGCAACTTGTGGCTGTTTTGAAGATGTTGACTTTGAGGTATGTTTCTTAGGAGTGTTAAGAGTTTCGAAGTTTTACTACTTTGATTAAATTTCTCACTCAAAAATCCTATTATTCTACTCTTAAAAATATTATATGTCACTGTAATTATGGAACAGAAGTCAAGTGATGTGCATTGGAGTTCCTGACTTGTACACTCAGATTCACAGAATCACAGAATTGCCATGGTTGAGAAGGACCACTAAGATCACTGTGTCCAACCGTCAACAACAACAAAGAACAACCAGAAAAACCCATACCAAAAACCACCTCGCTATCCGAGTAGAGCATGTCCTGAGGTTTTGCTGACCCCTCTCTTTATTTCACTAAAGATCAAGAACTGGGCTTTCTGTTCCCCTCAGAAGGGAATCCCCTGTGACAGTGACCCTCCTTTTATTTTTCATAGGAGTGGTCCTAATGCCTGGGGCTTCCTGCCTTGGCCACTCCCTGGATGGACCTCTGTCAACATCCTCATTTGCCAGGTCATCCAGTTCCAGAGCCCCATATCTGTTGTGTATAGGCAACTGAGAAGGCAGAGGAAACTGGGTAGGGATTTGTCTGCCATCCTGAGTAGGGACCTGTTTCCTTTCACCCCCATCTCTTAGATCCTCTCCTTATGCCTGGTGACAAAAGGGCAGGAGAGCCTCTGCTTCCTGTGGAACCTCCACCTCCTGCCTTGGCCTTAGGCTGTGGCCCCACCGATCCATCTCCTCTCACACTCCCTGATGCTTCTCAGTCTCTCCACATCCTCTGCCACCAGGCTGAGCAGATCATTCACCTGGTCACAGCATATACAGAGGATGTCTCTGCTGCCCTATGGTAAGAGCAACAGGCTCAGACATTCTGTGCAGCCCAGGACCTGACCAGCTGTGTGCCTCTGGGGCATCTCTGTCTGGGTCACCACATTCTTTTTGGCCATGGTTTTAGCCCAAGTGGAAACCATGGCTGAGTTTTCTTCTGGGAAGGGGATGACTTCCACTCAGGTGTTTTCTGGACAGGAGTGACAATTTCTTCAAGGATATAAACATGTTGATAAATGAAGTCCTTTGCACTCCATCAGCACTCAACTCAGCCATACATTTTGATCAGCTCAGTATTTCACCCCTGCATTCATGCATTCACCGTTACCTGATACATAGTCCCTTGGAGCCTGTGACACTGGATCTGCTGCCTTCACTACTCTTAGGGTGAGAACTACAGGTAGGATTACTGTCCAATATATCTACATCCATCTGACCACATTAATTCGGGGAAAAATAATTCTGAGAAGTTCTTGAGAAATTTAAGGGATGAGAGGGAGAATGGGAAATATTCAGAGGAACCCTGGGCAGAGTTTTCTGATGTGTACAAAGCACTTTGCAATAGTTAGGGAATCGTAAAGAGCTTCTGTGTTAACTCACCAGAAGACTTCAGTGGATACTGTCTGAAATTTCAACATACTGAAAGAAACATGCAGGTGGCTACATAACCTATCTGTCAGTTGTAGCAGACAGTGGTCCACAGTAATGGTACTGCTGTGACTTGGAACATACTAGAAACACAACATGGAGAAAACAAAAAAACCCCACAGCATTGTGAAAGAAGAGCAAAAGTGGTATGAACTTTCACAATTGTTTTCCTCCACTTTTCTGTTAGCTCTAAAGGCACTGATATTTCCATACTTGAATTCTTTTCTTGTGTGCCACTCCTATAGCAAATCTGACACTAATAGGGCATCTCAATGATAGGAATAAAAGAGTCTGACAGCTATAGCATACTCTGTGTGTCAGGCCACAGTCATTAATTCTGTGGAGATATAATCACTGTGTGCTTGATTTATTTATATTCAGGTGTTTTTCTGTTTTATATTTTTACAGGTAAAAGCTGCCAATGAAACTTCAACAATTGGCAAAATTTCCAAGTACTGGTCTGGATTTGTAAACAATGTCTTTACTAACACTGCCAACTTTGGGATCCAGGTCCCTGTAGATCTTGATGTGAGAATCAAAGCAGTAATGATTGGTGCTTGTTTCCTCATTGTAAGTATGAAAACCAAGGAGTAGATATCTAAAGATGGGTAGACTGGGACCAAAGGGAGCTGTGACCCTACAAAGGCATAAATGCGTTGAAAAGCCAAACCCACTATCTAAAAGATAAATAGACTGTAAACCTTTACATTTTTATAACTGCTTTTGGGGTTGGTTGGTTGGTTGGTTTTTTCTTATTTGCTGAGCATCTTTAGGTTCCTAAATTTTTATTAGGCTGTTTAAACAGTATTCCACATGTAGTTCAAGATCTTGTGTGGCAGGAACAAGTATCAGCATACATGTAAAACCTACTAAACTCCCCAAACCCCTTATGTAGGTGTATGAACCAGGACAAAAGCTGTGTCATTTTAAGGGTAATTTCAAACTGTGAGTGCCACTTCAATAGTTCTGTCAAGTGATGTATGTAAAACCTTCGCATCATATGAAATTTCCTACAAAAATTACCTTGTGAGGATAATTGTAAGGTAAGAATTATATAAAAAGAATACTCACTACTAGGGGTAAGGATGAAGTTGAGATACATGTTTTCTAGAATTGCAAATTGATATTTCTGTAGACTTCTTTTGCTAATGCTAGTGTGTTAATATTAATGTGCAATGGTTTCAAAATGTAATACTTACATCAGAGAATATAAAACAAAAGAACAAAATTATGTCAATCATTCACTGGAAAGTGTTTTCTTTAAAATAGCAAAACAATTCAGAAATTTCCTTTTTGTTAGGATAGAAATGTAACTCTCATGACACAAGATTTTCAGATTGTCCAAAGCTCCTGTTGCTCAGTGGCAGAGTAATAGAAAATGATAGCCTAATCTAGTTATTTTATGTAATAAAAGACTATGTGTAAGACTGTTATAATGATAATAATAATTGCATTTTTGTACCTTCCATATCATTCACAGTTTGTTTGTTTGTAGGACTTAATGTTTTTTGAAAACTCTCTGGATGGATTATAACAAGATGACAGAAACAATAAAACATGCAGAATGCATTTCAGTGAGTAAAAATGAACATAAATTGATCTTCTTGCTTTGAAGACTTATGTCTAGATGCTTTCTAATTCTTTTTCATTTTCTTCCAGAAATCCCTTGAGCTTTGGACATGATTTTGAACTGCACAAATCCGTGTTCCTTATAGGAAAAGATAGGGAGCTAATGATGATGTTTATTAAAATTTATCTCGCGTAAATAGTAATTTCCTCCTTACATTTTATGTGTGTTGTAGCTAAACACATACTTTTCACACAGAGCGCTGTTGCTTTGGAACAGTGCTATTCTCTTCTTTCTCTTTTGATGTTCCTGCACGGGAAATCATGAAAGATTAGACGAAGGCTTGCAGCATCACTGATGAAAGTCTATGTTTAGAGAAGCCTTTGATGTTTTGCAAATGCTGATACTAGTTACTAACCACGAGGGTGTGTTCTGGGGGTTTTGCTTTTTCGTCATTTTCTGATTTGTTCTTTAATTAATAGTAACAAACTGAGATTGAAAGTAACAAATATAAAGACATCACCCGATGGGAAGTTCAAGATGTTATCTGTTTCAGGGAGCTGAAAGAAGGGAAGTTATGTTTGCTAGCAAATTAATTTTATGGCAAAGATTTGTTTAATGAGTGGCAGCCAGAAATTAGGCTTCCAGCACTAGACTGAGGAATGTAAGCTCTATTCAGAAAATCTGGTCTTCCACTATTTTTACTGAAGCCAGGCCATAAGGTTTGAGAGAAGTTCCTCTCTGTGCTAGAGGCATGCAAGCCACTTCACTTTGAACTACCCAGTGTTAGGGATTCTTGCTCCCATCCACGCAAGCCTTTCCTTAAAAGGTTTGTTACTCTTTATGATATCTGGTGGTTGATAACTTTTCACTGGAACTTGTCTGAGGCCACCCTAGAACAGAACTTGGCAAACTTAGGTATTTTTGTATGATAGGACTGTGCAACATGAGCTTTTTCTATTTCAGACAGCAGTTTTATGTAGCTGTTCATTCCTGCAGTCGCACTTTATACAGTTCCCAAACATTTCCATCAAGAGGCTTTTACTCAAACAAGCTTCCCTTGCAGGAACATACATGATACAGATGCAAGATACGAACAGAAAAGTTTTTGTTGCAAAGTATTTGCTGTATGAACTTGCCTATGCTACTCTTAAAACTCCAGTGGGTCCTTCAAGAAGCAGACCAGTACCATACAATATTGGTGGTAAAACCAAATGCTATCCTAGTCCCTGGTCAAGTTTCCAAGGTGAATGTTTTACAAATCGCTGGGAATGCTGGATTTCTTTTTTACTTTGAACTAATAATTCAATTCTTGCAAACAACCAACGCATCAATGGAAAGGAGAAGAGATAATGAATAATTCATAAAAATGAAAAAGAGCTAAATTTATCAGGTGATTCGTTCTCAACAAATATTTAGAGTAATTTTAAATTAATGTTCATGGATATGAATTCAAACACAGTGAAGTCAGGAAGTTGCAACTCATGTTCCCATAGTGAAATTAACCAGGAATGCTTTTAGATTTAAACAGTATGTTTTAGATGATACACCACACTTAGGTATTTATACAGATTTACATATGTCTTGGAAATAATTGTGGTTAACAAGCTCTGACAATCATCATTATCTGTTAACCATTTCAGTACTGCCTCTCGCTGTGCTCCTTAGCAGCGCAATCAGGCTGCAATCTGCAGAAGTTATGAACTCAGAGGGAACCATCCCTGTCACCTCTCCCAGGAGGCAGTACCCTGTGAGCTTCGTGGGCAGGAAGCTCCCTCGTGTGGAAATTTATGGTTTTGCAGAAGAATACAGCTGACTGGTGCCAATTTGTTGCTACTAGTTTCACACTGGTGTCATTTTATTAAGTTCAGTCCTTTCACTGCTGGCGTACTCACCCTAATGCAGATTGAGAAAAGGAGACAGATTCTTATATTAATTTTACTCTTTAAATCTCTTTGCCATCTTAGACAGGAGTGACTATTATTGTAGCCAGCTGTCTTGGATCTCCTGCAAAACCACGTTCTTGCAGTTTTGGTGAGTTGTGTGTGTTTGAACGCCGAGTTGAATGCAGTGGCTGGTGAGACCAGAAGGTTCCCCTGCTATCTGTCACTCTTCCTCTGCAGTTTCCAGCCTTTTTATGACCCTTAACAAGCCCAAGGCATCCTTGAAGAAAATGTGTCCAACTACCGTTGAAGTCAATACACAATAGGGTCATATTTACTGTTTTAAGTGCACTTAGTGACTTTGTTGCTGTTCTGTGTGTTAGTATAATTTAAAGTTCTTTTTTAAGTGTAATGCTTGCTTACATGTAGGACTATATTTGAATGCCTCTGTTTACACCCAGAGGCAGCTTCTGAGACTTACAGGAACAGGTTCAGTACCTGGATAAAACAAAGCACTAGGGCTGGAACAGCTTTTGCTGTCTTGAACTTCCACAGCAGCTTGCTTGACCTTGGTCCCACTCTTCAACATCCTGGTAGAAATTCAGTGCCAATGCCAGCACTTTTCCTTCAATTGGAAGTGCCATCATCTAAACCACATCTGTCATAGGAGGGTGGATATTCATCTTCAGCAAAGATGATGAGTTCTGCATGACATTATTAAAGAAAAGATAATGCGTAGTAAGGTTTTAAAAACTTGCAGCTCTGATTTATAATAGCCATGTGTTTCATGTTATAGGAGCTATGTATGGCAAAGAAGCTGTACCTCCATATGTATGGAAACCATTTATTACGAGAAGTGGCTAAGGGAACTGGGATTGTTTAGTCTGGAGAAGAGAAGGCTGAGGGGAGACCTCTTTGCTCTCTACAACTACCTGAAGGGAGGTTGTAGTGAGGTGGGTGTTGGGCTCTTCTCCCAGGTATCCAGTGAAAGGCCAAGAAGAAATGGGCTTAAATTGCATCAGGGGAGGTTTAGGTTGAATATTAGTAAACTTTTTTTACAGAAAGAGTGGTGAGGCCTTGGAACAGGCTGCCCAGGGAGGGGGTGGAGCCACCATCCCTGGAGGCGTTTAAAAACCATGTAGATGTGTCACTTCAGGACATGGTTTAGAGGTCATCATAATGTTTAGTAGATGGCTGGACTTGATGACCTTTAAGGTAATTTCCAACCTTAATGATTCTTATGATTCTATGCTCTTTACAAATCTCACATGTCATGATTTCCCCATGGGCTAGGACTGGGTCTCCAAAGGAGAGGGACAGATATTCTCTAAAGCAGATTCATGTTCTGAACACCCTCTAGAAAGAAACACAATTGTTCTAATGAAACAGAAATTTTACTTAACTGGTTTAACATTTGATCTCTAACCAAACTGCAAATCTCTGTAGTACATAATTCTTGTGTTCAGTAGATGGCAGCAGCAGTTCATTATTACAATATTTAGCTTTCTGCAGATTGAAAGCTTTACTCATGACACTTGATTAAAGATCAACAGCCCTTTAACCTCCCATTGATTTCTACCCTTAACTGGAGGATTTTATATTTTTTTGCTTGATATTAAACCTTTGACACATGATGCTCAGTTATCTTTATTACCTTACAGCTGAATTACTTGTGACTGATATTTTATGAGATCTGGTAGTTGCATGGGCAGAATCCTATCTGCCACAAAGCAAACTCTTCTGGTCAGCCCAAAATCTACTTTTTGCACCTGGAGCACCTCTCCAGCTTCCACAGGTGGACAAAGAAGACCCAGAACAAATATGTTCCCACTTTTGCAGAAACAGAAAGTGCTGTGTTTAAAGGAGATAGCTTTGCAGTGGAGTCCCTAGGAACATGGAAGGTTTCTTTGGATAAAATAACTTTGCCCCCAGTGTCATGTCATCACAGCCCATGACCGTGTGCTGTCCTGGGAACAGAGGAACAGAAACCTCCTGTAGTGCCATAAACCCAGATGACACCAATAACAGGGAAGGAGCTGCTTTGCCCATGGGAAGATTACCCACTTTTTGTAAGAGTGGCAACACAGCATCTCTGTAAGTTCTGGGATGTTTTGGTTATCTAATCATTTGGCAGATAAAAAAGTACTTCTTTTCATGGACTTGATATGCATATTGACAAAAATTTCTCTCTGTTTCAATTGGCTTTTTTTTAGTTTCTTTTAGGATTAGACAAACCTAGGAATGATCCAAAGTACATATTTTCTGATGGTGTTGCCTAAGTGGAACCTGTTTGGAAAAAAAAATATATGCAATTTTCTATTCCCAACTCTCTTCTTAGTTGTATTACTTTCTTTTCAATTAGAATAGTATGTTCTATGTTAGTGATACATACTAGTTTAATTCAAATATCAGCTTAGGTTTTTAAATATGCTTTTTTCTTCCCTAAAAATTGCTCCCTTAGAAGACAGAAAAAAAAAGGAAAATTATAGTATATCCCATGAAAGGAGGTGGTTTGTTTTTAGTTGGGTTTTGGTGGTGGTGGTGGTTTTTTGGTTTGGTTTGGTTTGGTTTTGGGGTTGGTTTTTTTCCCTATCTGGAATCTTAGATGTTTTTCTAAACTTAATCCCTCTTAGGAATAACTTCCTTAATGCCAAATCATTACTGAAGTACTTTATTAGCATCTGCCATGAGACAACAGTTTATTCATGATTTGTCAGAGTTTTATTACTTCAGTCCTCCAAAATGAAGTTAAAAAAACAATTTTTAAGAGACCAAAACCAACATTTTGGAGTGAGACAGCCCAGGTCAGATACAATTTTCTACTTTCTTTCTGTGTTTGTTAGTATTATGCTTACAAAAGCATGCTAACCTCTTAAAAAAGAAAGGTCAGAAAGACAGAGTGATGGGTGCCCGGTTACTGTGCCCCCAAAGTGCATTAATTCCTTTATTCCAAATTACAGTAAATTCCTGCCACTGTGAAAAGGAGACCTGCAGGTGATCCCACGTTGTTGTATAACTCCTAGATTGCCATTGAAAGCTCATCTCAATTCACAATTAGGTCTTATATTCCTGTTTCTCTTTGCAAACACAATGCAGAGACTTCTCACCTCTGTTCTCACTTTCATTTTCTTCTGGCAAAGGGGTATAAACATAGTTATTACAGCATTGCTGGAGGAATCAGAGTCCTGACCTTATCTGCCTTGATACCCAGAAGACTTACTTGAAAGCCACAGATTTGATATTAAACCTTCTGTATTGATGTACACAGGGTATCCAATCCAATCCAGTGAACCTCAGGTCTCCTGATTATTGAAAAAGCAGACAGCCAAGTTCATGTTGGTGGGCTACGTTTCCAGTGTGGAATCTTGGGGTCAGCAACAAAGCCATGCAGCACGTGGACTTGCCGCTGGTTTGTCAGTCTTGGTTTTGAAATAATATTACATGGGTTCTGGCACAGAACAGATCTTAAAATTTCTATATTGGCAAGCAGATAAGCATAGAGCCTGCTCAAATGCTTAAAGCTAAGTGAACACTTTGTGTGGTCTTATGTCTAAAGAAGCCAGCACCTCCCAGAGCTGGCCATCAGGCTTATTTTGCCATCAGGAATCATTTTGGGCAGCTGTTATGATAATACCCTTATATACCATCCAGGACTGAAATATGAAATGCAGTCTGGCATCAAAATAAGGAGCAGTCCAAGAAATGGTTTGAATGCTTCACACTTCCTAGAATTTAAAGTTTTGAACACTTTTTTTAAAAGTCTTTCTGCATTTCATGAAGAACACAAAGTGTCAAAATACGAATTTATTTAAAAAGAAGAATCCTGTTTGCTTTGCAGAACCAGGGGAGATATTTTGGCTATTATATAGGATAGTTTGCTGAGTGTATAGATAGGAGTGAAAAAAGATATTTTTTTTTTTAAATTTTTATTTTTTTTAGCTTCTTTCCTATCTCTAGTTCCATATAGTTGACGATTAAGTCTCAGAACACCTGGGAACTAAGTAAGAGCCACAGGTGATTCTTTCTCTAGTCTCCGGCATTGCCTAGCACTGGGGAAGCCACACGGCACCTGGAACTGAAAATGTAGCTTGAAAATGAGACTAGAGTTAGACAAGTCCTTACTGTTTGCAATTCCAGGGATTTTTTAAAATGTCAGTAGTTAAATCAAGAATGAGATGTGCATTTTAATGTCCTCAGAGTTTGGAACAGTTTGGATTTGATAAATATATGATTCTGAAACATTTTCACTTAACTAAGCCTACCTTAGGAGAGCAGTATCACTCCGATGTTCTGAAAATGCAACAGCTCAGATAAAAACAAGTTTAGTGGAAGCCAGGAGAAGAAAGTTATTGCTTAAATTAACAGTTTAGTGAAATATTTAATTAAATGCTTCCTTACCAGTAAAAGTTTATCTCTGCCTTTATTGCTGCTGTCAAGGGCCTGATATAAATTGGTGTCATCTAATGCAAACTCTCGGAAAAGTGAAACCCCAGAAAGAATTAGTGGTGTACAGTGTACTTCATCCTTCTTGACACAGTGCTGTGCAAAGTCAATACATTCTGATCCCTTTCCCTTTTCCTTTCTTAATAGAAAGTTAAAGACATTATTTCATTTTGATCCTCTGCAAGCTGTGTCATTATTGGTGTCCTTCATCCACCTCGAGACTCATATCATATTCATCATTGTCACAAGTAGGGTCTCCCGGTGATCAATATTGATCAGTTATAAGTGATCATAAGAGATTTGGGTCATGGTATCCAGTGCACCCTGATAAATTTTGCTGGTGATAATAAACTGAGCAGGTAAATGGACACTTTGGAAGGGAGAGCCACCCACATGGAAGAACCGGATAGGCTGGAAGAGTGGGCTGACAAGAACCTTATGAAGTTCAACAAGTTCTCCTGGACTGTGTGAGTAACAAATCTGACAAACTTGGTTTAAGAAATAATAGGACTAATTGTGAATCTCTTGAAAGCTGTGCTCAGGATTTCTAAGGAATGGTCCTGAACTGAGTATGAGATCACTGCTTTGATGAGTACCTTCTTCATGTGTAATTACTCCACATCCCAGGTGATCAGCATGAAATAAAAATGTGTATTACCTGACATTGGTGGCTATGTCTTAATAGTGAATAGGGATTATGTCTGATGTAAATCTCTGTTTTCCTTTTCCTATGTTTTCTACTCCACAGCTTCCAAACCTCCCCAAATCTCCCAGCGCTCTGTGTGAAACAGTGTCTGGTGCTGGGTTTCTTCAATTCTCATTCTTAATTGACCTGTAAATTCACCTCATAAAGTTTTGCAGATCTAGTGGCTTTCTACCTTTAGAGCTTCTTAATTATCTGAATTAATGAAAGCCTCAATGTCACCAGTATGTTTTTATCAGACAGGTCTATTACAAAATGGACTAACTTAGACTTTATTGGGTTTAATAACATCCTCTCCTCAGCCTGGCTATGTATTTATGATTTTGCACTATTCTTCCTCATGTTGATAAAAGAAGTGCCAATCTTCAGAACACAACCAGCTTCTATTACAGCTCCTCCATTATCAGCAGCTCCGTGACAAGCCTAGGACGTCTAATCAAGAACAGAATAAAGTACATTGTTTTTGCATAATACAGAAAGCAAATACAATTCTAGTATGCAAAAGACTAAAATCCTGTACACAAAACCAGGTGTGGGCCTGGGTGCTGTCAGATATTCTTCACTGTTCTCAAACAAAGGTGGGGCTGAGGAGTGCAGGACTGGCCAAAGAAGTGGAAGGGACTCCTCCTCTCAATCAAAGGTCCCCTGGGCATTATGACAATGGGCTGCTGCTTACTGGCTTTTTTTATTTTATGTTCCTTTTAAAAGGCCAGATGTCAATTTCAGGCCCTAGGTGCCCTAACATGACTTAGCTTTATGTAATCCCAGTTTTGTAACAACATCAGACCTAGAGGAATTTGGCCAGCGAATCCCACCCACACGCATTCCTCCTTGCTTGGAAAAAAATGTACTGGAGGAAGGGAGGTTCAAGAACTATTGACATTATATTGCTGTTCTATGATCTAACATTGCCTTCAGCCGTGCTTAAGATAAATAATTTAGCTTTGCAAAGGACTACAAAAAAATCCCAAACAAACAAAAGCCACAAACACCCAACCCCCACCCCAAACCCAAACTCAGATAACTCTAAGCAGCCTGGAGATTCAAAGTGCCAGCTTCAACAGAGCTGGGCATCTCCAGGTTGAAGCACGTGGACCTGGCCTGAGTTGGCTTGGTGTGTTGTATTAATTAAGCTGGTATTGATTATGCTTCTTAGGAAAAAAATCATGCTTAGGAAAATGTTGCCTGTAAATATCTATTTACAGTACCAGTAGCCCTTTAGCAGAAAACAGGATTTACACAAGGTGCATTTTAAACTCCCGGTATCACAGTTAATCCTAAATGGTGTAAACTGTAATGGCTTATTTCTTTATGTCAAGTTGTTCTTTTTCCACCTGTATTCTGATTTCCAACTCTAAAGAGGCTTATGCCAGTCCATCTTCAGTGCTGACATTCAAAAATGTGTATGACTGGCAGCAGTAAAACTTTATTTAGCCTTCTTCTCAGTGTAAGGAGGAAAATGATTTAGCACAAAAATAATTAGTAGCAAAGTCAAATGTGTTGCATTATTTCTATTAGTGCTTAGTTGTTTTTTTCCCTTATGTTCAAATATCTTGAGGAAAGACTGATGATGATGGATGACAGCTCACTTTGGGAATTGCTTTTCCTGTGTAGATGATTATCAGGATTGTTAGGACAGCCTGAGGGGACATGTTGCTGGTCAGTACATGGAAAAATATAAGGACTGCTGCTTTATGGGGTTTGGAACTGTACAATCCTGCTATCTGTATGTTGAATTAACAAAGATGATACAATACTAAAACCATTTTCACCTGGTTTCCTTCTCAAAGGAGAACCTAAACCTCATGTGTTAGACTGCAGGCTCGATGACTGCCTTGACATTGTTAAATGAAATCAAACCCGCCAACAGTCCTGTTACCACAGCTACAAATCTTTCATATAGAGATAATGTGTTAGCTGCCTCTTCTGGTTTCATGAATACATTTTTTATTATCTTAGGGAAAGCCTAATTACGGAACCAAAAAGACTGCTACACTGGGATTTGGGAGATGTCAGGTGCCTGTCAGCTGTTAACGCAGTGAAATCCATTTGCCCCAGTTCCACATCAAAGACATAATAATAATAGTAATTTATCTACTTTTTAAAATGTTTGGATTTAAACTGCCTTTTACTGCATGTGCATCATATCTGACACCCTGGTGGTGGTCTGATATTAGACTCATCATGTTTTATTAAAATGTAGATTTTTGCCTGTCAGAACATTTCATTATTTGCCTATCTGCTTTCCAAACCACTCGTAGTTTGGATACAACAAGTATTATAAATGTAAAAAAAAAAAAAAAGAAAAAGAAAAGAACTTACTGATTCTGTGTAGGATTCCTAAAATGTGAATAATTGGGGTGGGGTTAGCCTTTTAAAACCCAAACTCTCACAGCAAGTTCTAAGAATTGTGAAAATCCTATCAGGCAATTGTCACTTTAGTCAGATTTTAAAAGTCGGGGTTTGTGTGACTGTAAATTGTGTGACCTTTGCCAGCAAAACCTGTATTATGATCTCTGGTACAGTCAGGATCTACCTTTCCTCCTGTATTCACCAAAAATGTTTCTGATATTGACATTCAGTTTCACTTCTGCCCCATCATCTACAGATGATAACGCTGACTCCAGTTTACACCATCCTGCCTTATCCCTGTGCCAGTTTTCGTGCAGAAGGATGGAAGGCTTCTACAATGCAGATGTTCAAGCACTGCTCGGCAGGTTCTAAATCTTATGTTGGAAACTGAAGGTCCCAGTCTCGGTCAGTACCTTTTCCACTCCTCTGCATACACAGTTGGAGTGACACCAGCCTTTCAGAGCTATGTATAAATGAGGGATGGGAAACAGCAGAAAAAAAAATTACCCTTTCTCTGAGGCTGCTGCCAATGCAGCTCAGGAGCCTTTCCTGGCCTGTCACAGGGTGGGGGGCATCTTTTCTTTTTGCTTTATTTCTTCTTTTATTTTCTTTCCTCTTTTCATATATTTCCTGGTGGCACCGTCATTTTTATGCCTCAAACCTCATGTCCCCTGTCCTTTTTTTTTTTGGTTTGTTTTCTTCTGTATTTAAGACAACAACAACTACTCACAGCTAATCTTTCTCTGCATCTGCCAGGGCTCAGGGGGCTTCTTGTTTTTCTCTGCTGCTTATCTGCTTTCCAGATCACAAATACTGAAGAAGTGCATTTGCATCTTCCGTGGGGTTATGTCCACAGGCTTTTGCGATACCTGCTGGTGACCGCATTTCCTGTGACAAGAAAATAATGCCTTTCTTGAGGGCTAAATGCAGTTTGAGCTCCACACAGGCTCTTTGATTCTCACATACAGGCATGAGAGAATTTCCTCCCATGTTCCACCACAGACTGTACTGCCTGTGCACTAAGGAAAAAGAAGCTGTTCAGTTGATAAGAAGAAAGATGAGAGTTGCTTTGGTTAACACCACTCCATCCAGCAAATGCAGTTACTGAAGACCTCTATGTCAGAAGCTCATGGAGGAACTGATTCCGTTTCTGGTGTTGGGTACCATGGGATCAGATGAGGTGCTGGAGTTGGGGAAATCAAAAGCTAAAGTGGTAGACTCAATGTACGGACCATAAGCAACATGTCTAGAATCTACAAATACTGTTCCTTTTCATGCAAACATGCTTAAACCTAAAAGAATAATTTACTAGGAATGTGGTCGTCTTCTCACTTCTTTTTGAAGCAATTCCAATTTCTTAATGTTTAAGGGGATCCTTGGTGGCACTGATTAAATCTGCTCGCTGGAGAAAATAGAAAGGTACTGAGCATTTCAACCCTCTGATCTAACAGAAGAACACTGACTGCCATTCATAACACCAGCCTAGTTGGATAAGAAAAGAAGTGGAGCATTATTCAATATGACAAAGATCAATAATTTACGTTGTATTGTGTGAATCATGACATCTTTTTTTTTTTCCCCCTGTCAATGCAGGAGAATAGGTTTTTTTCCTACTGATAA
The DNA here is from genome assembly GCA_025345505.1 of Todiramphus chloris collaris. Classification (NCBI taxonomy): domain Eukaryota; kingdom Metazoa; phylum Chordata; class Aves; order Coraciiformes; family Alcedinidae; genus Todiramphus; species Todiramphus chloris. The sequence continues at coordinate 18,045,575 of JANVCC010000030.1, forward strand.
ATGTCTGAAAGGAAGAGGATGAGATATGCTGATATATCTGTTCGCTTTGAGAATATGAAGATAATCCTCATCCAAGAAATAACATTCATCTGTATGTAAAAAAGTCGCATTTGCTGGGCGATAAAATTTAAATCTCTGCATTTAAGTCTGAACTGAGCTAAATACAACTATGTTACATTCATGGTTAAAAAAAGAAACTATCAAGCGTTACCATGTATTTCTAATTTCCTAACCATGTTAAAATAATTCTATACCTATTTCTTAAAAAATATCTAAAACCTATTTCTTCGTGTCTGGTATTAATCCTCTTAGTGGACTCAGTGCAGATGTGTGGAAAAATGCTAGTCAGCTTTAGATTAGATTCTTACATACCTGAGGAAACTAGCAAAATAAAATCCCCAAATCCCTGTAATATCTGGTGTCTAGGTGAAATTCAGTGCAGGGCTAGAATAATAGTGTTGGGTTTTTTTGTGAAAGTTGGATATGAAAAACAGAGACCTTATTTTGGGTATTAGAAGAGAAAGGCTGCAGAGTAAGTAAAGTGACCTGCACTTACTCATTTCTGTTTTCAGTATTAAGGATTCAAATTTAATTCCCAGTCTTGGGATTCATGCATGAACAAATTACCATGATCAGATTTGTCTGGTTTAGAGTAAGAACAGGTCACTTTGCAGAGATATGCATGGGCACTGGCAGCTCCAGTATGGACTACATAGAAAATAGAAAAGGATGCGGAAGGTTAGTTCAGCAACACCATTAATCAGGACATAAGCCAATTTGCCAAGTGCTTTCTTTCATAAACAATTCAGTATTTGTTTGTTCTTGTTCCTGTATCTGAGGAGTCCATGTGAATACATTTTTTTTCTCAGAGGTTGTGCCTTAGAAGCAAGGTAAAATTGTTTTGAAAATCATTTATGTTCCTTTCAAGGTGCACATACAGCTTGGAGTTACTCGCTGTATCTAACAAGGTATTCTGTGGTTAAAAATAATAATAATAAAAAATCATTAATTTAGTTAATTAAAAGTAATTTAAAATACACCAAATCAGCATTATATATTGTTTGGAGGAGGAAAAAGTAAATATAGTTAGGAGAAAAGCTAAGTACTCTTTAGAAGTTTTTGCATTTCACAAACAGATAAACTATGTCCTTTCTTCACTTCCACTCTGACAGAGGAAAACGGCCCTAAAAGAGAAAGCATTAGTTTGGTTTGGGTGGTTGTGCTTTTTTTTTTCCACTGAAATGGAGTAATACATTCTGATAGAAGGTTTTGAGGGTTTTTTTTCAGTGGATATTAAAATGTGGGTCTATAAACAACATGGAATTCAGTATCAACAACATCATAACATCCTTTTCCTGAGGGCTTGACTTTGCTACAGCAAGGAGCTGAAGCTCAGCCAAGCTCCATTCCTGGCACCCACTCTAACGCACGGCTCCAGCTCCGGGAGGTAGAGCTGGGAAAGCAGGCTGCAGACACCACCACCACTACTTTTTTTCTGATTAATTTCTTGACAAGACTGACTTTAAGGCAATCCAGAGAAGTTGTTACAACTTTTCCCAGTGTATTCAAGTTTTCAGCCATCCAGGCTCGGCATCATGGGCCAGCTCCCCGCTGTTCGGATGATTTCATGTGATACACCACTAATTTGTGCAATCCCCTAAGAGATTTGATTAGTCCATGCTGAGGCTGCTCTCAGGTATTTCCATGGAAGTTCAAAACCCCATCCTTGGGAAGGAATTTGTGAAACTTTCAGCCCTACGTAGAGCTGAGTTCAGTCTTGGTCAGACTAAAGACCATTAAATCTGGGCTATTAATTTGCCAGGGTGTAAGAGATGATAGTTGGAAAAACATTTCCTATTGTTTTCTAGCATCCTGTCTTGAGATTAATATTTAATTTTCAGAACTGTTCTTTCCTAAGGACAAGAAATTTTTGTCTTTTCGGGGTTATTCATCAGGAGTTCCCTGTGCCCCTGGTATTCCTGGAGAAGCTGTCAGGACTGGTGCTGACTTTATTACTCTAAGTCTAATTTAGGCTCTATAATTCTTCATCTGTTACTTTAAGGTGTATAACATGTGGTCCAGGCTGAACTGTAGTTAATAACTTGCTGTAAAAGTGTTCAAATCTGTGGGATCTGGCAAAGAGGGGGAGGGGCTTATAGCTGATGCCATCTGAAATATATTTCAGAATGATGCTACTTATTATAGCCCCTTTGACACTGTGATCATTTGATTTTAAGAGTTAGCTAGCTAGTCCCCAACACAGAAGGAGCAGACTATCTTTTCCCCTTCTTGTGAAAACCACACATTTTTGTTTCTACTTGTCTATCAAACAGGATTATCTTCTTCTTAGGTAACTAGTACTTGTCTGGAGATACTCCTAAGCCTTGTGGAGTCAGAATGGATAATGAAAGAAAAGGATAGCAGCAGCCTAGAGATGGAAATATCAAAAGTGTATTTTTTCTACCATAGATCCATTATTCAGAGCCTCTGAGAAAAAGAACTGTTCTTTGGTTTATATTCCTGTCCTGAAAATAAGACTTGCATATTGCATCACATTAGGTTTTCTCTGCACCTATATGCATTGTACATGTAAGAATAACCAAAGGCTTCTGAAGAACGAAAAACAGGACTTCCAACAATAGGGACAGAAGTTTAAAAGTCACTAATATTTTAAAGGAAAAAAAAAAAAAGGCTTAGTTGATCATGTTTGTTGAATGATCTGAGAACCAAAAACACAAAAGAAACAAGGACAAAAAATTCTTAGATATAAAACCTAAGAAAATATTTTGTTATTTACTGTAATGCATTATAAAAAAAACAAAAACAAAACCAACACCCCCCCCCCCCCCCAAACCAGGATGTAATTGTTTTTATACAATCTAAATATTAAATCTGAATTTTAATCTAAATTTAAACCTAAAGATTAAAAAATCATTAATATGTGATGGCAGTCTATTACAGTGAAAATATAGACTACATGTTAGTAGACAATAGGATTTAAACATTGGTGAAACGTTGCTTACAAATTAAATTAGGTCTTTCAATAACTATTAGTAAGTGTAAAGGATGTGATAAATATGTACAGGGCAAGATGACCATCCTTAATCAAGAATTGGCTGTCCCTGAGGAAGAAACATCCTCAAAAATATATAAACTGTATCTACTGAGAGGTGATACTGGATTTATATCATTTTGTACAGTCAGCTAAATGACTATTAGTGATATCCTCAAAAGAACTGGCCTCATAAAAATCACACCCACAGGGCAGGAGACCCTGGCCCAGGTGAAGACCCTTCCTTATGAGGCATGTGTAGTGACTGTGTAACCATATGTAAATTATGGACCAATCAGTGTTAGTGGGAAGTTCTTGGAAATTACCAGTTGATAACTTTATGTATAAATGGAATAAGTACCAAAAGTACCAAAGCATGCTAGTTTTGTGGAAAAACACCCAGCCCCCAGATTTGTGCAACTTTGTAAAAAACCCAGTATCTCATGTCATCTCAGTGTGTGATATTGGCTCATTGCTCACTGGGTGAATTACCCTGATTTGGGGATAACAACAATGCTCTCTTTTTGAGCCTCTCCATTCTTTATCACTAAAGGGCTGCTAATGGAGTAAGGATGGCAAGTGGCTCTGCAGGGCCTCCAGGGAAACAGGAGAGTACAGTAAAACCAGGGACCATGCACAAAATGTATTTGTGTACAGTCGGGTTTGAAAGAAAGCACTGTCTGTCCTTTTGGGGCTTCATCTTGTACCATTAAATTTGTTATCAAAAGAGTAAACCAGTTAATAGCTGCCTCCATTCCTTACCCCAGTTCTCACCATCATCTGTGTCTGGACTCAGCATCATGACTCAGTTTTGGGTAGCTATTGAGAAGGAGATGTTTAATATCCACTCAAAAAATAAAAAAAAAAAAATCAAAACTTCACAAGTTTTCAAATATTTTTAGAAACTTTGGACATTTTTAGACTTAAAAAGTGCTTCCTCAAGCTGTGTGAATGAACTACACTGCCTGCACTTCTCCAGATAGTATCACACTGTTAAGTAGTAATATAGTATCAGGCATGAGACTGAACCCAAGGTAAGTTAATCATTTCCTCACAGCAGCTGTGTTTTCAGGAACTATTTCAGAAGCAGTGCCTAAGGGCAAGCAACAATCAAAGGGGTTTAGGGTGTTGTGTTTTTATTCTTCTATTGACAGGTATTTCAGAGATACCGGCTTGTCTTGGTGGAACACTTAGGCTGCAGTGGAAACTTTTTCAGACGATGTAAAGATTATAGGAAACCTAAATTGGTTTTTTGTTTTTTTTTTTTTTTTTCAGGATGCTTTACTATGAATGATCATTTGATGTACATCTACAAATATGAGCAAGTTCGAACTGCCTCCTTAATCACAGCATGTTAGGGGTTGGAAGGGACCACTGAAGATCATGGAGTGTAACCTCCCTGCCAGAGCAGGACAGAACCCGAGTGTTATTTTAAGTGAAGTTATACGGAGGAGCATTACTACCTTCTGGAAATACCGCATCATTTCAAGTAAATACTTTCTCTTCCATTGTCATGTCAGAAAAAAAAAAAGCAGTTAAACGAGTCACCAGTGTTGAGCCACGAGCAGCCCCCGATGCCCACAGCCGCGGCAGAGCTCTTGGCTGCCTTAGGGCTCCGGAGGAAGGCTGCGGGCACCTTCCAGCCCCGTTTCTCGGTCCCATCCACCGACTCGCTTTCCTTCAACAACTGCCCTCGTTTGCCGGTTCCCTGCTGCCCTGGGACGCGGCTCGGCTCACCCGCCCAGTGCAGCTCTTCCCGGGCGGGCCCGGGCCGCTCCCGCCCCTCGCTGCCGGGTGTTCCGGAGGCGGCGGGACGGGGCCGGGCACGGGCGGAGCGGTGCGGAGCGGTGCGGTGCTCGGCGGCAGGTCCGGCGCGGCTGGAAGCGGGGGTCGGTGAGAAACTCTGAGGAGCGGCTCTCTGCTTTGGGAACGGGTATTTTGTTTTTGTCTGTGAACGCGTGTCTTTGCCGCGGATGATTTCTTCTAGCTGGTCCTTTCTGTTTGTTTCATCACAGGGATGCTTAGCGGTTAGGAGGGCTGTGAAAAGGACCTGATGATTCTAAGGGCCCTGTTTTCCAGGGGAGATTGCACATTTCGTTAGAAAGCATCTCTCTTCAGCAAAAGAATTTGCTTGTAAAGGCTGGTTTAAGGAAAGTTCTTGCTGCTGAGGCTGTGCTGGGAGAGCCCTGCTGAAGAGAGCTGACAGCAGCAGGATGGTGATGGTTCAGGCAATGGTGGTCCTGCCGCCCATCAGTGAAGTGGGTGGCATTAGAGATGTGCCCTCCTCTCAGTGAAGCTGGATTCTCAGAGTGTGACCTGGTTCTTTGGCTTTCAGGTTCTAGGACTCCTAAATTTCAGGAGAGATGTCTGCGTAAGGGAACAGGGTACCTTACCGCATCTGAACAAAACAAATTAATGATAATTTACAGCTCACTTCCTTCCTTCTCTGAAAGCTATTTTGTTGACTTTACCGGAAAACGACCTGTTTCATTATAGCAGCTAGATGATTTTTAAGTATATTGTTTCTTGGGCAGTCAAGGTTAAAATCTGGTGTCTGAATAGTCTAATAAAATGTGACGATGAACACAAGTGCCAGAAAGTGAGCTAGGGTGAACTAATGCGTGCCTTGCAGCTATTTAGCTTTCCAAGTCTGCCTTTTTTTTTATTTCGTCATGAACCTTCTCTGAAAGGGAGTGGCTTGGCCTCTGTTTTTTTCAACTTTCATTTCCTCTCTGTGTCGCAGGGGTTGAGGCTGGAAGCCAGACTGTGGAGGTCAAGTTGTGTTTTTAGGAGAGGCTGCTGCTGGCTGTGTGCAGGATGGACCCCTGCCTCTCCCACTGCCAGTGCACAGGTGCATTGGGGGGACCTCAAGACCATCCAGAGACTGCATTTCATAAGGGTCACTTGTTATCACACAACAACTTTACATGAAGCATCTTCAGTTCCCCTGCTTCCTTTCTGACAGCAAAATTGCTTTTACTTTCCCTCGGGTAAAACTGAACTGGGCAGATTTTCCTGGCTGAACTCAGTGGCTGTTCCTGGCACAGGCTCCCTTGAATAGCCCTGACCTAAATTAGCCCCAGTTAGGGGTGAGGTGCTAGGAGCTGGAGCCTAGTCCACACTCTACTCTAGCCTGTCTGCACTCCAGCTTGGGGATTTTGGGGAATATTTGATCAGCAAATATGTCAGGTAATGTAATAACATGTGAAGGACCCTTATAATCCTAGAATAATTTATGTTGGAAAGGATAACCTTTGGAGGTCATTAGGTCCATTCCTCTGCTTAAAGACAGACTAAATTCAAATTTTGATCAGATTGCTCAGGGCTTTGTAAAGCTTTTTCTAAGATGTGTGCAAAGATACACATCTGCTTCTCCTGGAACACCATGGCCAGCTTATTCACTCCAATACAACTTTCTCTCTAGTCGTGAATCCAGGCTGCAGCATGTGGACAGCATATCAGAATGGATTCATGCAGCTAGTGTTTTCGTTGAGGCAAAATAAGTTCAGTAATGGAGTTTTACTTGCTGAAGCACCTCATTTCTTATTTATTTATATATTTTCCTCAATTTAGTGGAATTTTTACTCCCATTATGAAGAAACAGCATTCTTCCGTTTTGGTATTAGTGGGAGCAAAATGCACATACCTTTACTTTTCCCTGCTAAGTGATGTTTCAGTGATTGTTCCCTATACTTATTTAAAAACTATTACTACAACTAGTAACCTAGTTGCATGTAAAGCCTCATTTTATTAAACTGAAATCAAAATGTAGACTCCAAAACCATTGTTTTGTGTAACCCAGGCAGCTGGGACCAACACATGTCTAAGGTCTCTGGTCTCCCATTACTAGTTTCTTGACCAATGTTTTACCAGGTGGGAATTTCCCCATGTGTAACAACAAGGCTGAACAATATATTGTGCAATATACCGGTTGCCAAAAGTGGGGTTTTGTTCCTTGTTCCTGTGGTATTTCAGAAGTTTATGTTACTTCACAATCTTTATAAATTATGCAGATGAAAAGCAGGGCATGACTGACTGTGTTAATCTTGGTGACAGAATTGCAGGTGGTAGAAGGAGTCAAGATGAAAAGCAATAGAAGAAAAGAGAATGTTAATAAAGGAAATAATCTTAACTATTATCTTTAGCATCACGTCTGATGAAAAGGGAGTTGAACTTTGTAAAATCTTTATTGCTTTTCTAGATATAGAGCATATCAACATTTTCTAAATCCTAGATTGCAGGTGGTATATATGTGTGGTTGCAGGGAGAAAAAAGAGATTTTGGTCTACTATAAAGTCTTTCTTTTTAAGTAAATTATATGATTGTGTTTCTTCTCTCCCTTTACCAAAGGGTTCAGTTGTAATTCTCCATATTTCACTGAAGTTTAGGTAGCTGGAGCATCTCACAGTATAAACTGATTTTTGATAGTTTAAATAATGTTCTTTTAGTCATCCTTTATTTCTGCTATTCCTACAAGCTGGTAGTTTTGTCAGTATTTTAATATGGTCATATATTAAACTTGCCACTCTGTATTATTAATATTGAGAACAAGGTTTAAGGTCTGCAGTCTGAATGTGTCCTTTCAGATTTTTAAATTGGATGTATAATTTAAAATTATTTCCTATTACTTTTTTTTTCTTTTTAACCTTTATTTGTATGGGAACCAGAATCCAGTTAAAGTATGTAAAACAGAAAGGTGGTTTTGTTACTAAAGTAGAAGAAAAAAATGTATTAAAAAGGAGCACTATAAGACTAATTTATTAAACAAAGGGGCTGTTGTGTATGAGTTGGGAAATGAGCTATATGCTGTGTGATCCTTGAACCATTGAACATCCTCCTGTGACATTGGCTTTTACTCTGAGAGTGAAAAACAGGAAGGAACTGCTTTCAGTTTCAATTCCATTCCCAGCTTTGAGTGACCATGTTGAACCGAAATAGTTGCCAGAACTGTGACAGACAATATGTATTACTATTTTAAGTTGTATTCTTTTTAAAGGTTTACTAGTTTTATTGTTTATTTTAAAGTTTTTGATCCTATATAAAGGAGCTCTTATACTGTTCTTATTTTCATGCTTCCACTTACGGATCACCTGGAAATTTTGGACCTCAGTCTTTAACAGAAGTTGCTGCCAATGATGACTTCTGTTGTTACCCCACAGACTGAAAGGACTCTCTCAAGGTTCATGTTGGCATCAGTAAAAGTTCTTTCTGCTTTTCTCTTTAACTCCTTTTGGCAACTTTGGAAGAGTAGAAAGAAAAAGACAAGCAGGTGGCCCTTTCACTCATGGTATTCTGTGAGCACCCCTGCCTCTACAAGCCTACCTTTTATTATCATACGAGAGACAAAATTGGACACGTGATGACTTAGTAGCACCACTTCAGAATTGAAATAGCATAAAGAACTGAATAGGTGGTAGCATGGTATCACAGCTGCTTCAGGATTTACCCAAACAGGTTTTGTAGTCAACATCAATACACTAAACCAGTTGCTTTGAAATTATTGCAGTAATTTGTTCATATGAATAGAATGATGTTTCTGAATGGCTGCACAAAGGAGTCTTGCACTTCAATGAAATAATGGCACATCCTGATCCTTTTGTCTGAGATGATAATGATTTTAGAATGCTCAAAGCACGAATGCAGGCACAGGTAATTCAGAGTTGTGGTGGAGACATAGCCTAGAAGGAAGCTAAGATATTTAAAGTTATTTTAACCTGTATTTATAATTCAACTTTCCCATATGGTTTAGACAGGCAAGTATCTTTTATAAATGATAAATAATTCTGAATAACTTTTGTGAAATTATATAGTAAAAGAAACAAAAATGTTGTTTTGCAGAACAATTACAAGCAGATCCATGGCAATGCAAGGTGAGTAAAATGTATTAAAAAATCTTGTTAATATCAGAGATAACATGGGTCCTTCTCGGTCTTAACTGTTTGCTTTTGAATTTTATGAAATACATACGAATGTTTTAAATTGAAACTATTTACATTTTAAAATGGAATCATTTTCAAAACACATCACTTACATTTTCAGATCTGGATTTGTGAAGTTAAGTAAAATAAATAATCTTGAAATTTGAGTTGTTTCTGCTTACAAACCGAACTTGGCAAATGTTTGTAAATCCATAACCCCCTAAGCCTGCTGGTGAAGTGTTAGTATAGTCCTAACTTGAAGAAACTGGGAGAAAATGTTTTGTATAGTGGAGATTACTCGTTACTAGATCAATACTTTAAGTGTATGTTCCATTCTTCCAGCACATCAACCTGCCCTAGCACCTGGATTTTCAAATGTTAACTATGCATCAGGAGTTCAGGTCCCCTATGGCTACCCACAGCATGCACCTGGGACTTACCAAGGTAGGTTGCTTGGCTACAGATCTTCTATACCATTAGGAAATAAGTGTAGAAAGTAGGACATTGCATAAGGGCAATTATCTCTCATTTACTTTGTTGTTGTTAATCGAATGGAGTTTTTGTTACTTTTTGTTTTGCTAAAAAGTTCTCTTTTTTTCTCCAATCTTTCTTCCTTTTTGGTGCTACATGTTGTCATGTGCTAAGCAGTACCAACTGTGGTAGAAGTTAAAAATGTTGAATGTTCCTCAGTGGTCACTGTGGGGAATTTTTTAGAGAGGTGTTACTGATGCAAAGCAATTGATGTATGGCAGCTTCATGCTGATGATAAGATCTTTAATTAACGTGTTATTTGAGTTTCTCACTTTGTTTCTCTCTAGATATCCAAAACTGAATAATTATTGTCCCCTTGCAGTTCTGCTGGTCCATGTATTCTGTTCCTGTTTCCTACTCTATTGCTGTACTTTGCATGTGGTGATACCTTACACTTTCACTCATTTACTTTTCTCCTCTTCTATCTCATTTTCTGCTCCAAATTCAAAATGCAGCACTCCTAAATAGCTTATGTTCTGTCAACTAATTGCTTTCTGAAGAACCAAATCGCAATAAGCAACATCAAACAATCAGGCTCAAAGAATAGGTTATAGATAAAATTTAAAAAGTTTGGCCTAAGTTACCACGTTGTTCATCTGTTAAAGCCTGTGCACCTTGTGGCACGGAAACCTGAGGTCTGTAAATAGAATGAGGTGTCTGTAAATAGAGTTAGGTGTCTGTAAATAGAGTTAGCTGCAGCAGGAGATGGGCAAACGCTACCTTGCATGGAAGGTCAGGGGAGCAATGTGCCCTTGCGGCCAGGAAGGTATCCCAGGGTGCATAAAGAAGAGTGTGGCCAGCAGGAAAAGGGAGGTTCTCCTTCCTTTCTACTCTGCAATAGTGAGACCACGTTTGGAGTATTGTGTTCAGTTCTGGTCTCTCCAGTTCAAGAGGGACAGGAAAATACTGGAGAGAGTCCAACTGGGTGCTACAAAGATGTTTAAGGGACTGGAAGTCTCTCTTAAGGGGAAAGGCTGAGAGCTCTGGGGCTGTTTAGCCTGGAAAAGAGAAGACAGAGGAGATCTTATGAATGTTTACAAATACCTGAAAGATGGGTGTCAAGTAGAAGGGGCCAGACTCTTTTCAGCAGTGCCCTGTGATAGGATGAGAGGTAATGGTTGCAAGGTGAAACACAGGAAGTTCCACCACAACATGAGGAAAAACTTCTTCACTGTGAGAGGGACAGAGCCTGGCCCAGGCTGCCCAGAGAGCTTGTGGAATCTCCTCTGGAGACTTTCAAGACCTGCCTGGATCTGTTCCTGTGTGGGCTGCCCTGGGTGATCCTGGTCTGGCAAGGGGGGGTTGGACTCGATGATCTCCAAAGGTCACTTCCAACCCCTACCATTCTATGATTTTTATTTTTTGAGTAGTTGAACGTGCACAGTAGATAGTCAATCTGTGTGCAAAGCCTACACTCAGACACAAAAGCGATTTTGTATTCCATAAGGGTGGATCCTTCTCTGGGCTGAGTGATCCTTCCACCTCTTGAGTTTAAAGCTATAGCTGTTTACATCACCTGAAGTGCTATCGTGCTTATGGCCACAACATCAGCTATCACATGGTACAGCCCATGTTTTGTAATGTAATGTTAAAAATTGTTGCTGAACTGATTTGGGGCAAAAATAAGTTTATAGCATCTCTTGTCTTTGTTCAGCTTTACAAAAATACTCTTTGGGGCTTCTGCATTTTGCAATTCTTCTGCATCAGACTTAAAGCCTATCTGCCTACCAGGAAAGTATTAAATGAGGGGAAAAAACTATAGTTCTTATTCTATAACTTTCAATAGCAACTTCAGCAGCTTCAGCTACAAGGTTATTAAGCACCTCTGTAGCAAAGGCTGTGTTGCTGTAAGTAAGGCAGGGCTCCGCACACAGATGGGAGATGTGGGATGTGTTGTGAGCACCAAGCAGTGCTGCGTGTGCCATCTGGTGGGGTGCTGAGCATTTAGACCCTGAAATGTTTTATGAGAGCTTCCTGTTGAGTGTTAACTGGGGAAGACTTACCTGGCATTCATAAAATGTAGAACTATTTCCTCCTTTACTTCACGCCTCCTCCATGAAGGAATTGTGGCTTTCGTGAGTTTTGAAAGAGAATACATTTAACAAATGGGCAAATGCAGTTTTTAGATCAGAATCATCTGGTTTGAAAACTACAGATGAACTTTGCTGAAAGGAAATTTCCTATCACGGAAGTAGAAGCTATAATTCCAGGAAAACTTTGTCTTAAAATCCCTTATTTGCTTAACTGACAACTTGTAAATGCTAATAATTTTAATGTATTTTAAGGTATTCTGTCTTCTCTACTTAGAGATAACCTTTATTTATTTCTAATTTTTGAATTGCTTATTTTTATGGGAATAAACTTTCTGCTAGATTCAAGAATGATGCATTTATTAACTTGGTTTGGTTTTGTCTGGAGGGATTAGAATGTCCCAATTCAGTGTAACTTCCTTCATGAAAGTTGTAGTATTCATAACTGAAATACATTGTAGGTATAAGGATCTTTGTAGTTCAAAATAGTGAATAAATTAATCTTTTGAAGATCCATGGGACTATTCTTTTCCAACATCTAAGTTTCACAACTGCATGTCTTCTACCATGCCAGGTGTTGCAGGCACTGTGGGCTCTGGATTCCAGGCACAGGCCATGGGAGTCCCAGCTGGATTTGCTGTTCCACCTGTCCAGAACCAGCCCATTGTGACTGAGGGAACAATCTGGATGCCCATCCCTCCTCCTATTCCAAATTGCCCTCCTGGACTGGAATACCTCACACAGGTACCTTCACCTTTCCTCTTTCTCCAGGGAAGTGATATTTACCTGATAAGCAGCCTGAATCCATGATAAAGTTAAAAAAAAGTCTGGCTTTGTTGCAGCTGTGCAAGTTGCTGCTTTTGGGATGCTAAGGGAAGCCTTTTGTAATGTTACTGATGTATGTTTAAGTGTGGAGGTGCCTGTTATGGATGCAGTACTTCATGAAGTGCTCTCCTGCCAAGTGAGATGCTAAGAGGTCAGGGGCACACGGCTACTGTACATCCTTCTCATTTTCGAAGCTATTTGTTTGTGAGATGTAATGTGATTTGGCAAGGTGTATAGAATAAATATATGTAACATGGTGTCAAGGTTTATGGTCAGGGCCATCTGCTAGACCTACAATAGACTCTCTCTGTTAAGGCCCCTCCCAGCCCACAGGGGAAGGGAAAGGGAATAAGGGAGAGAGACTTATAGATCAGAAAAGGAAACTAGAACAGCTTTAATGAAAACAACAATAATAACAACAAAATGGAATATCTACAAACATATACAAAACCAGTATTGAACCCAACCCAGTGGCAATTATGTCACTGTCACCAGTGATGCTGTGGAGCAGGCACTGGGGTCCCAGACTGAGCCCAGTGACAAACAAGAGTCTTGTTCAGGAGATGAACTCTTGTACCAAATACAGACAGGGATCCAAGGCAGAACAGACAGACTCTTCCTCAGATGTCATTGAAGAAGAGAAAGAGTGAGCTTGACTCTTGTGATCCCTCAGCTTTATACTGAATATAATGTATATGGGATGGAATACCTTGCTGGTCAATTTAGGATCACCTTTCCTGTCCAGTCTTCCCTCAGATATGGCCTTTTACTTTCTGTACCCCACAGCATGGTACACAAGATCCAGTAGTGGCCTTATTCTGCACACCAGCCCCTGGTACTGACTCTAAACATGGGGTGTTATCACTGCCTGGGAAAACACACTGCTGACTTCAGACAGTGCAGTGAGTTTGGAGAACTGTGCTGAAAAGTAAATTTCACTGAACAGAACTAGTCCTATCCTCGCTCAAACCAGGGCACATGGGCAACTGTTGCACATTAGAGGTGCTTAATTTTCTACATGATGCTTTCTTCACACCTATTCATAATGCTGTTAGGAGAGGCACTAGTCAGATTTCACAGCATAGAGAATGATAACAGCAAACCAAGAATTGTTTCCACATTACAGACTATGTCCTTGTACAGTAAAAGTACAGCTCAGCCCACCACCGGGAGCAAATATCAAGGCTTAACACTGATGTATTCTTGCCTGGCTTTCTTTCTAAAACAAAATAAAACAAAGCACAACTGAGGAAAGGCTGATTTTTCCTGAGTTTCTCTCAGACCTGAGCAGTAGCTGAGCTTCTGTCCTAAAATTTCAGTTTCCTGCTTTTCTCTGAACAGACTACTGATGTAGGCATCTGGGATAAGTGGTGTCAGAGGCTCTGTCAGACTCTGTAGCTGAGTTACCCTGCGTCCTGAAAGGAGCACAGGCGTGTTAGCCCTGTGGGCTCGTAACCAAACCAGCTTAGGTACAACTTCTGTCATTTGCTTCAGTGCTCTGAAATACTGTTCTGCTAAATTAACAGAGGACTAGACGGGGGGGATGTGAGCTACTTCCACGGCTTTGCTGATTATATAGATAATTGATATTGATTCTTGAATATATTGAATATTTAAATTTTCAATGAAATTTTTTTGAATTGAAAAACTGAAAAATTCATTGCAATATTGAATACAACAGAATATTGATCCATAAACCTGTATTCTGAAATGAAACAGAAACGCTTCTTAAAACTAGGTCTTTCTTGGTTACACCTTGTTAACTATTTATTCTGTTTAATTTTTCAACCGTGAACAGATTGACCAGATATTAATTCATCAGCAAATTGAACTTCTTGAGAGTAAGTGAAAAGTATTTACAACAGAGAAATGTTTGTATCTAATAACCCCAAGAATGGGAAAATTTAGACTTTCTTTGGCACTATGTATTTAAGGTAGATCACCACCTTTCTCTTTCCTCCCTCTGTTATCTCTTTCAATTCCTGCAGAAGTTGTGGGGGAGGGGAAGGAGAAAATAGTAAGGCAGAGGATTTTAAGCAGGTTCTATATCTTAAAAGATACATAGCAATGCGACTGAATAATCTTGGTAGCTAGTTATCCCTGAAGCCACACATTTCCCATGTTATTCATTCATATGATTTCTACTTGCCCGTCTTCCCTACTTAAAGATCTTCGTTTTCTGTTCTCTCTTACTCAATCTAATTCAACAGACTGGCATGCAGCTCTGATCCCATTTCCAGGCAATCATGCTGTTTCAGTGAACCGAACTGCTTTCCTTCTGCTCTTCTTATTCTGTTCACTTTAAGAATATCAAAGTCACATTATCAGTGTCTTTCAAATAGAAGAAATAAAATGGACCATCCATCTTGGCTGACACCTAATGCTGCTGCATTTTCTTTCCATAAAGCTTCAAAGAGTACTTTCATTTCTTAGAGAAATTAATCAAAACTCCTGTCCTGGCTCTTGTTGTTTTCTATTTGTGCTGCTGCGAATCTTGGCCGACAGATTTTCTTTGTACCCTTCTCATTCTGAATGTATTTGTGCCCTATAGAGCCCTTGTTTCACCCCTAACTTCACAAATTTCCTTGATTCTCATCCCTTCAGCTCTTCCCTGGGAATCTTCCATGCTGTGTTGTTTATAACTTGCTCTGGCAGTAGTTGTCTGTGTCTGGTGGGAGAGGACTGATGAACATCTCCATGCTCTTTTCACATTGCCATGTTCATGGTGGCTTCTTCTCTCTGAACTTCTCTTGTCAGGCTGCTCTGCTTCAGGGTCCTTCCCCACCACTTCCCTTTGCCAGTAGCTCTCCCTGCCACTGAGGCTGTCTTCCCAAAGGGGGCCTTTAGAGTTAGCATGGTGACTTTACTAACCAGACACACCTCAGAAATTTAACAGTTCTGTTCCTATTTTTCAGTTTTGACTGGCTTTGAAACGAACAACAAATATGAAATCAAGAATGTGCTGGGGCAAAGAGTATATTTTGCAGCAGAAGACACTGACTGCTGTACCAGGAATTGCTGTGGGCCATCACGACCCTTCACCCTCCGGATTATAGACAACCTGGGCCACGAGGTGATAACACTGCAGAGACCCCTCCGTTGTTCTTCATGCTGCTGTCCCTGCTGCTTACAGGAGGTGAGCTGCTCCATCTCACTGTCTTCCCTCATGGGGGACATGGTCTGCCTGCAATTTTAAGATGGGATTGTCTTGAATTGGAAAGTGAGGTGAAACAAGTCAAGTTTTGTCTGTAAATTGTGGGGAAAGAGATCTGGGGTCTCCTCAGTTTGGGAAGAAGCTAGTGAGCTGCAACAGTTAGGTTTGCTCTGGCCACTTCTGATTACAGTAATGAAAAACACGTTTCAACAGCATGTCAGGGAACTTGTGGCTGGTTACACTGCAAGTCCATCTCCAGTGCAGATTTTGGCAACAGCTTTCATAAAATAACAGCAATGTTAATAAGAAAATAATAGATGCTATGGAAGCTGTAGTGAAATTCAACACATGAAATGATGAGTTTTTAAAATATTAAAATAGTTACAGGGTGATGCAACTTCTGAAGCCTCAAATCAGAGCCTACTCAGAGCTCTAACTGAGGGATTTGTAGTAGCTGTGATATCTTTAGTGAATGCTTTCAGCATACTCACAGCCTCTCTTTCACTAGACTTTGATCTGTAGATACATAGCTGGTGTGCTCCACAGGCTTAGGAGCATCTGAATGTTTTCAGTGAAGGTAAAAGTTGCAATTTATGTGCATTTTGCTGAAGAAAACCCCAAGCAGTTTCATGTATTGGAAAACAAGATTGCTGAGGAAAAATAAACTGTGTTTGGTTCATGTGCTAATGTGGGTTTTGTCTCACAAGTACATCAAATCATGAATATTAATGTGGAGAATTTATTTTCCCTGTGAAGCTGGAAGTTCAGGCACCTCCAGGAACACCAGTTGGTTATGTTGTTCAGAACTGGCATCCCTGCCTTCCAAAGTTTACCATTCAGAATGAGAAAAGAATGGACATCCTGAAAATTACTGGCCCATGTGTTGTTTGCAGCTGTTGTGAAGACATTCATTTTGAGGTATGCAATGCTAAAAATTTTTTGTGTTTGTCTTCTTTCAGATAGCTGTTAGGTTATTGTTTGTTTCTCGACTGACTACCTCTCAACTGAACTGTAGTATATATTAAGTAATTAGTACATAATCTTTTCATGCTAGTGTAATCAATTCACTTGTTTAGGTATCTAGATTACTCCAAATAAGCCAGACAAACTTCCAGAAATGACACCTTAAAGCCACTCGTCAGTGATCTGTGTGACTGGTTTCCTGTGGTTGCATACAAATCTTTTAATTGAAACATTTAGAAACAAAATCTTTTTACATTTATGTTAACAAAAACATGTTATTCTCAGCTGTATCAGGTATTTATTAAAATGACTTCCTACGACCACTCATTTAATCATTCAATAATCATTCAATGGCCAAGTAAATAAAGACAATTTAGAGCTAAAATAAAGATTTTGAATGACTGAAGAATTACACTTTCACTTAAAAATAATCATGATTAATGCACCATTATTTTCATGCACATTAAGTAGCAGACAGACTCGTAGATACCCTTTAATACTTAAAATAATGTTGACAATAGTTTGAGAAAGCAAATTTGGTGTGATTTTAGTTTGGGGACTAGTCTTTCATTTGACCCTGAAGACTGGACCTAACTTTAGGAAGCATAATGTTGACAAAGGGCTAATCTCTGCTTTGGAACAGAAGAGTGTAATTTGTTTAATTTTCATTGAGCAGTTCCTGATACATAGCATGAGAAAGTAATTCACTCTCTTGGCTAAAAGACAATACTTCCAGCAGAGGAGGAGTGTGTGCGTGCAGTAACCCTCTTCCAACACCATTAAGGCATTGAACTTTGCAGTCAGATGTAGTTCATGTCTGTGCTACTTAAGACTGACTTTCTAATAGTCAGGGTTTCTATTTGGTACAAACAGTTGCATTCAGTGGCTGCATTAATTCAAACAATACACTGTGAAGTTTTCAAATGGATCTATTATGAAAAGGTCTTGGGAATGTTATGAATGAGAGATTTGATGTTGTGTTTTTTTTTAATTTTACATTAAACCAGGTGAAGTCTGTCGATGAGACTGCTACTGTTGGGAGGATTTCTAAGCAGTGGACTGGGTTTTTGAAGGAAACCTTTACAGATGCAGATAACTTTGGAATTACATTCCCAGCAGACCTTGATGTAAAAATGAAAGCTGTCATGATTGGTGCCTGCTTCCTTATTGTAAGTCTGTCATTCACTAATACTTGAATATGAATTCATCTTCATGTCCAAGTTGTGCTGGTAAAGGATTTGACTCTGAGTTCTTTGAAGTATGTGTCAGCTTGTTGTGAACTACCTGTGTGTAAAACTAACCATGAAGGGCAACAGAGAATTATTTTGGGTAATAAGCTTATTCTAGACTACATGAAGTGTTAACTATATTTAAGCAGAGCTTCCTATGTGATGGCACTGAGAAACCCTGTAAAGGGAAGACTCCTCACAGACTCATTAGCAGAGGAAAACATGTTTATGTGAATAGTGAGAACAGAGAAGTGCAGGTGAACAGGAGCCAAGAGACCTATGCAAAGCCGAAGCCAGCTGCTGAGCTGGTAAACTGGGCAGCTGAATGCTGCAGCCAGTTCCTCCTCACTCTCCTTTTTGGAATTATGTGAAGCACAGAGCTGAGCTAAATTAAATGCTCTTAGAGAAGGCATTTCCAATGGAAGCGACTTCTGGAGGCAAAACACATCTAAGGATACAGGGCTTTGCAGCTGCACGCTGACTCTGTCACGTCAAAGACTGCAGTGCAGCTCACCTGGCTCTTCCAAAACACCGTGCAGCACACTTGTTTCCACTTGCCTGTGCTATTCAGCATCAGGTACCATTTCAAAGAGTGCACTCTTTCTGTGCTGACAGAGCTGCAGAGGAGGAAAGGGACAAGCAAAGCACCTTCAGTTTGGGAAGTTCTCACCAGCCTCTAATTGGCCTGTGCACAAACCAGATTTTCCTTAGCTGTGCATGTTCATGTGCTGCCATCTACATGAAGTAGAGCGTTAGGGACTGTGAGCAACCCAGGACTCCAGAGGCAGAAAATGGGGCCCCCAAATATCCACTGAAGATAGTGACAGTTATGATGGACTCCAATTTGAGGTAAAATTGAGGGGACTAAGTCAGGTCAAACAAATCCAGGGTAGGGATGCCAAGTAAAGGAAGCATAGCTTTGGCTAGTGATAATTTAAAGTTTCCATGTAGGTCTTTCACTACCTCCTTCTCTCTCTGTGGGTATCCTATTCTGAGAGAGCCAGGAGATGATGGGGTGGAGAGAGGTTCCTCTGCCGCCTTCTCATCGTTTGAGGTTTTTGAAAGGGAGATGCTTTGAATACCTTGCAAAGCAACCAGGAGATCTCTGAACAAAGAACCATATTTAAGAAGTATTTGCTTTGTTCGCTTTTTGTTTCCTCCTTAGGACTTCATGTTTTTCGAGCATGCTGGTGATAACCGACAGCGAACAGGAGTTTGGCAATGAAATCTGGAACTAGAAATATAGAAGGAAGAAGAACAAATCTCCCAACTTTTCAGTGGATTGCAGAGCTCCAGTAAGAATGTGAGAAATGTACATCGTGTGCTTTCAGTTATATTTCTATAAAATAAAGCTTTATGGTTTGGGTTTGTTTTTTATTTTTTGTAATCTGATTAAAAAAGTTGTATTCAAACAAGAACCCTTTGTCTATACAGATCAGTTACTATAATTTCTAGAAATACATAGCTTTTTTTTTTTTTTTTTAATTATTTTTTTTTTTTTAATTAATTTTTTTTTTTTTTTATTGATCAGTTATTATAATTTCTAGAAATATATATCTTTTTTTTTTTTTTTACAAGGATTTTGGAATTGTAAATAAATACTTAGTTATTTTAATTCCTCAAAAAGAGGACTTCTTCTATATTCATTATAAGCAGAGGCCTTGATCTTTTCCTGTGTAGCCTTCTTTGGTACTTTTGTCGTGGAGTCCACATTCTGTTGTTTCCAACTTCTTACCAAATATACGCATTCAAAACAAAGTAATCTAAATAAACAGAACTATCAGAAATCAGTGTAAAATTGTATTAATCTAATGATAAATCTGTCAAATATAACTCCTTCAGTGTAATTTAGTTTCATAATTTTACTTGTTTTGAAACTTCAAGCTTTAATTTTGACCAACAGAAGTTTAGAGGAGACAGGAAGTACAAATGCCTGTGGTTGCTTCTGTTTAATAATCCTTTAGTAATTGCTTTGTGCATGAGTGTGTTTTTTCTCGAGGCAAGGAAAAACTAGTCACTTTTCAGTTTCTCCAGTCTTCTTTCCTCTTCATTTAATCCATAGTTTTCACTGCTTGTAAGTCTGTAGGTGTGAGGCTGCAGGAATAATAAAAAGAATGATTCACTTCAAAAGCAGATGCATGAAATAGCAGCCCTATTTCTTAGCACTTATAGCTTTATTTAGATGTGTAAGCAATGGATAAAGTTGCAATTTCTTACGCCAGCTTCACACAGCCATGTGCATATAGTAGTTCCTGGGACTCAGCTACAGGGAGAGGTCCTTCCCAGTATTTTCAGTTGTATTCTAATTCTGATAAAGGTTCCTTTTATTCAGTGTTTTCAAATCGATTACTTCTGGCTGGACAAAAAGCAGAGGAAAACAAGAGTGTCATTTAGACACAAGAGTGTCATTATTTTTTTTAATTTTGTGCTGCTTGAGTCTAGTGGTCTAATTGCTACAGCTTATCCCTTTACCATGTATTTAGCAAAATTAGTAAATAAGGTGAAGAATTAAATAGTCCAAGGGAGCTGGTATGAGAATTCGGCTACATAGTAAGGTGTAAGAAGTTCATGTGAAGCTGCTTAGATTTGCCAGAATTGCGGTAAGAACAGGGAAGAAGTTCTACAACCTTAGATCATAAAAGACAGAGAGAGCTTTGGGCTAGGAACTTACCATCAGTTGGGGAACTGGACAGCTCTGATACTGGTCACACAGCTCATAAAGTTTTGTCTTGTAAAATGGTTCACAGTTTTTCGTGAAGGTAAAAATACTGCACGATAAATCCTAACTAAAGCTATAAAGTGATAACTCTTTAGTTAACCAAACAGTATTTTATCAACTTTGTAATCACTTTCACTTTTTCCTAATGATATTTAATTGAAAAATGCTTAATCCTTCATTTTTTCAAGAACTTCTGGAGACAGCTGTATTCACTCACTCATTTCTGAGACTGTGTTAAATGCAGAATAAATCATTCTTTGAGCTGCCCTTCTTCATTTTGAAAGAACCCATAACAGCATCCATATTTAATAAATCACCATACCCTAGACCTCTCCACTCTTCATCTGTCAGACTATAAGCAATACAATGATTTATCCTTCTATCCATAAATCCAGGCTTTGGAAATCATTAGAAGACTTTCAGCATGCTGCTTGTTACCCAATACCATCTCAGTTAGATAGAGCTGCTGCATAAAATGTTTTACAGAGTGAGATTTGCAGATGGATTTCTCTAGTTCTTTTAATGACCTTTCCTTACGTGTCATCCTTGTCAGTTTTTCATCTCTAGCTGTACAGAAGATGCAGCCATTTAATGAAACCCTAGGGTCTATACGGCACAGAAAGGCGTCATTTATCTGATGTTTCTCAGTAGAAAAACATAGTTAATTCCAGTCTCCAGAAACCAAAATTATAAGTGTAAAAAAAATTAAGAATAAAAAAGGATTTTACTTCTTTAGTCTTAAGCAAGACTGGGTTTTTGCTAATTGAGGAGAGAGAATAATTTTGCTAATTGCAAAAGAGGAGAAGAATTGTTTTAAAATATATTGTATTACAGTTAGTCTCCCAAAAGTATCTTAATTCATATTAGTGTAATTCATAAAAAGGCCTTTTTGTAGACCCAAGAACAGGCCTCATATCCTTCATGAACCTCATCTTATTTTTACTACTGAGACTAACTTTGACCAAAAGCTTACAGTGGGAGCAAGGACTGCACAATAAGAGGTGAGGCAGGGAAGGAGGAAGCAACTGGTTTTCCTGAATTAAATTTAGCTTGTTTACTGTGGTGCAGGCATAACTCCTTGAAAATGCAAGGGCTAGTAAAGAAAATCAAATCTTTGTTCAAGGAAATGTATTGTAAGATTTCATGGCTTAAGTGTTTGACTAACAATGGGCATTGTATGTTGCACTGGTGAGGCCGCGCCTTGAATACCGTGTTCAGTTTTGTGCTGGAGTGTGTCCAAAGTCTAGGGTAAAAGACTTACAACAAGCAGCTGAGGGAACTGGGGTTGTTTAGTTTGGAGAAGAGGAGGCTCAGGGGTGACCTTATTGCTGAAAGGAGGTTGTAGTGAGGTGGGAGTCGAATCTTCTCCAAAGGAACAAGCAATAGGACAAGAGGAAATGATCTCTGGTTGCACCAGGGGAGGTTTAGATTGGTTATCAGGAAAAATTTCTTCACTGAAAGGGTTGTTAAGCAGTGGAACAGGCTGCCCAGGGAAGTGGTGGAGTCACCATCCCTGAAGCTACTTAAAAGACATGTAGATGGTGTGCTTAGGGACATGGTTTAGTGGTAGACTTGGCAGTGCTGGGTTAACAGTCAGACTTGGTGATAGGTCTTTTCCAACCTAAAGAATTCTACGATTCTATGAATGCTAATAATCTGAGACAGGAATACTTATGAAAATGATAAATGGCAAAGGTAAAAGGATGGTGCAGGGAGGAAATTGTGGAATCAGAGGAACTTGCAGATAAGGGAACCTCTCATGACCACCAGGGCAAGGAAATGGATACAGGTTGCATGGAGGAGAAACCCACCACTACGCCACAAGATGAAGAAGCCATATCAAGCAAAAAGCAATTATGTGTAAGATTTTATCTTAAAATTAGTGAGACAAGGGTAAAAAGGTTATAAAAGCCCCGTGGAAAATAGCAAGAGGTCAGAAGGAGAAAATAATAAATAAGAAGGTGCATGTCCCCCAGGGTGGAGGGAAGAGCCCATCCAGGGGAAAATTCCAGTGTGTTGGATAAGGGCTCTATATGTGCTTTCATGATATATATACTTATACATGCTATGCTTATGTACTGGATCAGATTCTCTAGGAGTCAAGTAGCTCCCTGTCACCACTCCCAGGGAGACTTCCATACATTGCTGATTTTGTCTTGGAGAGACTTTATCCTCTGCTGTACGGATATATTTGACACATCACTTGTTTTTTATTTGCAATTTTTTCCCTGATAACACTATGCCATCAGGGAAACATAGCAGTGAGGAAAAAATATACACACAAGAAATACCATAGAGATGAGAACAGGGAATTATGATGGTGGCAAATAGGTGGCAGTGTTAGCACAGGAATTATTTTTTCACTGCTTACAACCTCGCTCTGAGATTCACAGGCAGTTTCGTTTGTTGTTGTTCTGATTTTCTCAGTGGAAGAATTTCAGATGACACTATCTCCAAAGTATGTATTCCCGACAAAAGTGTGAAAAGCTAGATGTGTCTTTCCCACCAAAGCTGCAAAATTCTTAAGCTTCAAAAGCAATTATGTGCCACTAGCAAAATTAAAAAATGCATGTGAAAATATGTTAAACCACAATTGATTAAAAAAAACCCCAGACAAATACTGTATAATGTCCTTAAAGTTGTATTAGGCACAGTAAATGGTAAAATTTGGAATAGAACTATGATTTCTAACATAAATTACTACATAACAGCAAGTTATTAATATATCACAGCCGAGTACATCAGAGAGAACAGGCTAATTTAATTTCTGGTTTAATGTCACTGATTTACATCTGACATGCATTAGGCCCCCTAGACATGCAATGGATTCAGCGTGCATGGCTGTGACGTGGACTGGAAGCACTGTGGGGCACTGGAGGAGAGGGCAAGGGACCGAGGAGAGCAGTCTGGAGAGCTATGGCCAGGTGGGTCTAGGAATCTGCTCCAGGCTTCCCCCCAGGCTTTGGCTGTCTTTTATCTTTTTTTAATTTTAAACTTGCTGCTCATGCCTCAGCTGGTTTAACCTTTAGCTGACCTAGTTATTGAACCAGGGCAGCTGGTAGCAGCTGAGGAAGTCAATATTTCTCCTTTGTGGATTGCCATTTATTGAGAAGCAAACAGACACTGGTACAAGCTGGGGCATCATGCGCAGAGGGGAGTCTTGGCTGTGTGCACCTGGACCTCAGCAACTCTTGGTGTCCACAGCCCTGCTGTACAACTGCTTCAGTCCCTGATCATGAATGCACGCTAAAAGAAAACAATTGAGGAGGAGCTAGTGCAATACAGAGACTGCTGACCTAGCCTTCTGGCCAGGAGTCCTTGTGGCATGCTCTACAAAGAGGAAGTGACACAGAGAGAAGCAGCAAAAAGAAAACAAACTCCCATGCAATCCCACGTCACGACTGCAAGGAGCACGGATAAAGGTGTATTTCAAAGGTGAGTGGGCAAATGCGGCAGTATTGCTATGGCACTGTGTAGAAAGCTGGGAGATGGTGCTTGGCACAGTGGTGATGCTGTGAGCTGGCACTGAGCCCCAAAAGAGAGCAGTGGGTGGCAAATGCTGCGTGGCAACTACTATGCACACTGGGGAAGCTGGGGTTTACTGTGAAGGCTATAATTAAAGATATTCATAAGAAGGAAAGTATAAACAAAAGGTAACCTGCTAATTTAAACCACCCAGCCATAGGCTTTGTTGCTGCAGACTCTAAAGACCTTGGGGCTGTCTTGACTTTGTGGCTTAAGACCACATTCTGCTCGTATTATACGTAACCAGCACATCAGCGTGACAGTGCTCTTTAATTGAGATCCTGCTTGCGTGCTCCTGCTCTTAAGAATAGACCTTCTTGTGTACAGTTCCTCCAGAGTACTGGGATTATTTTTGGCACAACTCGAACAGCGCAACCTCCCAAAGTATCTGAACTTGCACAAGTGTTGCTTTGTGCTGGTCTACTTTCTATTCAGTTCTACCCCACTGTGCCACCGAGCTGTCGTGTACATCGCCGATGAGCTCGCTCCAACAGTCTCTACTTTCTGTAAGCTGTTCCTTCAGTTCTTTATGATTTTTCCCCAATCCTCCCCAACCGATATTTCAGATCAGGGTTTGTCTCCTGGTTTTATTATGACTCTCTCTGACCAGGC
This sequence comes from Todiramphus chloris collaris, assembly GCA_025345505.1. NCBI lineage: Eukaryota > Metazoa > Chordata > Aves > Coraciiformes > Alcedinidae > Todiramphus > Todiramphus chloris. Next base: position 18,070,133 of record JANVCC010000030.1, read on the forward strand.
AGTATGACATGGAGCAACACTTGGACAGAATTACTCCTAATACTGCAAGGGTTATGTACGTTTGCAGAAACCAACATTTTAGCAGCTAAGTCCTGTCTTCTTTTTATAGTTATAGATACTATATATTATAAATATATATTATATATACATATATACACACATATACACACACACGCATGTGTGTATATATATATATATACACTCACACCAGTCCTGGTTTTTAACTGGTATAGAACTTTTTAACTGGTATAAACCTATTTTTTTTTTATTCTGCTAAAGTATGGCTGTGCAATGGAACTAAGGCACAGTGCTTTATTGTGTCAGCAAATTTCTCATTTCTCAGGGAGAAGAATTTGTGGATTCTGGAAAATATAGGTCTTTCAGTGGACCAAGGCTGTGCTTGCTGACACTCTGTTTATGTCTGTATCCTGCCTGTTGCCAGATTAGGATAGAAAAGAAATACAAGCAGAGTTGTTCCACACAGACAAGGGCTCACTGTGCCCTGTCCTCTTTTTCCAGTGAACAAACTTTGGAAAGGCCATGAGAGGTAGCGAGCTAATAGTAAAATGCACTGAGAATTAAAGCCATCCATTGAAATGAACAAGAACTTACCTGTGTGTTGAAGCACACGGTTTTTCCATGAAAAAAAGAAAAAAAGGAAAAAGAAAGGAAAAGAGCAAATAGTTACTGTTTCAGTGCAGAGAGCCAGAGAGAGAGAAGGTACAATCCCAGTTGAATAAATCAACTACATTTATATATGTGGTTTGTGCTCCATTTATGGTGTTCAACTTGCCAAGCAGTAAGTTTAGTTGAAGGAGATATTTCTGCAATAGTGCATATTAACAAAAAATAAATCATAAAAATGCCAGTGGTTATGTATGCTTTAAGGGAGCTATTACAATGTGGTGCCAGAGTAAAACATCAACTAATCAACGCCTCTTAAGCTGCAAATACGAAGTCTTTATAGCAAATTGTTTTTCCTTGGGATTTGCACTTCAGTAATTATGTGGTGCAATTTAGCAAAAGCTTTCACTATCAGATAAACTCCAGCCAAATTGGCAAACAGAAACACGCACTTGTTAAGTTTTTATCTTTTCAAAAAGGTGTAATGAGATGTAAACATCTACGAAATAGATTTGACTTCAAAATCCTATTGAGCCCAAGGTCAAAGGCAATTAGCTGCCTGGTCCAGAGGGCACTTAGCAGTAAAGCTGCATCCTAAGTCAGATCCGGCCACAGCAGTATTTCTATAAGCAAATAAGGGGATTTTTGGTTAATGTACATTTAAGATTAGAATTTGGCCATTTAGAAACACTAATATACCTGCTGACACTGGAAAAGAAAAGCACGAGAAGGGTGCTAAAAATACCAGAGCTTGAAAATCTCAACATAATCAAGCTGCAGCCTGGAGTAACTGGATAAGAAAACATGATGAGTGCTTGCCTTGGAGACGTGCTTTGGTGCAGCCTGATGACAGGTACATAGAAAACTGCTGCAATTCCTGAAACTTCATCCTTTCCCTGAGACTGTCACCTCCAACTCCACCTGAGCTATCTACCTACCTGCAATTCATATTGATTCAAGTGGTTTTTCTTCCCCTAGGAGGAAGAATATGGAATATCCACCCAGGCCACAGCAGTCGATGCTGTCTGTCCTTTTTGCAGCTGAAGTAAATCTGTATTGTCAAAGCATTTGCAAATGCCTTCCTACAAACTCCCACAGCAATTCCACTAATAGCTGGTTGGTGTTAACAAGCTGTCAGCATGGCATCAACAGTTTACTCTGCTGAGGACCAAAATGTTTTAACATAACTCACGCTCTTGGCTATAATATGAAGGTATCTAAAAGGTATGAAATGAGTGTGACATTCGGGTCAAAACAGCTGATCATATGTCTCTTATCACATTAAAATATAAGAACTGGTTTTTTTTTTCTTCCAAAAGAAAGAAAACAAACAAACATCTAGCCAGATAGAATTATGAAGATGCTCCTGTTTAGCAGTTTTGTGGTTAAGTTGTTTTATATTTTTATATATGATGGAATTCTCTATATAATGTTACTTGAATTAATGATTTTATTAGATTTATTTAGACAGTGTCCTGTTTATTGGAGATTTCTGTGCCTGTGGAGCAGTAACAAAGTTTCTTCTAAGTCCTGTCAGTTCTTTGTTAATAAAGGAGCAGATGAATAGTACAAAAGGTTACTTTGGTTTAAAAGTTTACATATGCAACTCTTGAATGTCTTTTAGCACAAGATTAAGAAATCGTGGCATAAGTTTAAAATTTGTAGAAGGCTGAAAAGCATTTGCATGAATCATCTTCTTAAAAAGCAGTATTTGCTTCCTGTATCATCACTGAAAATGCACAGGATTCCCTATAGCACTGCTGTAAGGCACAGTCTTGTGGCAGCTGGAGAAGACCTAGGTGTTGTGCAGAGTGGATGTTGGTCTTCTGACCAGTGACATAAGCTGTCCTCCAGTGACTTGTCATGAACAGCCATCTCAAGCACAGTATACGTGGAGAAGCAAAGCATATTTGCTAGTTTTTGGCATCTTTGTTTACTGCCAAGTATTTTTCAGTGGGCTAGACTGAGACTACATCTCAGAGAGATGCTGATTCCTTGCTATCATCCATTCTTCATCTAAATTAGGTGTTTTTTAAAATGTTTAATCACCAAAGTATCAAAGCCTTTCTATGCCCAGTCATGCTCTCCTGTTATGGAGCTCCACAATGATGGGAATCACAGACTGAGGTTTGTGTGGAGTTAGAAGTGGATGGACAAACTCAGAATCAAGCCTCCTCTATAATGACAGATTGATAAATCACATCTGTTTTCCTTTACAATGCAAAGAGGGAAAAAGCAAAAGAATGACCTAATTTAGTCAATGAGATGTATGGTGTGACAGAAGAGTGTTCCTAAAAATGCACATAAAATGTAAATCCATCTTTCCTGTAAGTGCCTGGGCAACAGTTGACTTCTGTGACTCACTTGAGAGAAATTCCATGGGAAGAAGGTTAGGCTTCCTCTGGGATGAAAAGAAAAAGAGTAAATTATATAAATGGTAATTTTAAAGAAAATCTCTGCTTAATATCCCCTGTCTGCACTATATGAAAAGCAAACACAGACAGTAACACTTCAACTGCTGCGGTAAGTTCCCTGTCATTGAGGGGTGAAGACTACACACTCCCCCAAACAAAGCTTGGCTTTGAAGGTTAGCCTGGGAGAGCTGATCTTCTTCAAAAGAGACAAGAAGTGCATCTTGCCTGATTCTCTTGGCACACTGGCTGAAAATCATGGATATTTAAGCAGTAGCTTTTTCCTTAGTCCAATCAGATGTCAGTCTGATGTGGAGTAATCTACAGTGGAGTCATGGCCAAAACATCTTCCCTAATTGCCTGCAGGGAGAAACAGCCAGAGTGGAAAAAGTGTGTAGATGTCCTACGTGCTGTTGAGTTCAAATGTCTAGTGTTTGTTTATGGAAGTTTATATTCAGCTGCACCATCAGCTGTCTCAGTTATATTCCTAGAGCAAAAGGGGAATCAGATGCTAGAATTACCTTTGAGAACTAGCTATCGTTTGTAATAATTCAACAGAATAAAGGCATATCGCTACACAGCAAGCTGCACTGCTCATGACCAGCAGAATGAAGGTATGAATAGCAGGATTAGATGGCCTACTCTTACTAAAATGACAAGAATCTTCACCCTCTCTGCAGCTGATTTAGAAAAAGACACACAAGGTACTAGGAAAAGGAAAGCAGCTGAGATTTTGCAGAAGCCTGGCTATAACATTGTATGGATTTTCATGAATTTCTGTGATTTAGAGGGGAAGGCTTTTTTGCCTTTATATTGTCTTTGTTTTCCTTTGGAAATTGCATCATAGTTCTCTTTCTGGCTTTGGTAGCTACTTCAAGCATGGTCCAATTTAAAGATTATATTTTGTTTTGGGCGGAAGTGATTTCTGTTCTTTGGATTAGAAAGCTGGAGAAGTTATCACTGTTATCTCTAGGGGTGAACCTTTAAAATTGAGTAACATGAATAGCTTGTGGCAATACTAATACCTCACAACAACTTCATACAGTGGCTTGAGAAGTCCTGATGGCTCAGTAAATACTTAGTAACAGTCTCAATGTCATAATTCAGATTGCTAGTACCCTGCTAGCCTGGGTGGTGCTCAGTAAGCTTCTACAGACAGTCAATAAAATGCTATGCACCATGTGTCTGACAGTCCTATAGAGTCAAACAATACCAAATTTACCAAACTGGTAGCAGTAATATAATCATATTAATAATAATAATATACTAGGATTACCTAAAGATGTTCACTAAACAGTTTTTATCTTGAAAAATTTCCAGAGGTGTTTATAATATGTATGTGCTATTTAGGATGGCAAGGCTGAAATGAAATTTGCCTTGCCTTTGGATGAGAAACTAATAATGTTTGTAGTAGTTCCTAGTTTCCTGCACATGGTACAGTTTCAAAATTCATATTTTGAGAACTGGAAGCCATGGCTTCTACATTGTCTGGCAGCTTTAAATCCTTCAGATGGCACCAACCCCAAGGAGCCTGAACTAACAACTCCCTTGATCTGCATTCACTTCAGGTGCACACGCTCCAACTGGCTAGTGTAAAAATACAGGCAAAGTGAAAGGATTAAGTGATCCACAGTCGTGGGATCTGATCCTTGCATCTCATGAACCAACAACTTGAAAGGGCTCTCGAAAAAAAGATGAAGGCCACATGACTGGAAATGTTGTACTTACGGCTGAATGCGTTTACGAAAGGGCTGTAAAGGCTTGTTGATGTTTCTAAGACTGTTCCAGGTTGGAGCAGACTGGTGGACATAGGGATGGTTGAGTCATCTCCACGCAGAGCCAGATGAACAAAATATTATGCACAAAAAAAAGGGACCGAGCTAAAGATAGTCACGTGTCTCTGTCAGGAAACACAGAGAATGACGTATGTGTGGACCTGCAGAGTTTTTATACTGAGACTAGGCTAATAGAATACTAAAAGCTTTGGAGACATTGCCTGAGCATATTTTGGTAGAAAAAGTTAGAAGCAGCATCTTGAAAATGAGGATACATGAAAGGGAAATGACTGGCATAAAGAATATTTTTTGTTTATAATTTGTATCAAATCTATCTGCTTAGAAACAACATATTAGCTTAACACAAATGTTTATATAGCCTTTCAAGCAGACTAACAAGATTATCACTGATTTTTTTCTTTTTTTTCCCTGAATCGGGTGTAAAAATCCCACTCCGGGAATCTGAATGAAAGAATAAGTAACACTGATATTCCCCACTACGTGTGGGGAGCATTACAGATGAGCCATGGCGAGTTCTGCAGGCCTTTCTTCAGCAGAATTCTGAATTCTAGCAGGCAGAATGTAAGCACAATGAGACAGCCACGTTAATAAGATTTTCCTCTAATTAAGGCTTTTGCAGATGTGATAACTTGTTATGCTGTTTGCCAGAGTCAGAGATTGAGGCAATAAGGTTTTCCTTATTTCCTTCTGGCTACAACAACCAATGTTAATGTGTAAATATCTCAAAGGCAAGAATATCTTTACTTTGGTACAGGGATACATGAAAGGATGTTTGGGTCTACCCCTTTTCTTTGCTATGACAATAAGATGGCTTTTACCTGGCTATTTATTAGGAGCATCCTGGGAATGTGTGCTCTGTGTCTACCAAGTTTCCCCTCAACATTTAGGTACCCTGGAACAGGTTGAGCATTGTGATTTCTCCTCTTTTAAACCTTACAAAAGTGACTTTTGCTAAAGCCTTATATACTATGCATATCCTCTTGATGGAGTGAAGAAAGACTGAGGAAGAGGGAAGAGCAGAAGACAGTGACCCAGGCTTGCCAGCATATGATGCTCAGGCTATGTGCAATTTTGTCCACTTTCTTAATTCTTCTTGGGATTTTATGAACAGCTATTCACAGTGCTGGAGCACTGCTGGGCTACCTGTGACACCTACTATTTATTCATCACAATGTTCCTCCTCCTCTGGAGGAGGTTGCTGTCTTTTGATACATAAAGTAAGTTTGTTTAGCTTTCTTTAAATAGGAAGGAATTTCATTCCATAATATTCCCTAGTGTAGAATCAATCTGTACGTTGCCTTGAACAGTACAGGCTTTGGAATATCTGGAAGTGAAGCAGCCAGCACACCTCTGAAACTACCCTCTTAAAGCCCAGGCTACGGGAGCAAGATGTACTGCCAATATCAGGTTTTGCCAATCTTGACAAGTCATCAGAATTATCTTAGCTAGAGACTTGATTTTCCTGATCATCTGAACTAAAGAAGCACGAACTCCTTCTCTAGTGACTTTCAAGACCCTCCTGGATCTGTTCCTGTGCTGGCAGGGGGGTTTGACTCAATGATCTCCAGAGGCTCCTACCATTCTATGGTTCTATGAAACTGCAGCCTCTGAGAAATTATTTCAAATATTCAAAGTAGCCATCCTTCAGACTTCTGTTGAGTGATGTGCTAAAAAATAATTAAATTTCCAAATTTTTTGAAAAAGACCTCCTGAGGATCTATTGGATGTTCTCACTTTATTCCAGTCATTCCCTGAACAGCAGATAGGTGAGTCTGGAATGCAGACTGGACCACATTTATCAAAACTATGCTCCTATTCAAAGCTAGCTTCCTCTGTGCCCCTTCCTATGTAAGCTGAGATATATTCAACCTCCCAGACATAAAAAAAGGCATGTGTGCTTTTGCTCACCGGCCTAAGAAGTACAATCATGAAGAAGCATCCAGACTGAATGCATTTCACTTTCCCAGGACACAGCCTGAAACCTAAAACTGGCCATTTCAGTCTGAAGGTCTGAATCTGTTCTGCTCTCACACTTGCCCTACCAGGCACTGAGTTATGGGATTAAGTACGCTAGTGTGGGTTAACATAGCTGTGAGCACTGCTCTGCAAAGGAAGTTTTCCAGAAGTGATCTGAATGCAACCTCCCCTCATATCCCTTTTTACCAAATAAAACTATGTGCACGTGGAATGCAAGATGGAGGAGTGGATGAGGAAAGAAAGCCTTAAACGCAGTGTTTGGCTCCTAAATCTTTCCAAGCCTGAAAGCACATTCCCCTACTGATTCAGTCATGAGGTTTTCTTGCTTTCTTGCTTGTCAGGGACACTTCTCACAACCTCAGTTTTCCTGGTAACTGTATTTAAACTGCTCATTTAAAGACATTATTTTTACTTTCCACACCTTGTTTTTATTGGCTGCCACCTTTTTTTCCCTGTAAAAGGTTTTCTTGTCAAGAGGCAAAATAGTTAGGCATTGCAAAGCCGTATGATATTTTGACCAACCAGAGAGGCACTAAATTAAGTAAGATCTGTGGCTTTTAGCTTTCTCTCACCTTTCCTGTGGTTGCCCTTTCACACAATGTCTGGTGAAAAGTGGAACTTGGAAGGCTCTGTGCAAGGCAACTTCAGCAGCAGCAAAATAATGGCCAGCCCATCTGCTTTCTTTCTCTTTTAAATCCAGTGCTCCAGAAATGCTGCCAGAAGTTGTTCTGTGGCCATCTGGGATTCCTCATTAGATCATACAGGAAGTAGGAAATAAGATTAATTTAATGGCAATTTTGTTATAAATCAAACTAAATTACTAAAAAGATCTACCTGTCAAAATTAGGCTTTATCAGACAGCAGTTTCTATTTACCTCATACAAGTCATCTGGAGAGAATGAGATCATTGTGGACAGGCAGAACAGTCATAAAACTCCCTGAGCAGGGGCAGGAAAAGAAACTTTGACCAAAACCATTCCAGTAACAGAGAATATGAAATGTGATGTCTTCTCATAGGGGAATACTTGTGGGCCATGCTTCTCTGCTCCAGTGGTTTTCCCAAATTGCCACTCTATGAGTCTCCACTAGGCTTCTGAAATCACACAAAAAAGTAGGTTTCAGGGTAACTGTTGTAAAATACATACTGACCCTCCTCTACTGGTCATACACGACAGCCTGTTTAATACCACAGGCTTACTTAAGAGGAACATTTTTTATGTTACTCTGTTTTCCTGACATAGACAAAAACACTTTATACACAGACTCCCAGCTCCAGAAGATTTCATAAAAGCATTTTTCCACTGGTTCCTATTAATCCCACAGTAAATGTTTAAAATTATTTTTCTTTTAGCCAGTTTTCTTGAATGTCTGCTCCTTTTCCATTATATTCTTTTCTGCATCCTTAAACTATAACAAAAGCAAGACTTTAAATTGGTCATTATGGTTAATTATCCGTTTCAACATCTCTCATTCAAGGCTCTGGGAAGCATTTTATAGTTTATTGGGTGATGGAACTGAAAACTTTATAAGATTAACCCTGATCAGCAGAGTTTACAAGATACACTCTGCAGGACTTAATTCTCAGTTTCTTGTGCCTATATAAATCACATAAAAATGAATGCAATGAAAGTAAAAAATAGGGATCAGACATTTGTATCCACCAGAGGCAGAGATGGAGGTCTAAAGCATCTGGTCTATGTCCAGGTCAGCAGGATTTATTCTCTTATGATGCTCACTGCTTTCTATAGTGCAGGACAGGAAGTTGAGGCTGGAAAAATCACGAATGCCAAAGGATGGACCACAGACACAAACTTAGCACGGCTTTTCATGGGCATTCATGCCTTGCTGCTCAGTCTCAGTAGAGGAATGTAACTGTCCTTGTAATTTCAAAGCCACTCATTCAATCTTTTGAGTAATTATGGGATGACAGCTGATTATACCCTGGAAATGCTTGCTAACACTATTAATCTTTCGCTCATATGGGCTGTTTATAGCTATAATTTTAAACGAGTGAATGAAGAAAAGTAATGTCTGATTAGGTGGCTTGGGAAAGAAACTATGACTATAGCCCAAAGGATTCACTCAGAACTCAACAGCGAAAGGTGCTGAGCATCCTTTGAAATCAGTGGGATCTCAGCAGCCCCAAGGAGTGCTCAGCACATCTTGGCAATGGGCTGGATTGCAGCCATAATAACAAGACTGGGGCGGCAACTCAGAGAAATGTTCTTATTGAAGTTGAGGATAAATTAAAGGGAGACAACCAAAGTGAAACTATTTTCAGACATCGAGAGTAGAATTTCAGTAAGTTTAGCCTGATTTCTTGGAAATAAAAAGTCAATGGAAGATTTCTTATTAGGGTTAAAGCTCTTAATAGGCCCTTATTGAAGTCTCATATACATATAATAAGTGGGGCAATATGATGCGTATTTTAATGCCATATTATTGCCAGATGGGCCTTTACATTGACATTGATGTGTTTTTGAGAAAAAATATACTTTTTTTTTTTTTTTTTTATTTCTAGTTTAGTTCTACTGTTTCATTGGCTTGAGGTCAAATGAAAACAGCCATGAGCATCTAAACAAGATATATCTGAAGAACATTTTTTCCTGTAGCTGAAAAAGGATTTTTAAACTTTCTATTACTTTGGAATGTTAATTTCTATTAGTATCACTCTATAATAACAACCTGCTATTTTCAACTACTCCTGACAGGTAAAATACTGATATGTCTGGAATACATAATTTAAAACCAGTATTTTTATTTTTAGGAGTTACACAAGGTAACAAAGTTACACATTTAACTGGAAAAAATAAGTGTGACTTTGTAACTCAAAGGTGTTTTACTAATCTAACCTCAAAGCTAAACTCTGTTACTACTTCAATATAATAATATTATATATATAATAATATAGAAAATAAATAGTGATATTGAATTTCAATAGACCAGTCCTACTATTTTTCTTTTTGTTTGATTTTATTACTGTATAACGAACAATTTCAATCTTGAAAGATTAGGGAATGAAGTTCAAGTGACCAACGCTGATCAATTTTATCATCTGTGGAAAAGTATTGTAGTGGGGCTCCACAATAACAGAGATTTTCAGACAAGATGAGGAGTTCAAGAACAGGCAAAGCACAGCAGGAGCACAGACTGTGTGCTTCTTAAAGACAGTGAAATGAAGAGTAGTTAGAGGACGTGAAAACAGTCTCTTATAAGAACCTTCTGTAGTTTCGAAGGCAGATTCCTATGACAGGACCTAGCTCTGGCTGGCTGGAGTGATGGGCTGGAAATGCAATGAACTACATCTGTTTCCATTCCATGTGGCACCAGCTATATGCATTTTGAAATATAAAACTGTTGGTAATTTGGGAAAGATGGAAGTTGCCAACCTCATGATGATTTCTTATAGACAATGAAGAAACAGATGATGAAAAGGAGGTAGGGGTAGGCACATATAGAGAGGGAGTTACTAAGACTGCGAAAGAACTATAGAGGCGTCTGAGGAAAAGGCACTGAAGGAATGGAGATTACTAAGAATTCAAGAAGCTGTTGTCTCCTGCAGTGGTCCTGTAGAATTTTACCCAAATAACTGACAACTGAATTCTAGATATTGTTGATGATCAGTTGAAAATGCATTGGGTCTGGGAAAAAAAAAAAAAAAATTGGCAACTGATTGTGAGGGTACAGAAAATCACTTTTCATAGAGATGTTTGGATGCGAGGACTGCTTGCAGTTGCTCCCTTTCTGGTTTCGCTCAATATTGCTGGGATTGGAGGACATGAAAACTCCTTGGGCTCCCATAGTCAGAGCCCCACAACTAACAGTAATGAACTCTCTCCCCACATCCATGCCTACTTAACCAAACTGAGTCATTTCTTATGAAGAAATTGTCTTGCTGCAGAAGAAAAGGAAGGTTTTATGTTTTATGAAACAGGCTTGATAAAGTCAAAAGTCAAAGGAGAAAATAGTGACAACAGCAAGAATGTGAGATGGTTTCTTAGGACATCTTTAGGAATTGTTTCTGCAGTTAAGCTCTGCAGCATAATGCGCATACAAGCACATTACATTACACACAGTCTGTGTTATTATTTAAAATTATTTCGAGTTGAGGGCCAATTCCTACTTAGCAGTTGAGAGATTTAAGTGCTGAATACATTTAACAGCAATACAGTACGGAAGCAGATAGCAACATAACCAGGAGAGCTGAAGACCTTGCTAAAAACCATCAGGCCTTAAGTTGGTATTTCTGGACAAAAGCAGTGTTTCTAACCCAGATGTCTGTGGGGAGCAGGGACAGAGCAAGACAGAGCATTGTGGGCACTGCACAGCTGTCAGAAGTTTCACAAGCATTTTCCCTTCCATTGGCCAATGTTTGAGTGAAGCCTCTGGGGACAGGAGATGTCTTGGCCACATCTGTCACTTTGAAAGCAGTGTTTTGGGTAGATTTCAGGTCTGTTTTCTCTCTGGGGGCAAAGCTTGCATTTTCTAAGAACAGTCAGAAATTAACTTTCAAGAGACCAAGGAAAAGGACAAGAAAATGCAAAAGTTTCTAGCCAAAGTCTGCGCTTTCACTTAGAGCTATGAGCTGTGTTTTTATCACAGTTCTCAACTCCTTTTCGTCATACATGAGAAATCCGTCTCTGCCATCTATTTCCTCTTCTTGCATTACTGCATATTTACAGCCTTATTCCACCAATTCTTTTCATTCTTCCTTGCTACTGTTTACATGTACTTTTTGATAACAAAATGCCTCTTAGGATTTCTCTTGGATACTCCCTCCTCTTTATGCCCCTTGGTTTCCATCTAACTGTTTCAGGACCTGTGTATTAGTCTCTTGTGAAACTAGCTGCTGCTTCTGACAGAGGTGAGGTACCAAGCTGTGATTTCTCAGAGAACTATGTACGTGACACTCAGCTGCTGATTTTACTCTCAAGTCTCAGGGCTGAAGCTTCATTCTCTTCTTGTCCTTTCTGTGGGAGTCGTGTCATCATCTCCACAGTATTCTGAAATGATACCCAACAGTCCTGTCTTTTACCCCTCTGATTTGATTGAAGTAATGTCATTTCATTCATGGTTGATGGTATTAACCATTGTCTTGTTTTGTTTTGAGTTAGAAGACAACTAATTCTGTTCTCTGATTTTACTTTTTAGCTCAGTCACTCCTAACTAACTGCACTTTCTGAAGTTAAAGGCATATTTTTTGCAGACAGCACCTGCTTCAAGCAGTGTTTCAAGCTCGATGATTAGAGTTACTACAAAGCACTGGTGTGCAGAAGGGCTCTTGCTTATACTTACTCCTCTACAGATGAAGGTCGCTGCTAAATCTTGTACCATGTTGGGGGTACAGAAAATAAAAGGCCAGACCTGTGGAGAGGAGTGGCCAGCTGGCAGCTCATGGCTTAGGCAGGTGTGCTCTTTGCTGGGTTAAAAACTGTCTGGCTGGCCAGGCACAGAGAGTTGTGGTGAATGGAGTTAAATCCAGTTGGTGACCCCCAGGTCTCAGTTCTGGGGCCAGTCTTGTTCAATATCTTTATCAACGAACTAGATGAGGGGATTGAGTGCGTCCTCAGCAAGTTCGCGGATGACACCAAATTGTGTGGGAGTGTTGACCTGCTGGAGGGTAGGAAGGCTCTGCAGAGAGATCTGGACAGGTTGAATCAATTGGCCAAGGCCAGCTGTATGAGGTTTAACAAAGCTAAGTGCTCAGTCCTGTATTTTGGTCACAACAACCCCAGGCAATGTTATGGGCTTGGGGAAGAGTGGCTGGAAAGCTGCCCAGTGGAAAAGGACCTGGTGGGTGGCTGGCTGAACATCAGCCAGCAGTGTGCCCAGGTGGCCAGGAAGACCAATGGCAGCCTGGCCTGTATCAGAAATAGTGTGTCCAGCAGGAGAAGGCCGTAAGGATCATCCCCTGTTCTCAGCACTGGCGAGGCTGCACCTCAAGGACTGTATTCAGTTCTGGGCACCGCAGTGTAAGACATTGAGGTACTGGAGCAAGTCCAGAGAAGGGCAACAAAGATGGTGAGAGGTCTGGAGAACAAGTCCTGTGAGGAGAGGCTGAGGGAATTGGGATTGTTTAGTCTGGAGAAGAGGAGGCTGAGGGGAGACCTTCTTGCTCTCTAGAACTACCTGAAAGGAGGTTGTAGTGAGGTGGGTGCAGCCTCTTCTCTCAAGTAAATAATGACAGGACTAGAGGAAATGGCCTGAAGCTACACCATGGGAGGTTTAGATTGAATATTATGAGTGTAGATGAGGCACTTCAGGACATGCTCTAGTGGGATGGTGAGGTGTGGGTTGTTTTTTTTGGTTTTGTTTTGGTCTGGTTTTGGGTTGACAGATGCAGTGATCTTAAAGGTCTTTTTCAACTGTGACAATTCTGTGCTTCTGTGATATATATCATATTCAGTTTCAAGATGAGGGATCACAAGGGTCAAGCTCTTCTTCAATGGCTGGTTTCCAAGGAGGATGCTAATCCATGCGTTCCTGAATCTAGTTCCAGAATGCAATTCCCGAACCTGCTTCCATTCTGCCACTGAGTCCAGTCTGGAACTTCCTCAGTGTCTGCTCCACAGCATCAGTGGTCATGGTGATGTAATTGCCATTGGGGGATTAGAGGGGTTGGGTTCGATACTGCTTTTGTATATATTTGTATATATTTCATTTTATTATTATTATTATAATTAAATCTGGTTTAGGTTTCTTTTCTAATCCATAAGTCTCTGTCCCTTATTGTCTTTCTCTTTCCCTTTGGGAAGGGAGAGGAGTTAATAGAGAGCATCTGTCATTCATCTAGTGGATGGCTCTGACTCTATAACCTTGAGAGTTCTACGTGTCTCTTGTGATTGAATTCCTTCTTGATGAGTTCTTACTTTTTTACAGCTTTGTAATTAGACTTTATTTGCATCTCCAAGTAAAAGTGTTGCTGTTAGCTGTTCTGGATCTGAGGTGAGGTTTGATCTGTTGAGGACCTATTTTCAAATGCTTGTTTACCTGGTTTGTACCTTAAAACTACAGCTGTAATATAGCAACTGATTTTTTTTTTCCACCTTCATTTTTTATAGGCCTAATTTCTTATTTGAAATCTTGAATGTGTGTTAATAAAAAACAACAAAGGAAGATAGAATTACTTTCAGTATCATCCCAGTGATGGCATTGCTCACTTTCAGCTAATGCAGCCTATGTGCCTATGTGTGTGGATCATCAGCAGTTGTGCTGGCTCTTGGAAGAGTGAGCAGAGGCTGTTCATGGATGTGTGCGTAAATGTGGTCATTTACTGTCTGCAGTCAAAAGATATTTGTGAATCTCTGCGTGTCTGACAGAGGTGGCAGGAGAAAGTAGGTCATGAGTAGTTGCCCAAGAATGGGAGGGTCTTTTTCTGTTTCTCCTATAGTTGGCAACTGCAGCTTCATCATTGCATGAACGTATTCTCAGTATTTCCGAATTGCTGCTCCTCTGGGCCTTCTCTCTCTTCTAGGAGCTCTTTGGGACCAAGGACCCAGTCTTTTTCTTTACCTTCCTCCCTGCTGTGTGTGCTGCTGGGTCCAGAAAGAATGACGTCTCTCAATTAACCATAAAAGCATCTGGGCACATAACACAGGCTCTGAATTCTGCTCTGGGTTCCAAACAAAAGCATACGGTTCTTATGGCTGCAGTAGCCAAAGTCAAGTTTTCCCTTCTTTCCCTCTTTTTTCTTTCCAATGTGGCTCCAAAAAAGCACATCTGTTAGGCCCATAGAGACATTTAGGATAAAAAATGAAGTGTCTATTTGACGATTATATAGGTGGACCTCAAATAAACAAATCCTGCTTTCAGCACTAATTTTGGCTTGGACTGTGCCATTGCTCCTCGAATAGTATTTCCAAGGTGTAAAATCCAATAGGCTGCCATCTGCTTTTATAGTTTTACATGCCTTTTAAACACTTAAGCTGTTGTTTACAGTGCTTTTTTTTTGAATACACTTTGTATTGCAACAGGAGACAGAGTCGAGGTGAGCCAGTACATCTCCTTCATCATCACTGTGCTTGCCTTCAGTAATTCAGTGATTTGTTGGGTGTTTCTTTAATGATAAAAGTCTAACAGCTGTGTGCATTAAGATCGGATAAATGAACTCTGCTCTTTTATGGAAATCTGAATGATAAAATGATGGAGTCTGACAAGTGTATCGTTCGCAGGCAGATCAGGTGTGCGGTGCCAACACCGCTACACCCCTGTGCGAAAAGGTTAAATCGTTTTTTGTTGGCTTGTGGAGAAACAGCTTCAAGCTGCTCACAGTTTCCTGAACAACATTACATTTTCAGGAATACGTTTACCGGGTCGTAAAGGTAACCAACGAAACCACTGACAAAATGCTTTTTTTTGGGGGGGGGGCGTGGATATAATTCCCCATGCGGCCCAGCACGTTCGGGAGAGTTTCCAGGAGCGAACTCGGCCCCACACCAGCGCAGGTACCGAGGTCGGAAGGCACCGCGCTGGGCCGAGCCTGACTCGACCCGAGGCCGCTGCCGGGCCCGCTCCCTCTCGCCGGCGGCGGCGCCTGTGCAGCTCCGCGCACCTACAGCTGCGGCCCGGGCAGCCACAGCCGAGGCGGGGCTTGGCGCCCCGCCCCGCTCCGCTCCGCTCCGCTCCTCCCCTGGCGGCGGCGGCGGCAGCAACAGCAGCGTGCGCCCGGGCGCGGCGGCCACAAGCGGCTCCTGTCTCGCCGCCGGGTGCCCTCGCTGCCCGGGTCCTCCCACCGCCGTATAAAGCCTAGGGCGGGCGGCAGCGCCCTTCGCTCCTGCCCGCAGCGGAGGAGGAGCGGCATCTCGGGCGCGGCGGCTTCCCCAGACACCGGGTTTCCCCCACCCCTACCCCTCCGCCCTGGTTTTTCACCCCCGCCCCCTTTCCCCCCTGCTCTCGGGGTCTGGCGGTGCGGTGAGCGGCGGCAGGCCGGCGGGTGCGGAGGGGGAAGATGGCGTGGAGCGGAGACCGGCCGCCGCGCCTCCTCCCGCTGCTGCTTCTGGCCGTGGCGCTGCTGGAGGCGTCGGAGCGGAGCTCCGGGCCCGCAGGTGAGGCGCGGGGCGGGGCGGGTGTTGGGGGTGCGGTGGCGGAGCCCTGCGGCGCGGTCCCGCTGCCCGGGGGAGATGTGTTGGGGCGCGGCGGGGATGCGCTGCAGGCTGGGCGGTACCGGCTCCTTTGTGCCTCCCGGCTCGGTAACATCCGCCGGGTTGAGAAAACCCTCCTTTCTCCTCTGCTGAGGCTGGGAACCGCTGCCGCTTTACCGGTTTATTTATTTAATTATTTATTTATCCCGTTTTCCCATCCCCCTTCTCCGTCCCGCACTTTAAAAATGCCAGTCTGAGCGCCGAAGCGGGATCGGCGGCGGCGCCGGCCGGGGCAGAGCTCCCCAGGGTGTTTTCGAGAGAAACCCCTTGGCTGAAACTACTTTAACCCGCCAGCGTGAGTCATACAGAAATAGACGCGTAACCCCCCTTGAAAAAGAAAAGCTTCCTTAACGGGAAGCGAATCTTCCTGACTTTCTTCTTTTCCTCCCCTTTTCTTCCCTTTCTCTGAGACAAGGTGTTGATGAATGTGTTCTTCCAAGGCTGGGAAAAGCATCGAGTCATTTGCGTCTGCCCTAAACTGTAGCAATCACTGATGAAGTTTCCTACTTCATCCAAAAGTTGGCTGGAGACGTCTGTGCCCTTTCCCGTCCCGCTGAGGCTTGCTTGCTTTCTGCTCGTTGTGTTTTGTAGTCACTTTAGCTTCAAGGAGCCAGAAGATAGAGATTTCGTCTTCAGCATGTACGATAAAAGCATCTGTACAGGAACTTCCCTCAGAGAAGTGTCCAAGCATATGTATGTCCCACAATATGCCAAAACGTATTTCTTGCTCCAACTATGTTTTAGAATCTGTACTTCTGTTTCCTATTCTAAGCAATACAAAGGTATTTCATCCCACTAGATTATTACCACATGAAGTCCAAAATAGTTTTATTTCTTGGCTTGTTGCCTCAAGAAAGTAATCAAGTTATATTCAATATCTAGCTTAATTTTATTATTGTGTGTAGGCTTTTTTTTTTTTTGAGAATCAAATTTTGTCAGTGAGTTCTGACTTTGATAGGAAAACCGCTGACTTGATTGATAAGTAGTGTGAAACAAAATAATAAAAAAGAAGGGTTGGATGAATACCAGACTACTCCCTGAGCTGCTCATTTCTTAATGCTTTGCTGCTTTTAGTTGCTCAGGGATTTCTCTGAAGGTTGTGGTGTGCACCGTAGTTTGCTGTCTGTCAGCGGTGGGCGAGTGTTACCGTTCAGCCTTCGTTGTCCTTCAGCCGTGCAACCTATGAGGACATGTTTTGAATAAAAACTTGAGCTCCTTTGCCTGTCATTAGGGCAGGGAGATTGCAAGACACACTGCTTTGGAAATTGGACGTTGTAATCACAGTTGTATTTTCTCTAATGCATCTATTCAAATAATGCTCTTTTTAAACTACCTACTTGATGTGTGGGATCTTGAGCTGATAGAAGCTAAGAACTGGCACGGTAAGGATTTTTCTTTCATTCTGATGATGTTCAAAGGTGTGAAAAGCAAAGAGTACTTAGTCCAGACAACACTGTATGATTCGGCAAACCACAAACAAACTGCTACATCTATATAAATAGTAAAAATGCTGCACAAATTGCATTGCTAGAAAACACTGAGGCATTTTTATATAGGTCTTCACACAGAAAGATCTTAATTCTTTTTAATTGAAACATAAGTAGCCTGAATTGCAGAAGGTTCTGCTGAGTTGAAATCTCCTTGTAGTTTTGTGACCCCAGACACTGCCTGCTGTGTTACTTGTTGTTATTCCAGTTTTAACCCTTAAATGTTTTCCCTGAGTCTGTGCTGTTTTACTTGAAGAGGGGCAGATTTTACTGTGCCTCCAGTTCTAGAGAGATGTTTTTTTTAATTTCATGTCTCTTCATGCTTTGTACAACTCCATGTAAAGCAGCGGGCAAAGATAGGAGTTTTCCTTCAGATTTACAAGTGGTCCATCAGTGTTGCTTGCTTCAGAAATAATCAGTAACAAGAGCATCTGAAATGGACTGCCAAGCTGCATCTGTATTTCTTAATAATACTTTACTGCTTTACTCAGAAAGGCCTGGAAAAGTTACAGCAAGAGAACTGCTGTAGCAACAGCAGTGGCTACTTTAGCAGTGAGCAGTCAGCACAGCCCCGTGGCAAACCATGTTTGCAGAAATCCTTCCTGTGCTCCTTCGCCTCAGCTTTTTGTGCTTCAGGCAATCGCAGAGAAGAGCACTGGGGAGCTCTCAAACATTGACTCGCGTACGGTGAAGGTGCAAAAGTTTCTGTGTTAAAACAACAGTGTGAAAATATTTCTGTTGCTCTCTACTTGCTGCGTGCATGTTGCTTATCGTGTCAGGTCGTCCAGGACGTGCTCAGAGTGAGTGGAAAAGACATTTATCATTGCTCTAGCAGCAGACGCTGCTCTTGGCAACAAGACATAAATGATATTCCCACCTGAAACGTTGTATTGTTCGGTTGTTTCCATGGGAAATGGCTTTGCCACCTTTCAGTCTGTTTCCCGGAGCAGCTGTGGGACTTGGCTGGGTAGAGCGCGGTGTCACCGAGGTGTTGGGGCTGCAGGGTTGTAACGGTGGCAGATGGGTGGGTTTAGAGGTGGGCCGTGTGGTTTGTTGCTGTCTGTGGTGGGAAGGTGGGTTCAGGGGGGGATTTGTCACACAGGCAGCATGGGTGGCTTTCTAGAGCCAGCCTGGCCAGGAGGTGTGGGCAGCTTGGCAGGCTGCGGGAGCGCTCTGAGCCAGCAGGCTTTCCTCCACCCCAGCGTCCGTCATACGCTGGTCACAGATGCTTCAAGCAGTAATTTCTGTGTAATCTAGCTGTGCAAGGACTCTCTTGGAGGTACAGCATGAACTATTGCCATTTCTGTTGCCTTTTTTGGGCTCAGCCAAAGTGGTTGCTGTGTGTGACGGTGACCGATTGATAGGCCTATCCCTCTGAGGCACCCGTGATGTGCAAACAAGGGAATTTGGTCATTCAACCATCTTGACATACTAATTAGAAGACTTGGCCTGCTTGGTGGAGGAGAGGCTGTAAGTGCAGCACCCTACTCCTGCCTCCATCTCTCTGCCCAATTTTCTGTTTCTTGCTTCTCTACTGATGGTACTTTTGTCCCATCTTGTCACCACAGTATCTAAAACTGCTACATAAACCTGTGTTGGGGAAGAGCCTCTTACAGGTCTCTTGGAAGTTTTGCTCTCTTTTTGTGAGGTCTGTATGAAAAACCTGCCACCCACCTCTTGGTGAAGGGTGAAGGCAGAGAGTGACATACCAAGCAGGACCTGATCCAACCCATCAGGAGACAGTGTTCGAGTTACCTGTGTCCCAGAGACACCATCATCCAGACTCCTGGGGGATATTTAGGAATGCATGTAACTTCAATGTGCACCATTTCAGATGGGTAACGATCACTCAAGTAGATACCTTTAGGCTCCAGCTTTGAAAGAAATGGTGAATAGCAAATGAAACAGTAGTTAGTAGGGTGTGTGTGTGTGTGTTTGGAAGTTATTTAAAAGTAAGCAAACTGCTGTGGAGGTGTAAAGCAGCAAAATTGTTCTTCCATCATGTATTTTTCCCCTTGAAAAATACCTGTCCTTGCAGACACCTGCAGTTGGCAGTCCAAATTCTTTGTAGCACCTGATTTAGAGGATACACAATGCAAAATAGTCTCTGTTGAGACAAATAGTCTCTGTTGCCAAAAAAAGGTAAAAAAAAAAAAAAATAAAAAAAATCTGAGGTTGTTTGTCCAGGCTTTTCTTTGTTTTCTTAGGTGGAGGGAATAGTTAGGCTGTGGAGACCACAGTGCTGGATGTGACATTGCTTCTCTCCATGATGTGCAGTGGGGTTAGATAAGATCACTGCAACTTTGACTGTGAAATACATTTCTAATTAAAACAATAAAAAAGTAAAACAGTTGTTATCTTTATTACCAGCGTTTGATGCTGTAAATTGCAGTGTAAAGGTACAGTTGAATGGCCACCATGGTTGTCTGAGCCAGGGGGGTTTTATGTGAAATGGGTTTCTGTCGAGGATCTAAACTAACAGATTATTTCTCTAAGTTTTCTTTATGTTGGTAGCATATTCTGAAGAGTCATGATTTATGTCCCAACTTCTTGGATTTTTCCTTCACTTAAGCGAAGTGACTGTGTCTTCATGGAGAAGCTTTTAGTCTGTCTAATGAATTAGTGCTATTGCATTGTGTAATCAAAAGCAGTATCTTTCCATTTATGTAGAGCTACTAGTTTGAAATATAATTTACTTGACGTGCTGCTCAAATAAATTCTCTTGTCGTGAAGAGTAAGTGTGGTTGCAGTAAGGGAATTTTTGTTTTAGTTTAGAATGCCTTTTTTAATAGTTTTTGAGTAATCAGTTGCAAGGCAAACAAGTTTGAAAGTGAAGAGTATTTTTGTTGCCTCTTAATTTAAACAGAGAGCGCGGTTCTCCTCAGCACAAAATATAACTTGACCAACCAGACTGGTAGCAGGAATGTGTTTGTATATGTAGGAATGTTGTAGCTCTAGAGAATAAATTACTTCATCATCAAGGAATACGTGCTTTCAAGCACAGCCTGACATCACGGGTGCCTTTAGGTTGTTCAGCTTCTGGAGTATTTCCTTAAGGTGAATTCAGTTTTCAAAATATGGATTATACTGGTCATGAGGAGAGTAAATATGTAAAGTCACTGTTTCATCCTAGATTTTTTTTTTTTTTTTGCCTTGCCTTAAAACATCACATTCAAATTTATAGGACAACTGTGAAGAAACTTTCTTATGCAGGTGTAGCCTTTTACTTTCTGTGACCCCAGCATGGTACACAAGATTGAGCAGTGACCTCGGTCCACACAGGAGCAAGTATAAGCAAGAGCCTTTCTGCATACTCAACACTGAGCATTACCACTACTAGAAGCAGATGCTGTCTCCAAAAATATGCCTTCAACTTCAGAAAATGCAGTTAGTTAGGAGTGACTTAGCTGAAAAGTAAAATCAGTGAACATAATTAGTTATGTTTGAACTCAAACCAAGAGAAGTTCACATGAAACTTTAATACAGCAAAAGCGTTTCCTTAGGCTGTCCTCATAAGCAGCTTACTAGTTCTGTTTTACATCCCTGTAAAGCAATTGTACTTGTTAGGTCAGAACTACACCCATAAACTTAATAACTGAAATTGCTGGGTGAATTGTTTGATGTTAAAAGTGTTTTTAAATATATGTCATACATGACATGTCATGGTGTCTTGTATCAGAAGTAGGACAGAGGTTTTTGGTGCTGCCTCACGACTTGAAGGACTGAGTTGTTCAAGGTGGGGCGCTACCTGTATCTCACAAGTGTGGAATTTAAATTGCTTTGTTACCCAGAGAAGAGATCTTTGAAAAGTATGTTTGGTTGGTTTTTTTCTCTTTCTAGGGTTGCATGGTCTCTGTTTCTGTCTGGAGAATTTTATGTGTCCAGTATCTGGACATAGGGATGTGAAAGTGTAGGGCAGCTTTTTTCAATGAACTGACTAATCAGGGTTGAGTGTCCACTAACACCATGAACCACGGTGCAGATGCAAATGACAGTTATGTGTCTTTAGGACAGTTCCAGCTTCAGTTTCTCTTTTATTTATTTATTTTTTTAAAGCAAAGACCTCAGATTGATTGTTGTCAGAAAACAGACTTTAACAATGCCTGGTGCTGCGTGTGACTGTTTCTGTTTAAACAGCTGGATTTGCTAAACAACGGCTTAAGAAGAAGCATGCTCTTCTCTAGATACATATTTATGAGAGAGAAAGAGTGGGCAAGGCTATGAAAAGGCAGAAGCTGAGTAAACTTTCTCACTTGGACAGCTGATGTTAATTGTGTCCTGCTCTCAGCTGCACAGCCCCGATGACAGTTTATAGCAGGGCCATCCAATCGACGCGTTCAAGCAAGACCCAGCCAGTGCTGTAACTTCATCCACTCTTAAGAAGATTTTTGTGGTTTGATTGCTATCTGGGCACTAATAAACAGCTGTAACCTGATCTGTTCCCCACTTGTCAGGAAGTTAGGCAGCTATTGTTGGAGAAGTTGCTTCATGCGTGGCAATGATGTCATTTACAAACAGTTGATTTTAATTTTTTTTTTCTTATCTGGGAACTACAGAATGTGTTTTATCCTTGTTTTACTACAGAATAACTGATTGAATAAACAGGATCTCATCCAAGTCCACTGAAGCTGATGGAAAAAAACTCTTGAGTACTGCTGCTTGTATCTGGTTTTGTTCAGCTATCAAAATAAGGAAATCTTGAATTAGAATGAGTGTGGGCCTGAGCATGGGCCAGTACTGCACTCAGGACTCACGTGGGTGATTGAGTGCACATACAGGTCTTAATGAGCTTTTGTTGACTGTATATTCAATACTACTAAATTAAAAGAAAATAAATTAAGAGATGGGACAGAATCAGCTTCAAATGTTTTCTGAAATCACTTGCTTATTAATATTGTGAGTAACTGCTAATCTTTTAAAATGTGTGTATGTATATGTGCATATACAGAAAAATCATTACAGAGTTATGGTCTGTGGGTGGCGGCCAGCTCTAGAACTGGCTCTATTGAAGAGTTGATCATTTCCATGTAAACATTTTAGACCCTCTGTCTACTTGACATCAGAAATGATGTGCTAAAAGCCAGGCAGTAAGCAGCAGCTCAGCTGGCTTGCTGTTTGAATCGGTACACGCGCAAGAGGGAAATGCCCATTCACAGCCCTGTGGGTTTTGAGTTCAGGCACAGGAGAATTTCTTTGCATGAGGTGTCTTCATCAGTTTTGTAACAAACTTTAGGTCCTGAAATGCACAGTTGCCAACAGCACTGCTCCCCTCTTCATAAATGGATTTCTGGTGTTAAGCAATAATGGGACTCCTGAACAGTAAGTCTCTAAGCCTTGGAAAACTTCAGTTTAGATCCTGTAGGGGGAAAAAAAAAACAAACCAAGCAACCAAAACCACCTTTTGTGTTGGGTCCAGGAGCTGTGTGTTAGCAAGTGCTAATCTACCATGAATTCTATAGTATGAGAAAATTCAGAGCATCTCTTCCTCTGTATAAACATTTCTGCTGACCCAGCTTGTTCCTTTAAAACACAGGAGAAGAGGGAGAACCTTGTAACAAGCAGCGTTTACTGTGGCTGAGGAAGTTGCAACAGTACCAGCTATTCCAAAGTAACTGCAACTGGGAAATGATACATTCTGTATTTGTTGCCCTCGACAGCTTTTGAAAACTTCCTGCTTTTACTAGTTCTGTTTCCTGGCTCGAGACAGCATTGGGAGTTTTGATACCAATAGCTATTACTCTGCAACTTCAGCGAGGTCTAAAGTTAACCTCGAGGAACGCAGGAAGGATTATCCGAGGGCAGCACTGAGTAATCCCTGATAACTATAAATGTCAGTTGTTGTCATGAACTGTTCAGAGCAGTTTAAAAGCAACACAATTTTTTTTTTTTTTCTGCAGGTTGAATCGTTTTGAGGATCAGGTAGTAGCAGAGGTGATACCTGTGTTCATTAGTTCTGCAACAGCTATGCTTATACCAGCAAAAGACAGACTTCTGTTTACTTTAATTCAATATGACTGGTTTAAAGTGGAGAATGTACAAATCGGACAGTAGCTATCCAAGAAGAACCTTGTCCTCCATGGAAAATTATATAAATAATGTTTGTGCTGTTCTTTGGATGTTGCAGTAAGACAAATATGTATTGAAGTGTAGCGATTAACAGGAGGTTTGTGATACAGTGGAAAACAGACCAAACTTTCAGAAGAGGTCTGTGCAGAACAGGCTGCTTCTTCCAAATCAGGCCTTTAAGATTTATTTGAAGCATTGTTTTTTAGAAATGCATCTCTCTCATGATAGAATGTGTATTGGCATAGGAAACTGGCAGGTACCATGTGTTTGGCAACCCATGACTGTTCTTAACTTGGTATCTGTTAATTTTAATGTCATCTTTTATTTAAAATCTTAGCAATTTCCGATCTTCCATGATTTTTGGACCCATATTTTGTCTCCACTCCAAGTATGTTTTCTAACAGCAATCTGACCATGCTATTAAATTGCAAAGGATCCAATCTTACAAGTTGATCGTGGCTACAGTTAATGGGACTTTGAAACCCATCTGCCTCTCCGGAAAGCAGTAAGCTGTTGGATGAATGGAGGCATGCAGCAGATTGTCCTGTGCGGAACAGAAGCTGGATGTATAATAGAAAGATCAGATTAAGAAAAACCCCAGAACTTCCAAATATAAAGTAGTATTGTTTGTGTAGCAGTCATCTTTCCCCCTCCTGGAGTGTAATGCACATTTATTTCCTGAGAAAAGAAGATGACCGTGTTTGCTATTTCAGCACATTGTCATGTTTCTAAAGAATCCTGGGGTAAAACAAACAGCTGTTGGATGGCTCTGTCTTTTTCTGCTTTATGCCAGAAGTTTTATTTGACCAGAAATTCTTCTGTTGGCTTACTATTTTCTTTGACCATCTGTACACTGACACTGGGTAGATATTTATGTTTAAAGTTTGTGATTTCCATGCTGTGTATCTAAGATCTTTGTTTGCTCCTGGACTACTTTAACCAAGTATATGCATGTAGATATAACTTAAAATCATAGTTACATTGCATATGATGGGTTTCTCCTGTCTCCAGCTATTTGGCATCTTTTCAGAGTACATGAATTTTTAAAAGTCTTATTTGACATAGAGTCTTCAGTTTAGGCTGTTAACTCCTATTTTGGGGGAAGGGGAATCAATTTTCCTTCCTTTTGAGGAGTGTAATATGGCCTTGAGTGATAATGGAAGATTGAATTGTGCTAAAAATCTGAATTTTGAAAATGATCTTAAATATTATAGTTTTTTAGTTGGCTATACAGTTCTTTGGGTTTTGAGCATACAGTCTGAACCTGGATGAACAGGGAATGAAGTTGCTGTTGGCAGCATTGGTGGTCCTCTGGCTATCTCTAGAGCTTCAGTATAGCTCAGAACCATATGGAAGGATTGGTTTTAGTAAAGTCATCAACACTACATGAGAAGAGAACTGGTTATCATGACTATATTGACTCTATAATGTATTGTGTAGCCCAATGATCCGTTTCAGTTTTTTTAATGCTTTCTTAACTGTTGTGGGCTTAAACCTCATGCTGCATTCTCTTCAAGAAGGTCTTTCATAGTTTTGCAATTAATTGTGAAGTCAGACTGTTATGTTATTCAGTTTTATGGAGGAAATGGCAATTGAGCTTATAAATAAGATATTTTCCAATAGGCTTTGTCAGACATTTTTTTGGATCTTAGCAAGTTTTGTCTTGCTCAGAAGATACTGTAGAGTATTTTACATTTTCCAGGATATCTTCCAAAAATAGAACTCATCTGTTAAAGAAATTACAGAAGGTTAGTTGTATAGTGACACTGTATTCCTACACAGTGTCTAAAGCTTTTTTCTTCCAAAATTTACCAGTTTTATCACGAAGAAATTCTAGATCTTGAATTCCAGTTATGGATCATGTCTTCACATATGGTAAGCTGACCTGCCCACAGCTCAGCTTGCACTGTTCTCTTTTTGTTAACTCAAATGTCTTGTCCTCAATGTGCTTAGCAGGGCAATGATGTTAAAATGACATGTTCTCCAAACAGGGCTGGTGACACGCTGGAAAGCACCCACCAGGTGCTTCTGGTGTGCCAAGCAGCTATGCTGAGGGCAGAGCTGAGGATTAGGATTTCTCCTCCAGGCACAGAAATATTCCTCTTTCAGGGGAGCAGGGTGGGTGGGAAGGTCAAGGAAGCTGTTAATTACATTTTGGTTCTAACTCTTGACTATTGTAAAAGTATCAGAACGTGGATTTTGTTGGTGTGTGTGTTTTAGGTGAGGTGCCTAAGGAATGATAATAGAACTCATTGAAGACAGTTCCTCTAGTTCACCTTCTCATTACTGGCTAAGTATGGAAGTTGGAAGGGAAAGTGGCATGGCCAAGTCAAGACTCACAGATCTGGGGTGATTATACATGGAGTAGGTTGCCCTGCCTTGGAAATAAACAGTCATACTGAAGACTTAAATCCCAAAACAAGCAAGCTTTTTTTCCCCTGTCTTTTCTTTCCTTTCTCTCTTTTCTTTCCTTTCTCTCTTTTCTTTCCTTTCTCTCTCTTTCCTCTCTTCTCTAGTTGATCTGTGGATATGCTATTATTGGGGCTGTTTACTGTCACTCTGACAGCTACTTCTCAGTTCAGCTTACTTTGGAACATTACTCATTACTGTGCCTTTGAAGTGTGACAGGAGGAATCCAGGCAGAAAATGCTTTTTCACTTGTATTGTGCTTTAGTGTCTCTTCAGTGATGGATAAGCCTTCTTCTATGTGGTGTAAAGGCAAGCTAAATCCAGTCTGTGCCTTCACTGGGGTTGTTTTTGGTGGTGGTGTGTTTGGGTTTTGTTGTTTGGTTTTGGTTTTTGGTTGGGAACTGTTCCTTGTTGGTCTTCCACGTCTCCAGAGATGCAGGAGACATAATATGCACAATTACATAACTTAATTAATGGGCTTGGATGCGCCCATGTGCTGCTTCCAGGTATCCATCTCATCCATCTTCTCTTCCAGGTATCTGCCCAGCCTGTGGTTTAGATTAAAATTATGCAGGTCACTGCCAAGGTTACTACCTGACCTTTTTTTGACATTGTGTGTGTGTATTTTTAATTAAAAAAAAAAAAAAATATTTTTTTTAAGTTTTTTAAATCCACAAAGTTATTCCCAGTATGCTTGCAGCTCCCAGGCTTTGTCTGTATTCTTTAGCAACTTGTTTATTTGCTTACTGGAAACCAGTTCTTTTGCAATTGCGTTTCATAGCGCGGTTGGTGTGCAGTCCTTACTCTGTTGAGCAGTTCTGAGTGGAATGTAATCTGCAAACAGGAAAGTAGACTGTGTTTTATGTAGACGCTAGAACATGGATAAAACTGTATTCCAGGAACCAAACAGCATTTGTTTACCATTATAAGCCACTAGTTTTAAAGACAAAGATAGATTTTACTGGCATAATGTGGTACTGTGCACAGATGTCCTTTGATCTTACAGCTCCCTCCTACTCCCAAGAAGTCCACAGTACTTGAATCCAGGGACTGAGCGTCAGCTCCTGTGTGGCTGTGAGCAATATGCTCAGTTTTGGCTGCTCTGATTCCACTGTGTTAGTGCCCACAGCCCCTGGTAAAAATTATGTAGTAATCTGTCAGTTTATTCAAGATAAATTAGAACCGTGTGGGTGTGTGAGGAATGAGTGCAGGTCTTAGCATACTTCTTTACCAAGCTCCAAGGAGAGAGGTCACTACTTCTTAAAGCAGCCCTGCCATGGCAGTGCCTGGCTGAGACCTCACCAGGCACTTCACTGAAGACAAAGGTTCTGCTTTATAGTTCTTATTTCTGGGAATAAATATTTATGATGCAGTCAGATCCCTGATGGTAGCAGCAGAGATTGAGTAAAAGAGCGAGATTTTTGATAAACCTTCATTGGATTTCCTAATAGGTTGTGTACGCTCTAAATGAAGCGTTGTCTTTCACAACTTGAGTGCCAAAGGCTTTCCTAATTTGCATGTAAAAATGAGTTCTGTTTGTCACTAGATACACTTTCCTTGGCGAAACGCAGGCTCTCTCAGGCTTGTTTTCAAAACAGAACAGCTGTTTTGTGAATGGAACTATCGGAAAGCTGTCTGGAACCATTGAACTCCAGTAACTTCAGCACCCTCATAGCTGGCATGAAGCTCTTCAGACTTTTTCATGCCTTCCTGTTGAACTTCAGTATAGGGTTTGCATTTCCTTTTTACACAAACTGATTTTACTTGTGGAAATAAATGCCAAGCTTGGTAATCCCCTGCAGTGACTGCCAAGATGCCTCTGGCAGGCTATGTGCTGGGGAAGCCCAGCCCTACTGGGCAGCCTATATCCTCTGTGGCATCACAGTACCCTGCAAGCGTGACCACCTGCTGGGTTCTTGGTTTCATATGTGTTTGCATTTGGAGTGTAGTGTTGCTGCTTGCTGGAAAATGTTACTGAGAGCATGTATTTGTCCCCCTGGTGCAAAGGGAGACAGACTTGAGAAACTGGATAGCTCAAGTCTATATGTAAGACCATACAGCAGAACTCCTTAGGATAGACACTGGGGTGGAGGGCAGGGCAGGGGATTGTGCCAAAGTTGATGGTGAAGTGGGAACAGCGTCTAGCTGCAGTGAGGATGCATCGTAGGGTTTTAGCAATGACTGAGAATTTTGTGGCTTGCTCTCTGGGGAGTACTGGGCCACAGTGGTAACTCGGGGTCTGAGTAATTGCAGACAGCTTTCCACTGCTACTCCTAGGTCTTCATTGCACAGCTGGAGCCCTGGACCTGGACCAGTGATGCTGCTTGGGACTCTGAGCCAGTCGCTCAACCTCTCAGTGCAACATTTGTGTGCAACTCAACCTGTGATAGGGTCTCTGGTGCTGCACTGAACCTCTGCACCGGCAGGGCTCTTCATTGGACCAGACCTGCTCTGCACAGCCCAGATGCTGTGGATGGCTGCAGCTAAAATAGATGAAGCTGAGCACATCCTAAAATAGAAATGGCATTTGGATAAACTTACTCCCCTGGAATCTGTGTTGTACTTGCGGATTGACACTCCTTGAGTTCATGAAAGTCACTTTGGATTTGTGTTACTAGACACAGGTGTTGTAAGAGGCTTTTTGTACCTAAATGCAGTAGACAAGGAGTAGGTTTTTGAAAAAAGAGTGAACTTAAACGGTTAAAAAGAAATTAGCATAAGTATTTGATGGTCACAAGCATTCTCTTCACTAACTTCCGCCAGAAGAAACAAATATCTGCCATGCTACATTTAGTGGAACTTTGCCAGTAAAACGGGTGCAAGTTGTCACTTACATCTAAATAAAGCCACAAGAGCCTACAGAAATTAGATTAATATTTTTGTACTATCTTACTGCCTAGAAGAGAATGGTGCTGCTTTCCTCAATTGATTAAAAATACCCTCTGTAATATGCTAAGGTAATTATTAATATACTTTGCATTGTCTGTCTGTACACTCTATAGCCAGAAGAAAAGCATGCTTCTCTGCTCTTTGGTCAGGCACAGATTATTTAAAAAAAACCCACAAACCCAAACAAACAAAAAAACCCCACCACTGCCAAAAAAAATGCAACAAAGACTTACGTAGTCAATAAAGAAACTCCAATTTTAAATGGACTCTAAATGCTATAATTTCACTTCTGCATTTAAAAATTAAGTACCACGTGCCCCTAAACTTCTGTGGTACAGCAAAGCTTGGAAATAAAGCCTTTTAAACATCTTCATGTGTAATTTTAAAAAACTGACCGTTGGCAAGTATGCTCAAAAGAAAACATTTCCAGTGTGAATCATACCTTTATAAAAATAGCTTCCTGTTGTTCTGTGACTGTTTGCAAACAGGACTCAGGCAGCCTACTTAGACTGACTCATTGACTATGAGTGAAATACAGGTTCTTTTGCAGGTTTTGTTTTTTATTTTTTTTTTTACAATATAAACTGCATTATTTGTCTCCTTTAGCTTTCTCCATTTTATATAGCTTGGGCTGAAATGCCTTATGATTTAGCATATCATTCTCTTTCATCCTATTCCACAAAACTCAAGTAACATGCTAGGCTTCCTAGTGGCTCTTGAAATACATGATCAGTGTGAAGATGGAATTACTGTGGGTTCCATTAAAAGAGAGTAACAACATCCCATAAAGAACAGTAGATTATTCTTTGCTTGCCAAATGGTTCTTGTATATTGTGAAGTTCAGATACTTGAAATCCTTGCTGTTGGCATTCCTCAGGAAAGGGTAGGTGTGAAATATGTCTATCCCAAAGCAGATTCTGTGGTTATAGTCAGTGCTTGACTGGTCACCTAGGAAACTTTCAGTAATGGATTCACTTGGCTTGGTGATGCAGTCTGGTATGATCAGATTTTTCCAGTTCCCTCTAATTTGAAAATGCAGTGCTTGAACAAAAAGTTAATCATAACTCAATCTGTTCCATAAAGAAAAATTCTGTGCCTTTGTCTTCAGTTCTGTTTTACTCATAGTCTGAGGTATCATGTCCTTTATTCATTCTGTAGTGACTCCTGTAGAATTACTTTAGATTACATGACCTTTAGAATAAATGATTTTGAAGGTATTGAACCATTATTACTGTGTTTATGTCTCTGTGAGTCAGTGCTTCTGTGAATGCATTGCACTGGAATCCTCTGGAGATCTTCCTGCCTTTCTGAGATGTACTTGGGATTTTCGTCTGATTTGTGCTTACAAAAGATTGCTAGCACTTAGATGGGGAAAAGGTGGAGCAATTAACTTTCTAAAACTGTTGTCCTAAAATTTTTGTGTGGTCAAGTTGAGTTGATTGAAGCACTTCAATTATTTGCAGCTTCTTCTTTGCTGTGTATTATATACCAGGAGTGTCAGTGTGGTTCAGTGGAGCCTGCAGGAAAAATCTTTGCTAGGTCTGTTGAGGAAAGGGAGCAACCCCCTGCAATATAACCCCCCAAACTACGTCAGGATGTGTGAGAAATCTGCAGAATTGTACATGGTGGGGAAAGATGTTGTCTGTAGTTGTAGAACTTGGGTAGTGACAAGGTAAAACCTGTAGGAGACCTGCTCAAGGCAGAAAAGGTGGCTTTTCATGGAGTAGGTACTGGGCATATGCTGTTGCTGCTTAAAGGTTACATCAGTTCAAGGAGTGACTAGGTAAGAGCAAGGTCACAAAAGGGACAGAGTGTTTCAGGATATGTGGAAACCCCATCAATGTCAGCAAAACCCATAAACTGAGATTGGTAAGAAAAGCAGAGTATGTGTACGTTGTATGTGGTTGTCTTATCCTTGCTCATCCTTATATACACCATTACAGCTGCTGTTGAGCATGGATTACCCAGACCACTGGTAGAAGTGTTCTTGGAAGTGACCTGTTGACTAGGGCTGAATCTAAGACTTATCTCAGTGGAAAAAAATATCAGTGACTCCTGAGACTAGTCTCCATAGTTTGCCCGCTGTGACTATTTTAGACAGACTTGAATTTCATTGGAAAAAGTGGGTTTTATGTTGTTCTGCAAACCTGCCTGTGCTCCTACAGGTATTTTTTCTTGACTGAGCAGTGATGCACTTGAAGTACTCTGGTAATTGGCTGCAGAGCATTGCAAGCATAACTTGTGAGATGTATTTCTACAAAGTGGGAAGCAGATCATCATCTTGTGTGTTAATTTTGCTGGTGTCAGATAAAACTAAATGGCAAATGGTAGTCAATTTGGATACACTCAGGATGACACCTTGGATGTCTGAGAGATGCTAAGTCTGTGGTGGTGGACAAGGATGAAGGGTTAATAGGAAATTTATTGTCTTGTAAGGATTGATCTCCTGGCCTCTGTTTAGAGAGACAAGGCTGAAGCGTTAATAGGAATTTTACTGTCTTGTAAGGACTGATCTCCTGGGTTCTGTTTAGAGAGTCACTGTTGCTTGAACTCAGACCAAACTTGCACTGCAGTGTGGGCTGGGATCTGGGCTGGTCTGATGGAATACTTGATGTTGGATAGAGGTATGGTCTTTCTCATAGCTTTGAATTACCTACCTTGATTATGCAGTGTATTGCATAGGGTGCTGAATGGTGTTCAGTAGCTTAATTGGGAAGCTGTTTAGTGGGAGTTCCTGGCCTCATTTGAACTGTGTCAAAAGCCCTGGGATATTAAAAGAAAATTGCTTGCATGGTCATTTGCCTGTAAGAGGGTAAAATTGGCACTGCTATAATTTACAGAGGCTCTGAATAAAAAAAACCCCAAATCCCTCGTTCTTTTCTCTCTGCCCAAGGACTTAAAAGCACTAAGTGCTGCCTGTTGCCTGTCCTCTTCCCATGGCTGGATTTTTCCACTCTTTTCATGAAGAGTATGAACCACTTGCTTTCAGGGGAATTATTGAAGTTGGGTGACATTCTCTGGTGCCACCCAGTCCTGTGGTAAGAGCTCACAGGTTTAGCTCAGACTGAAAAGTAGTAAGTTATTTTTTTGTTTTGAAGTTTCCTTCCTGTCCAGTAGTCATACTGTCTTTGTTTTCATGTCTTGAGCTAGTTATTCACAGAGCAGAGAGATTTCTTTGCTTCCTCTCCCTGAGGATAATTCTAAATACAGTGCCCTTGTCCATAGCAGTTCTTGTTTGATAACAGCTCCCCCTTATTATATGATAGTGTATTTGCCTTCTCTCTTTGAACAACATGTAGGCCAGTCATAGTGCTGTTCAGTGCATTTTCTTCATTTTAAACTGTCTTGAAAACATATTAATACATCTTCCTTCTTCTCCCTCAGATAAACTACTAGTTTTTACTGTAGCAACTAAAGAAACTGATGGCTTTCACCGTTTCATGCAAACTGCAAAGCATTTCAACTACACAGTAAAGGTATTGTATGTTTTCATACCAAATATTTATAGTATACAGCCTTTAAGACAGAAACTGCAATAGTAACTGAAGCTGCCTTAGCTTTCTTGCATGCTGGGGTGAAGTAAAGCTTGGGGGCAGTTGAGGCACATGGAGGTGGCCCTGCTGCTGTCCCTGTTGCTTACCTGCCTGTTCCCCTCTGAACAACCATGCGAGAGCGCTTCTTCCACTGCCTTAGGAACAGCTATTGTGATCAGCATCCTCTGTCACTTACAGGTTCTGTCATGATTTATCATCTAACCTTGCTTTCCAGTGCAGCTGATTCTGTGGGAATGCTTCTGGAAGCTGCACTGCACTTGGAAGGCATTGGGTGCCTCCTTCCTCCTTAAGTAAGGCTGGATCCCTGCTTCAGGGACAAGGGAGGGTCACAACTGAAAGTTTTGCTGAGTTTCCCAAGAACCTGTAATTCTCTGAGAGGACAAAATGTTTCTATCATTCTTGCCAGCCTTTTCTGCCTTGCTCCACATCTCTGTATGTCACGTAACTGAGGCTGACCTCAATGTGACCTTGGGGAAAAAGGGAGGGCATTTAACCTTATTCTAAACTTTCCCTACAAGTAGGTGGGGAAAACAAATGAGAAAATCCAGGAATTCAGATGGTGTTATGAAATTTTTCTGCTTACTTACCACAGTTTCTACACTATAAATAGGAAATGACTTGAGTCTCTGAAATTTGACTTCTACCACTGAACTTTGAAGACTGAGAGAATCTTTCCTAATATGATAATGCTGTACTAAAGCACCCAAGAAGCCTGAGCTCTGGATACATCTATTAGCCTTGAAGATTTGTCCAAAACATCAGGCACTGTAATTCTTCCACAGTTTCTAAGTTCCTAAAACATTATGTTCAAAACCCACAAACTGCTTAAGGGTGTTTTCATTTTTTTTGAGATGTAATTTGCTGTAGTGCTTGGCTAGGGAGGAGTTTTTGTTTAGATGATTTTAACAGCCAGCTGCATACTGGGGAACCTATCCTTTCCTTGGACAAAAGTGTTCTGGAGGGATTTCAGAAAAGACTGGAGCTTGCAATTTGTGGTATTAATACCCTCATCCACCAAAATTTCTTCCACTTCCTGTTCCTAAAGTGGTTATATTGTCATCTAAAGATATCATTCAGAATGTTTTGTTAATAAAAATTTTGAAACAATTAGTAGCTTTATTCTGGGCTCTTTTTTTCCCCTTTTCTTTTTTTCTTTTTCCTTTTTTATTCCTGAAGGAGACACATTTGAATAAATGGTGGTAGCAGGCAATTACTTGATTCTTACTTGGTTAATAAATATCTCATGTTTGTGCAGTGATGTCATTGTGCTGAATGCTGCCTCAGACATGGAAAACTTACGATGCTGGAAATGCTGGCTGGCTATGCTTTAATGTGTTACTTCTGCTTTAACATCTGTTTTCAATAAGGGTCTGCTTTAAAAAGCATGTTGGTTTTGGGTACTAACAAAAAGTGCTTTTTTTTCTTATTCCAGGTACTTGGAAAAGGTGAAGAGTGGAGAGGTGGTGAGCTGCCTAACTCTATTGGTGGAGGGCAGAAGGTTCGACTGCTGAAAGAAGGCATAGAAAGCTATGCTGATCAAGAGGACTTGATTGTAATGTTTGTTGAATGGTGAGCAAACCTGGTTTGTTGCCTTTACATTATACCCTGGGTAGATGTGCAAAAGTAGCTCCTGTGGCATGCTGAAAGTTGCATGCTACTTTTCTCCTTTTTCTGTTTACTTGGGAGAATTTGCTTCCATTTTTCTCCATTCATAAAAATAGTAGATTGCTCTTGGAGCAATCGTTACTTTTTAAATGGATCAACAGATGTAAGAGTTGTTCATAGTTCTGCTGCCTCGAGGGGGTAAAAAAAAAATGTTACTGTCAGCCAACAGGCTTTTAAACAAACATTTGTCCTCTCTCTGTTTAGCTGCATTGAGAGCAGGACGTGGCTGCAGGCTGGGACTGTAGAATGGTGGGTGAGCAAAAGCAGCGCCAGAAATAAAGAGGCCAGTAGGGACCACAGCATGATCTTGTTCCATGAGTAACAGTGATATGGAGGAAGCTGAAAAATGGGCACCTGAGGAAAGCCCTCAGCAGGAGAGCTTCTTTTTTTACATGTTAAGAGAACTGAAACAAGGCTGGTACCAGATACACACCTTTGCCTGTGCTGTCTGTATGATGGAAGGATGGAGACAGTGCTGCTGCAAGTTGCCAGATAATAGCTCATAGCACAACTATTCTTGAACATCCTCACTGGAGGCTAGATAGGTTTTTTCTTGTTACAGAGAAGAGGGAGATGAAACCTGTTCAAATCCCACTTTTTCCCTTGCTTCCCTCTTCCTCCTCCTCCCTCCCCTCCTCTTTTGCTCCTGTGACAAGAGCATGATGAGAGCAGCTAAGAATCCATCACACAGCAGCCAACGAGCTCTTTCACACTGGCGTTAACCAGAACAGGCTTACAGCTCTAAAAGAATTGCTGCAAGGAAGATACAGGACCAAGTCTTGAATTAGGGAAATGAAGCCCTGATTGCAGACAGGCAGCCTTGAGGAGGTAGTTGAGTGGAAGCTTGGGAGAGGTTCATGCATGAGTTCACGCTTCTGTTACTGAGTCATGTTGGAATATCTGCTCCAGAATTTTCTTTCAGACTTTAACCTTCTTTCTTTATTTATTAAAATTTGACAGCTGAAGAAATTTAGGGACCCTTTTGCCAGGTAGAGGTTTGGCAGGGTACATACAACAGACATCACAAGTGGTCTGACAGTGGCATTTACTGGAAACTTCATTTGTTGTTTTGCCTAAGTTAAGAGTTTAGGAAAGTTGAAAGCCTATTAAACTGGTAGCAAATGTAAACATGCTACTCAGTTTTCTGTGTTAACTTTACCTCATGTGACAAGCTAGAGCTAGAAAGCCAATCTCTAAATTATCTTAACCAATTTATGCTCAGATTAATCAGATGTTTCTCAAATACTGAATTTCTGTATTTTAAAATTTATTATCCTGACTCATCACTATTTTTCCCTATATGGTAAGATGGGGAGAATTCATTATCAGAATTGAGTATAGCTCAATTTTTTTTCCAAAATAAATTTTTCTCTGGGGGGGCAGGTTGTCTGCTGGCATGGGTGAGAGAGTACAGAGGAACATGTGTTCTTGCCATGAAAGATCACAGGATTTAAGGCCTCCCAAGCTTGAGGTCCATAATTCCAAGTACATATTGATTTAAAGCTGGTGGAACTTATTCCAAAATAGTTTGCTGATCCTAGCATTGTATTTTAATTCTAATGAGATTTTTCATTTCTAGGAACCTTGGTTTGCAGTTTAAATGTTGATCAGTGTAGCAGTAAGTTTGGAAAAGACAAATACAGTGATCTTTCTTTCTTTTTCAAGTGTTTTTCATTATATTCATTGTGAGGCATTTGGAATATTAATTTTGGAGGCAGGAAAAGAAAGTGTTTGGTTTACTTACTGTAACTAGGCAAATAATTTCTAGCGGACTGTTTACTTAACAGACTTAGTTGGTTTGGGTTTGTTTTATTTTTTGAGCAGATTTTTTGTATGGCTCACAATTCTGGAAATAGTTTGAACTTCTTCCGTGGACAGCTTGTGTCTAGATGCAGATAGCAAAATGCTTTGCCTGCAGATGGAATGCTATTTAAATTAGGCTTGTTTTTGTAAGAGCTGACTACTGGTTTACTTTGGACTGTTTCAGATTGAACTGGCTAATGGCCAGTGTGGACTGGATAACATGGTTGATGCTGCGACTGTTATCCAGAACTCCCACAGCCATCTATTTGTATATTGTAGAAGACTGTTGAAGGCTCTCAGGTTTTTTGTTTGTTTGTTTTAAACATTTGTCAGCAATTAAGAGGTAACTCCATTTTATACATATCTCATAATGGGTAAGGTGTAATCCTGGTGCAGATACAATGCAAACAGCAAAATGGCTGTGTGACTAAACAGTCCAGTTAAGTAAGATGAGACTTGAGACCTGAATGGCTGGTTACTAGTAAGCCCTCATTTTTTTTTTAAATTTTGAGCTCTTAACCTGCAGTTCCAATAGTAACAAGTCCTGGTTGTTACAGAAGTTGTGGATGCAAAAAATTGCACGCTCAATTCTAGAGGACCCGAGCCACCTTTGCCGTTTCTGTGTTGCTGGGAGCACTGGGTGCATAGCCAGGATGCCTGGCTGCTGCAAAAGAGGAGGAGGGATGGGTGGATTCCAGCCCCAAGCGTCTGCCATCTGGGAGCTTCAGGAAATGGGATTGGAGTTGTGGAAACTTTCTGGGTTTTTTTTGGTTTTGCGGTGTTGGGTTTTTTCCTTCTTGTTTTGTTTTGTTGGTTTTTTTTTTTTTTTTTTCCTTCTTCTGATTAAGTAGAAAAAGCAAGAAGGATTTAAGAAGAATAAATAAGAGTATCTGAGCTTTTCCAAATTGCAGCCTGCTTTTTCCTGGATATATCCACACTTTTTCTCCCCTGTCGTATTTTGGAGCCCTGTTTAAGTGAGTCATGTGCAATACCTGCAATAACAGTACAAACTGTCAAGGAGAGACCTGTGACCTGTTTTGTGATGGTCTTAGTGGTGTAGACTGGAGGTGAACCCTCCCTTACAGTAGGAGTTGAGTGCTGGATAGACTGAACGTGAACTGCCATAGCAGGTAAGCAAGGCAAATGATGGATTTATAAGTTGTAGTTTGACTCTAGAAGTTTTCCTGTTGCCTGGAGAGGAAAGCAGGAGGCCCATAAAGCAGCAGATGGGGAGACTGGCAGCAAGGGGCAGAGGGCTGGTACAGGTCCTGCCTGGGAGGAGGTGTGCTTGCAGTAAGTCACCTCTTGACAAAACAGAAGGCCATGGAAAATCAGTGGAAAGTGTGGGTCCATGCTGGATTCGTAGTCCTGTGTAATATCCATTAGTGTGTAAAGTTTACAGTAATTGATAATGCAGTTTAGCAGCTCTTTACTTTGTGTTACAAACTGCTCTGTATTAAGTAGCATATCCCCTTCACAAGCAAAGCCTGTGGCTAGCCCAGCATGTTGCTTAACTTTGGCTTTCTTTTACAGAATTACAGTCCTTGGAAGCAATGTTCCAGGGGTGTTTGGTTCCTTCCCACAGCTGTAAGTCATTGCAGCAGCAGCAGTAACCTGATCAAAGAGGAGAATCACAGCCTGCCATAAGCTATTAAGTTAAAGCCTCAGACAAATCTCTGTTTTTGTCTGTCTTTGACTTGTCTCCTATTTCTTGCTTGTTCTTCAGGAACATTCTGGCTTTGAATCGGACTACACCAACTGAATGGAAAAAGGAGAGAAGTGTATTCCTGTATATTTGGGCAGAAACAGGCAGTTCTTGCAAAACTGGGGAAGCTCCAATATGTACATTATGTTTTTTTCTTGCATTTTTCTGCCAAAGTTACAGGAAAACAAAACAGTGAGAGTTTTCAGAAACCCACATAATTTATATAGACTACATAACACACTTCCTCTCTAGAATTGATGCTTTGCTCAGCAGTGGAAATCTTCTCTTTTGCATTTGTAAGCCAGCTGCTGTTCACTTCTCTTAGGCCAATTGAATGAAATTCTGAAGAAAAGATGTTTTAAATAATTTCAAAATGGTAATAAA
Source organism: Todiramphus chloris collaris (assembly GCA_025345505.1). NCBI lineage: Eukaryota > Metazoa > Chordata > Aves > Coraciiformes > Alcedinidae > Todiramphus > Todiramphus chloris. Next base: position 18,108,043 of record JANVCC010000030.1, read on the forward strand.
GTAGTACCAGAAGTCAGTAATGGTTGATCTCCTGGCACTAGTGCTGGGTAATAAATACATTGAAATGCAAAAAGTTCTGGGTACTGTAGGTGGGGGTACTGCTGTCCTTCTTAGCCCAGCTAAAAGACTTGGCAAGAACAAAATCTTGGTCAAGATTAGACCTTTGAATTTTTTGGTAGCTGTATCATTCCTTTGCCTTATATCAGGGCTCACGATTTTCAGTTAATGGTAGATGCGTGGAGTGAGAATGTATGTGCATTCAGATGAGGAAGCTGCAAGGTTGAGATGCTGCCATGAAATCTAAATATTCTGCTTCTTCAATCAAAGGCTAATCTATGACATAATTCCAGTACTACTGTGTCATGGTTTCATGTCATGTAAAAGGAACCTTGGAGTGGTTTGCACACTTATATGCAGATCTCAAGTACAAAGGAACCTTATACTCTGAATAATTTTATCACTTATATATATTTTGAGGTTTTGGGTTGCTGTGTTTTTTTTTTCAGAGGCATTGATGTAGATATTCAACAACAAAAAGAGACTAGGCTCGTGATACTACGTTCTTATGTGACCTTCGCAAAACCTGTGCATGTTTCTTTCTGGTTTGGGGTAGTGCTGACCTTTGCCTGTAGGTACCTGCTGTTTTTACAGATGAGCCCTCCAGCTTTAGGTCTTTGTCCTCAGTGACATTGAAACAAAATCTGACGAACGCATAAAGGCAGGTGAAGTTCTTCGTAAGTAGATATTGTGAAGTTTAGAAGTCTTCTGAAGTCTTCAGCACAATAAAGAGGTTGAAGGAGAAACTATATGTTGTCAGGATGCAACACAGTTTAAGTTCATGGACAACTAGAATATATCGAGGAATACCTAAGAACATTTTTGATAAGACTTTTCAGAAGAAAGTCAGTGCTGTTGTGTTTTGAAACAAAATGATCTTGTGTTTCCCAGTGAGGGTCACCTAAAGCAGCTCTCAGTCCTACTCTATTTCATCTGCTAAGATGTTTTTTTGTTTGGTTGGTTGGGTTTTGTTTTGGTTGTTGTTCTTAAACACAAACAGTTTTCTAAAACAGAATGTATATTTTTTACTCAAAGTGCACAAAATATGAAAATCAATTTCAGGCAGACAAAATTGTAAAGAAAGAGAATGTCCAAAATATGGAAGGTTAAAAAAAAAAAAAAAAAGAAAAAGATAGTAAATAGAAGGGGAAATTGTATTGGATAAATAGTATTGGTAGAAATTCTTCTCCTTGAAGAGTATAGGATTTTTATAGTGGTAAAACATGATCTAATAAGCCATTTTTCAGAATCAAAGGATAAATAGTATTGATAGAAATTCTTCTTCTTGAAGGGTATAGGATTTTTATAGTGGTAGAACATGATTTAATGAGTCATTTTTCAGAATAAAAGGACTGTCTGCTTTTTAAAATTTTGAATAGTCCAACCACTTGTTGTTTTGAAAAAGAAACATTAAAACTAAACTAATCTAATTTCTTTATTTTCAGCTATGATGTTATATTTGCGGGGGGCCCTGAAGAACTGCTAAAGAAATTTCAGGAAATGAATCATAAAGTGGTGTTTGCAGCAGATGGACTGATTTGGCCAGATAAAAGACTAGTTGACAAGTACCCTGTTGTCCGGAGTGGAAGACGATTCCTGAACTCAGGAGGCAAGTGTGATTAAACTCCTGAACTTGAACATGACTCGCTTCTCTTATCTGTGCTATGCATTTGTGTGTGGAACTGTTTCTGAACTCCCCAAGTGTAAAATGGAGGACTGGGTTTGCTGTCTTCCTCTTCCCCTCTCCCCATCCTGACTTGAATAGCTCTTGTGTGTTCAGGAATAGTTTTTATTGAAACTTGGATAGTATTTGTTGGCAATAACTTGTAAAAATCAGGTAAATAAAGTAACAGCTTATCAAGCAACTGTGCCTTGCAATGAAATGATGTGCAGGGATGACCCAATTGGCACTGAATCTATCTCAGAAACAAACTAGTGTACAATCCCAGTCAAAGCAATACATGCTATTTATAGGCACAGCTTTGTTGGCTCACAGAATTTCTTGACCTGGCTACCTTGTTCTGGGTGATGGCTGCATACAGTGTAGATGTGCTGGTAGCTCTGGCCCATCACAATGTCTTAGGCAGTTTATTCCACGATAAGTGTAAGTTACTCCTGTTAATCTCAATGATGTATCAATTCTGGTATCCTCCTTTGAATGTCAGCTTTGGTAATAATTTTGCAGTTAATTAATACACGCACTGACACTAGCTACTACTTAATACAGCATGTCAGTTCTCCTAGGTACATGGTGCTGGGCACCATGCAGATCTGAGACTGTCCCCATTCCTTTCCTTCCCTTCTCTACCTCATCTGTCTGCCCTATCTTTTTATTATTATTTGTTTTGGATTAAACACAATGTGTATTGGTTTTAAGTTGAATTCTCTTTGTAGTTCTGGCAGTATTAAATTCAGGCTTCTCCCCCAGCAAAGTGATTGATGATAATGTACCTTTTCCCCAGATGGCCTTCTTGGGAACAGTAGTAGTCTACACTCATGCTTTGGAGCTCTCAGGACAATCCTAAATGAATCTCTGATTCCTATTTTTTCCATTAAAATAGTAAAAATAACCCTTAATTATTAACTCTTTACAACAGAACTGGTACATATCACAGGAAGAAAACTAAATTTTGAACCAAGTTGTATGAATTACATACTTTTCTGGTACCAAACAGAATAAAGTCCCTGACTGGTGGACAGCACTGACAGATTAGTGCTTTTATGGAAATAACTTACATGTGTATGATATTGCAGGATTTATTGGCTATGCTCCATCTATAAATCGTATTGTGCAGCAATGGAATCTGCAGGATAATGATGATGACCAGCTGTTTTATACCAAAATCTATGTTGACCCATTGGCAAGGGTAGGTTGTAACTGGCTTTCTTACTTCTTTCTGCTTGAAATAACATCCTGCTTCTCATAAAACATCAGGATATAAAAATAAAAGGAATTCTCTCTCATTATTCTGGAGTGCCATTTTGACAGTTGTATTTGTTCTCTGGAGGTTCCTACTGTTGAAGTGATGAACAGGCTGCCAAAAGGCCATGACTTGATATATTATTTCGGGCTGTCTGAAGATCCAGGCAGGTTGTGCTTCGTTGTTAGAAATAATAGCTCTGAGGTATATGATCAGCCACATTCATCTCCATGAGGGTCCCGTGTATTTGGCAGTTTGACGGCTGGAGAATGTGGCATTTTTCCAGGGTGTCACTGAACTACTTGCTGATCCAGTGTTTTATATTTTGGCTTCATGCCATTTCAGATCCTGTCTGCAGCAGCCTTTGATTCTTCAGCTTTTTCAGCAGATACGTTCAATAAAGCTGCATCATAAATTTTTGGTGAAGACGTCTCTGTGCCCTAGCTTAACAAAGTTCTCTGCTGAGTAGCAGCATTAAAGCATGATAGATGTCAGAAACATGGCCCTGATGCTGCAAAAAGAAGGCTAAAGAAAGTTAGGAAGTTAATGATGCAAAAAGACTTTTAGAAGCTGATATTGCAGGTTGATTTTGAGCATTTATATACTCCAGGCAGATGTGATGTTTCTGAAATACATATATGTTTTTTCATTAAGTTATGCCTGAAACATCAGCCATGTTTAGATATAGATGCAGGGATAGAATAGAATATTTCACTTGGAAGGGGCTTATTATGATCATCTAGATGAACTGCTTGACCAGTATGGGGCTGACCAAAAGTTAAAGCATGCTATTTAAGGGCATAGTCCAAATGCCTCTTAAACACTTGACACGCCTGGGACATGGACCACCCCTCTAGGAAGTCTGTTCCTGTGTTTGACCAGCCTCTTGGTAAAGAAATGCTTCCTAATAAGCTAGTAACTCTTCCCTGGTACAGCCTTGAACCATTCCCACATGTCCTGTCACTGGATACCAGGGAGAAGAGATCAGCACCTCTCTCTCCTCATCCTGTCCTCAGAAAGCAATGAGGTCACCCCTCAGCCTCCTTTCCTTGAGACAAGACAAACACATAGTCCTTAGCTGCTCCTCAGAGGATGTTCCTTCCAGCCCTTAATGTTTGAATTGATTTTATGCAAGTCGAGTCAGATGCTAGATATGCAACTGAAAGGACAGGGTGTAGAGAAGTTAAAGCTGACTCTGCACCCAAGTCAGGAATAATATAATTAGCTGTCTAAACAGATTGACTTCTAGACAAAAAAATGTGTGCTTCTGCACAGTGGACTGTTGTACTGTTACTCAGAATGCCTCCATGGCACTTAGCTTGGGATGCAACACATTAGCATGGATTCTCTGTATAGAAGGCCAAAACAGAGTATGTTATCTGTATAAGGGTTTTTAAGTGTGTTTTAAAGGTTATATAGTTTGATCATCATGTTAAAACTTCGAAACACGGTACGCTAAATAAGAATCTAGGTAGGATTAATAATGCAATATTAGGAACATGTTTTAAAACCACTGGTGTTTTCTGTTCTGATACTTACATTTGACTTTTGTATTTTTGAGACTGTGAAACACAGTATGTTTTGTTGCATGGCCAAATTTTATTTTATTTTTTTAAGATAAGACACAAATTTTCTTTGGCTTATACTGCCAAACTGTAGTTTCTTTGGAGAGTTGTGACCTTTATCCTTCAAGTTACATAAAGCTTTTGCAGATATAAAACTGATTGCTATACTGCTGCATAACACTTAGCAATATAAGATTAAGAATTACATCTAAGAACTGAATACACCAAGTAGTTTTGTCTGATTACGTGCTGTCACTGCAGTATAACTGCATCATTATCATAAAACCATTGATTTTTAGAATGCCTCAACATCTTTGGTACTTTTATTTCAGGAACGCATTAACATTACTTTGGACCACAAATGTACAATTTTCCAGACCCTAAATGGAGCTGTTGGTAAGCGTATGATCTGCGTGTCGTGTGTTTTATTAACTAACACTTTCTTTGCTTAACCGTGAATAATGTTCCCTAAATACATTCTTGTTTTAAAGAAATATTTGGGTGGATAAACCTGATTGCCAGATTTATTATCATGGAATGATAGACTGGTAGGGGTTGGAAGGGACCTCTGGAGATCATTGAGTCCAATCCCTCTACCAGAGCAGGATCACCCAGGGCAGGTCACACCATAACAGATCCAGGCTGGTCTTGAAAGTCTCTAGAGCAGGAAACTCCACAATCTCTCCATGATATAGGTCTTTGGGGTTTAATATTAATTGATTTCTCCAACTGATAAAATATTTGATTTAAAATAGGAAAAAATAATTCTCAATAAATTTTTAGTAATAAACACAAAGTTAAGAACCATTTTTCCATTTGCCTTCTGCAAACTTAATTACAGGAATAAGATTGGTAATTAAAATTTCATTTTCAATGTTTCTAAGTAAATGTCTATACATAATAAAAGGGAATGTGGAATAATGTAGTTTTCCCTTTATTTAACTGTCATTAATTTAAATTGAAAAATAGCATCTGTGCAAACTTCCTTTCTTACCTTTAACCTGTAATTATGGAACAATTTTTTTTTTAAAGTCATATCATGTCTGAAATAACTCTGATCTCTCCATAAATAGCATTTGCACAAAATTAGTTTTGAAAGAAGATTTTATTCAAATATAGAAGGCTGTTGGTGACATGCTCTGAAGTTTGATGCAACCTTATTTAGCATAAAGAGCTTAGAATTCAATATGTAGTACAAAAAAATGTGAACAAAAGCTTCCAAATAAGTAACATTGACAGTGATAGCAGCAGCAAAGTATATTGTATCAGCAAGGACTTGAAATTTTAGCTTTTAATTATAAACTGTTATTACTGTATGGCTTTTGTTGATTTGCAGATGAAGTCCTTTTGAAATTTGAAGAAGGAAAAGTAAGAGCAAGGAATTCAGTGTATGACACATTACCTATCACCATTCATGGAAATGGTCCAACCAAAGTGAGTGACAGTTTTTATTTTTGTGCAAAGACTGCAATTTTGAGAGAGGGAAAAACAGTAGAAAAAATGGTAGAAGAGTCTGAAACAGTCACACCAATACTGCTCATTTCCAATTAATGTTAATAAGAATTGCATGGATAAACCCCCCATTCTAATAGCTCTCTCCATCATGTTCTTTGGCTGTCACTGTTGCTTGATACTGCTGCAGAAACAACTCATTCTGCTCCAAAATTCATTGTAGCATGGGATATTAGAAGTGAGTAAACTTAAGTTAATTTGTTCTCTCTCACAAAGCAGTTCTTGAAGCTGGTGAAGAATGTCTATCTGGTTATTAAACAGTAATCAGAATAGGGTTTCAGGGGGAGAAAAATCTAGCCAAGAGTCACAGGCTGTGGTACAAAACAGTACCATACAAAACACGGCTAATCCTACTGCAGACCTTGCTGTGTTTATATACAAAAAACTATATTGTATATAAGCCAAAATATATATATGGATGTGTGTAAGTGTGTGTGTGTATACATATACACAGGTGTAGCTGGCTTTTTTTTGCACTTTCATTGGTCACTGCCTGCAGTGTACCCATAGCTTGTAAGCTTTGGGTTTGTGGTAGAGCACTGTCTGTCCTGTGAAATAGCTGGCAAATTCTGTCTATGTGTAAGGATTCAGTAGTTCAGTGGACCTGACACAGTTTCTCTGGGGGAAACAGATATGTTTTAGTCATAAGGCATTTGTATTTTTTTGTTATATGGCAAAGAAGTGTAAAGGTGTATCATTTCTCTTATCCTCTGTTGGCTGAAGGATTGGGCATGGTTACTTTCTAAGTTCTTCTGAATACACGTTCCTTACTGTAGCTCCTTATTTGCAGAAAAATGCTCCCCAGGAGAATGAAATGAAGCTTGCAATTCATTGATATCCCCATGACTTCTGCTTCTTAGTTTTTGCACTGTATTTAATCTTTGGAATCAGTGAATATTATGATGCCATTATCTGTTTGGCTTCTAACCATTCAGTAGTGGTGAAATACACGACCAATTACTTCCCTGTTGCTACAGTTGTTTTTGCCTCAGTTAAATCCTCAGTTTATCTATCATCACTGGCTTTGCTGACATTTTACAATTAAAAGAAAGGTAACCTGTATGTTACAGTTGGGTGAGCAGTTTAAGTTGAAACTTCTTATACTAATCCATGAGTTCTGCTACATTAAACAAAACTCAGTCTCTGCATGTAGTGATGTGGATTTTAAAATGGGAATCTCTTGCTACATATCACTTTGTCAACGTGTGATTCTTCTGTTTTAAACATACAATGGAATTAAGAGGACAATTATATAATAGGATTGGAAAAAAATTTCACTGGTTAGTAAATAAACTACCAACTTTGTAATTCCCAGAATTAACTCCAAATAGTAAAAGTTTTTCAAGAGCATTCTGGTTTGTATTTAATTTCTTCAATTTGCAGAGTAGTAAACAACATTGGTCAGACACGCTTCTTTGAAATGGATACCAAAATTATCCTGGAACTAAGTTCAAGCCATTCTATTTTATAACCTGTCTAGAATTATTTTCAATATGCATAAACAAACACCTAAATGTGATAAAATACAAATTGAGTATGGCCTATAAAATGCAGGAAGTACACTGAGTACTACTCCAATGACTGGAGTGTGTTTCCTATGCAAAATAATGCTCTATCCTTCCAGTTTTTTATGACAACAGTAGAGCAGGAATGAATAGCAACCTTCCCTCAGGCAGACTTTCCCTGGCATAAGAGATCTTTTAACCATTGCAAATGACAGTAGAGAAGAGTGAAGTTCTGCACAAACTTCCCGTGGAATCCAGGAGGGCAGAAGAGCCCAGGCAGCCCATCGACAGAAAAAGTACATATTTTGTTGAGCGCAAATTATAAGTGCGTATAAGAAGCTGCTTTAAAATGTACCCCCCTGGCTGGCTTCTGAATCCTGGCATAGCTTGTCAGAAATCTCATCTGGGCATCTATCTTCTACATATTCTATCTGGTTTGGTTTTTTTTTATGTGGCTGTTCCTTGTGTTTAGTGTAAAGTGTTGATTCTCAGATTTGTTAAAAGAATGTAACTATCATTTGTAAAAATCTTTCTTCAGCTTGAAATGGGGTAATTAGCAGCTTTTGAGAGTTGAATTAGCTATGGTCTGTGTCCTGAAAGTCCTACAAGCATTTACTTGGTAGTTACTATATAAATTTTTGGTTTAACTGAAACAATAAATGTGGATGTGAGGATGTTTTGTAAATGAAAAGGAAAAAAAGTGCTATTTTTATATGTGTGGTTTGTTGTTTTTGGGTTTTTTTGTTGGTTTTTTTCTTGTTTTGTTTTGGTGTGGGGTTTTTTGTTTAGTTGGTTTGTTTCCTCTTAAAGACCACTGTATTTTATTGGTTTTTAATTTAGATATAAGGGATTCAATGAATAAGCCTGAATTCTTTGAGAGGTATAAATCCCCACTTGCATGCATCTTTCATTAATCTGATTTGTTCATTTATTTACCAGATTCACTTGAATTATCTGGGAAACTATATTCCTAATGCTTGGACACGGGAAGCTGGTTGCAGTGTTTGTGATTTAGACTTACTAGACCTATCAGCAGTAACGGTAAGAATATTTATCACTGGAGCAAACCCCTTTTGAATGCAGTTGATAGTTGTATAGTGATTTCTGAGGCAAAGTGGCTTCAGTATGCAATTTTAAGTCTCGTAGACACCTCAGGGCATTGAAATAATGGTATATGAAACTGTTGAGGTGGAATTTTAGTTTAAAAGTACTGACGTTTCCAGTAGAAATGTTTTTATGCATTCATCTTAATACAGGTTCCCCCAATATTACTGACAAATATTCCATCCCCAAAACCCCTCCAGAACCTTACCTCTGTTAACTGAGGGTGAATGAATTCTTTTTGAATTGTGCAAGATTCCCATGAATACTTAGAATTTTTTGGGAGGTAGAAAAGCTCTTTAGGTATTTCAGATTTTTAACTGCAGACCTACAAAAAACTTGATATGCATCACTTTAATAATTTCTGTAACAAGTAGAGATCAATAGACAGTATTTTCTGAGAGATACAGAGTTATATTCAAAACTGCTTTAGCTTGTGTCCTGGTTCACTGGGATAGAATCCTAGGCCAGCCATCAGCAGTTTGGAGTCAGCCAGGGCAGCTGCCCCGAGCTGGCTCACAAGTGTATTCCAGACCATAAACATCATGGTCAGTATAAAGGGTAAAGTTTGCTGAGGATGGAGAGTGGTGGGCTTCTTCTGATCTTATGCCTCCTCTTCCTTCTGCTTCTTCCCATCCCTGGAGGGCCTCAGTTACTGTTCTGCTCCTGGGGACTGCTTTCCTGTTTATTGTGCCTGCCATACGTTTGCTGGGCTGAGTCTAACTTTGTTTATGTTGGTATTGGTGTTAGTTTGGCTGTTCCACTAAATCTATTTTCATTTGAATGCATGGGTCTCCTGTCCTTTCCCTGATTCCCATGCCCTGCTGGGGAGGGGTTCATCAGGTGATAGAGCAACTGCTGTAGTTTAGCACCAGATGCAGGCTAAATGTAGACACCATGTAAATGATATTCTAGGTATCTGTATTGTATATGAAAATAAATATGTTTCTGTAGAGGAAGAATTAATCTGATGTAATAGAGATCAAGTATCAGTTCGGTCTTCAGAATTTTTATAGGACAAACATACACTTGTGTGTGTATCTGCCATATCTGGAAACTTAGTTTGGCTCTTTGTCTCCAAGCATGATGTCTTTAGTGTCTTCATGAATATTCCAGCTTGTATTCAGTAAATTTTAGGCAGAGCAAATACTAAGATCTAACATGTGGAAATGTAAAGCTTGTACTTAAAAGAACATTTTGATTATTCTTAACAGGCTGTTTCCAGCAGCTGTTTTGTTTCTGTTCTTTATTGAAAATTTGAATGAGAACAAGTTTTAGAAGGACATGTTGAGGATAGAATGAAAGAAGTAGTAGCTTGTTATCTTTGTAGTGAAAGGACAAAGTGAAAGAATTTCTGGACAATACATAGCTTATCGACTGGAATATGTATTTTAAAAGTTATTGCTGGAATTGTAATAACTTTCAGATTCTTTTAATATTTTTTTTTATTTTGATTTTGCTTTAAAGATACAACATTCAAATGGGGTTCTTCTGAAATAGTGTGTGCGCAGTTTGCAACTTGTATTTCACTGAAGATAAGTTGCCTTAAGTTTTTCCTAATGGTGTTGGTAGTTAAAATGTGGTTGGCAAGAAGTTAAACCTTAAAAGCCAGTAATGGGGAGTAACTCGCTGTGATTTACTGGATAGCTTCCTATACTTTGTGTGCATCTACTTGGAATTTGTCTTCCTTACTGTAATTCATTCTTTGGACTTCAAACCTCACTCAATCTTGCCAGCAGAAATAACGAGGCTTTTCCTTGGCTTCAGTGGAAGTGTTTACTTCAGGCATTTCAAAGTACAAGCAATATTTCATCTTCTGAATGTGTTTTCTGTTCAGGCCTGGCTGGTTGCTACTTAACAAGAAATCTTCAGCTCTGTGCCTCTAATTATTCTTCACATATTGTTTTATTTAACTTTCTGCATTGGTACACAGACATCTGAGGATTTTGCTTGTTCTTCACATAAGAAAGCAGAGAATCAGATTTGTTGATAGTACGTTTTGGACTTTGAGACCCTTCAAAAAAATTCTGTTGTGAATGGGTCCTTGACTCAATGAGCTTAGGTGTTGTGTATCCAGTGTTTAGGACTGGGCTTAGCTACAGATCTTGTCTCTATCAGTACATACCAGCTAAGCTCCACTGTAGAACAAGCTGCAGAAATAATACCACTTTCCATCCTGGGCATAGGGATATTCTTCTTCTGTGAAGGTCATGGTAGGTGCAGGCAAGGCAAAGATGGGTGGAAGCATTGCCATGAATGGTGTAGGTCAGTCTGCAGTGGATGAGCAGAAGAACCCAAGGCACTACCAGGACCAATGTATGTAGGTACTGGGAGCATGGCCTGTGACAAGCTGAGCTTTGGCCTTACCTGTAAAGATGATAAGAGCTTTGTACTCAGAGCCTTTTGCTTAGTCCTTCTCCTCTTCACATAAGAACCTCCCATGCTCTGATCATGGCTGAGGTGTGGAAATACGCAGTAACTGCTTTCTTCTGATAATGTCAGCAGCCTATGGTACCCCCAAATTAGCTACCTGCCCAGGTCGAAGCAGGGCAACGGAAACTAGGTTGAAGAATGCACTTTGATTCAATAAATGTAAATTTTTGCCCTTAATCTTCCTAGAGAAACTTTTTAAATCCTAAAGCTTGCTACTGGTGTGGAGATTTTCCAGTGTGGGTGGAAAGGATGACCTCACTTTCACTTCACTGGTGTGGTGACTCTTGTGGAAAGGGTTCCTGGACTTCGCTCTGTGTAGTCACATTGAGGCATTGTCCTGTAGTTCTTCCAAAAATTGTCATATTCTCAACTGCTGCTTGCAAAGAAGTAAACTTTAAAAGGCAAAGGTATGACTTGAGTGAAAATGAGAAAATCTGTCAGAGAAAGTGGAACATCCCTCTGCAGACTGGGTATTTCCAAAGTGTTTTTGCTGAGGCACGGGGGAAGAACAAAAACCTCTGACTTGATATACTCAAATGCTCGTTATTAAAATTGTGACCTAGATTCAGATGATGCAGTGGTAACTCTTTGTAGCATGGTGAACCAGGATCTTGCTTGATGAACTCTCTGCTTTGAGGAGATGCAGTTTGCTGGAATTTTTACTCTATTTTTTTAAACACTATTTTGTTGTTGTTGTACTCAGACATTAGCGTAGAGCTGAGTGGTTCATGATTTGGTGTGGTGAAGGAGTGCTGGTAATGCCAGATTGTCTCTAGAACCTTTGCAGATCCAGACTGAACCTGCTTCTAAGGAGGAAGTGACTTAGAATTACAGATACATGCAAAGGAGATTAGTGCAGCAGTTCTGGTATTGGTAGCACGTGTACTTGTCCAGTTTAGCCTGATGGCACGTGCAGTTACCACCCTGCCCACCCCAGTGGTATCTATTGCCATGACACCAGCCTCAATGGAGTAGTTGCTGGAGAACAACCCAGTTGCTTCTATTCAGCATCCTCGTCTTCGTTAGCTGTTCTGAAGTTATTAGGCTGTCTGCAGCAGCGTGTCTTATGTTTGCAGATGAAGTTGTGAGTAGGAGGTAGTCAGGGTAAACACTGGTGCATGTTTCTGAGCTAGTGCACTTGCCAGTATGTTGCTGGGTTTCCGACGCAGACGGTGACACAGTAAAATCTCACCGTGCACTGATGGTTTATCCAGACACTTCTCAACTGGGTGTTGGCTTACTGAAGGCAAGCTGACTTGCAGCCTTTTATACTCGTATAAGGTTTCTCTCTCAGCCTTGTAGCGGGATAGATGTTTATACCAGCTGTCTGTTTTAGAGGTGGAGATATTTTTCTTTAATCAGTGCATTTCTTTGTGTAGGAGTCGAATCCTTGGCAGGTTAAATTTTTGTCTCCCATACTGTAATGATGTATTTTAGGAATACACTAAAGTGCTGTCTCTGTTTTAGAGGTCACGTTCTCTTTATCAAGCATATAGAAACCAGGAATCAATACCACTGTTGAAGAGATGTGAATTCACATCAAAATAAGGTGGATAAAGCTTCAGTATCCTTGAAAGCAAGGGGACAAGCTCTAATTAGTTCATCAAAGTTCTAGATAAAATCAGTGAGGAGGGAAATAATGCAGCACCCGCTTAACAATGATCAGATTAAATAGTGCATATATGAGTGTATGGAAGTTTATTGCAGGCTTTGGGTTACAGATGAGTAAAATATTTTGTTGTATTTCTTCTTTACTTTTGAAAAAAAAAAATGGTGTTCCCTATATTTTCTTGTAATTGTGACAAACATCTCCGTGTTACTTTCCAAAAATGTTCCATGCAGTTCTAGATGTATTTCCTTAAATACTTTTTTTCCATTTTATTTTTTTTAAATAAGAATTAAAAAACCCGTTATTTCCTCCTTATATTTTATGTTATTGGAATCCACAGTTTTCTAGAAGCATGAAATCCATTATCTTTCCTTATTTAGTGAAATTGGTGAAAATAAACAGAGAGCACAGCACTTTTGAGCGAATTGATTCTGATTATTAGAGAGCTGTGTGGCCTAATTTACTGCAGCATGACATTAGTTGTTTTTCAAGAGAACTAATCTTAGAAAGGAGGCAAGTCTTTATTTGTTGTGTCTATATATATATATATATATATAAAAAAATTTGGTATTTTTTTCATTTTTTTATAGGAATATCCAAGAGTAAAGATTGGTGTTTTCATTGAACAGCCCACTCCTTTTCTACCTAAATTTTTAGACAGGCTGCTAACTCTGGATTACCCAAAGGAGGCACTCAGTATCTTCATTCATAACAATGTAAGTTTGATTTACTATTGTTCAAAGCTTCAATTTCGCAAATTATGATATGGATGAGCGTGTGTGAGGGAGTATATGAACTCTAGATCTACTTAGTTAAGCTTCATAGGAAGTGATATTCTTTTAGAATTTAGTATGCATAAGTGGAAAAAATACACAGATTAAATGTTGTGGCAGTGTCTGAAGTCTATTTGAAGAAAGTGCTTCAATTCTCTCTTTTAATAATGAAAAAAAAAGCTATTTTGAAATGTATGCTTCTGGGAGAAGCACTGATTGACATGAAACAATAAAGTACAATAAGAACAGAATCGTTCCAGTTGGAAGGGACTTGCAGTGATCACCTAAACCAACTGATTGATCACTTCAAGGGCTGAACAAAAATTATAGCATGTTATTAATAACTATGATCCAGTAGTTGACACTGGATTTGCATTCCATCTTGTTGACACTCCAGTGCATTTATGTTGCTCTTGGTACTCCTGCTGGTCGCCATGGGAGACACTGGTGTGTCCAGGTATATTTTAAATGGCAGTACAGAGAAGTTGCTTTTTTAGAATATTTTTTAATGCTTTTTCCTAATTACTTAGTGATCTGGTGTTGCTGATACTTCACCAATGACTTCACCAATGGAGGTACAGCTTTGATTTATATTGCTGATGTGTTGAATTCTTTTGCTAAAATTTTGTGTAGAAGAGCTTCGTTTTGATGACAGATATCCTGGATTATCTTCAAGTACTGTTTGCTATCTGTTTGTTTAGGATAGAATACAATGTGTTCTTGGACACTGTTTATAATTTCACAGAAACTTGTTCTTTCTATTCACTAAAAACAATGTCAATGCGATTACAGGAGGTTTACCATGAAAAGCACATCAAGAAATTCTGGGAAAAAGCCAAGAACATTATCAGAAATATAAAAATTGTTGGACCTGAAGAAAATCTGAGTCAAGCAGAAGCCCGGAACATGGGAATGTAAATTCTAATTTATAAATCTATTACAGTTCATACACTAACACTTTTTCTTCCACTATGTATTTTATTTAAACACTTACAACATTACATCTTAAGATATAAAAGTGTGAGCTTTTGTATTGGAAAAAGATCTAGATATAAGATGTTAACTGTGTAGTATAATGTAAAAAATGTAAAAAGCTGTTGGTCATTGTGAAAACAACTCTCTGGTTTGGACTACTTCAGCAGTCTGTCATCTTGTCTTCTAATGGAGGTATAGATAATAGTAGACTGCAAAGAAATAAGAGGTGTCAGAATATTTTTACAGTATTATGTCAAACATCAGTATATATTAAAATCTGAGTATAAACTGCAAAATTTAATTATTTTTTTAAAAAGAATGCTATGGAAATAAAATAGATGGCACAATACAACAAACTTTTTATTAAAGTTTGTGCAGAAACTTACATGTAACAGTAATTAATTTATTTCTTTAAATAAAGGTGGTGGAATCAGATGCAAATCTAAACAGAAATTCTAATTATAATGTATCTTAAAAACTTTATTTAGTTTTATTTTTTATCCAAAAGCTTTTCAGGCTGACTTATTACAGAGTGATTTCACAGAAGAAACGTACCTCTTGAATTGTATATGCATTTAACAATTGCACTTTTTGTTGTCCTTTTTTTTTTTTAATGGCATTACATTTAAGAGAAAAATATGTTGATCTGGACATAGAAATGACAGAATTATATTTCTTCCCATGGTTGAAAGATACAGGATTAACCTTTAGAAATTATTTAGCAGAAATTTCTTCTTTCAGGGGAAAAAAAAAAAAGAAATTGCAAAGAGTTGCAAAGGCAATTGATTTTATCTTATCCTTGATGCTGCTCATCAACACTCATTTGTGTCGTTTTTTTTTTCTTTCTTGGAGCTGAGATTTCAGCCAGCTGTTATAGAATTTATTATGACAGAAAATGTAAATTAATACTATGAAATATGTTCAAGCAATAACAAAGAGGGAAATACAGGAATTTATTCTCTTGAGGTTTTAGTTCTTAAAAACTTATTTTTTATAATATTTCCCCCCCAGTACTTACCAACTCCAGGGTTTCTTTTTTGGGGGTGTTGCTTTTTCCTCCCTCAAAAAATATTAGCAATAGAACTAGCAAAGATTTTTCCTGAGCTTTAAAACTGTGATTTATCACATCTTTTAGTGGGAACGTGAAAGTTTACACTGAAACCTTCCAAAAGTTTTGGGAAGTGTACTAGAGAGATCAGAATCAGAGAGTTCATTGACCTCAATGTTGAATTTTGAGCTGAGTGTGGTCTCCTCTGTGTTTCTTGAAAGAGTACATTAAGTTACTGTCTCTGAGCTCCCATTTAGTATTGATAAACGGTGACGTGGACACAGGAGAACTCCTTCTCAGTCCTTCAAGTAGGACAAGTATTGGCTGTGGTTGAAGAAAGAGCAGGGATTAAATCTGTGTCTCCCAGATATCAAGTGATTTCTGCTGGATTTTCTGGAGCACCTTCTGAACACTTTAGTATTTCAAGTTTCAGACTTTTTCAAGGTTTAAGTGTTTAAGAAGAGAAACAGATTTCCCACCCATATCTGATTTCAGTAGCTTCCAGATACGGTAACTGTCATAGCAATACTTAAGCCTGAGATGCAAAACTAAACATTAGTGCTTTATCTGCTTTGTGGCTATGTTTGTTTGTTTTTAGTGATGGTTGATAAGAGATTCTTTATAGTGTTGTGGCCATCTGGAGAGATGCAAAATGTTACCCTAAATGTCAGGCAGTGTCACCCAGTCTTTCAGTGGGTGCTGTAGACTTTTCAGCTGGGACACCATTTCTTTTCGAGGTCTGTCATATGGTGTAAGTGCTCTCCCTTCAGGCTCACAGTCCACATTTGAAATGGCATTTCCAAACTGTGAGGGGTATAAAACTGATAAATTGATTAACTGGAAATTTAAACTATGTCTAAAAAAAAAAATATGTGACTCAATGGTAAAGAAATGGGGTTGAACATATGAATTACTGCTATAAGCAACTAGCCCCTTGGAATGTCTCAGTGGAAATTTTGATGAAGAGAAGAACAGTGACACGTTCCCTTTTCAGATGAGGTCACTGTTCCAGATGGGCTTATGGTTTGTAAGCAAAGTTAAACATCCCTCTGATTGCAAAATATATCAACTGATCTGCTGAGGTTCACTTCACACTTACAACAAAAAATCTTCACTTTCTGCTAAATTTTTAGTTGGAAATGTTTTTAAGTTATATACAAAAATAGAGCTTTCTTTTCAACATTTGGTCTTAGATTATAAACAAGGTGGAGTGTAAAGCAAATAGAACAAAAGCTTTAGCCATTGAATTTACATTAAGAAGCATGTTAGTATACATATGTGCATTGCTAGAAAGTACTTTGAGTTTGTTCATTGCCGTGACCTGGACATACAAAATAACTAGCTTCACATATAACCTGGGATTTCTATATCTGGAAAGGTTAGAATGTTCTGTAAGAAGGTAATACTTCAAAACATGACAATATCCAGGATTACTTTTATTTCCTTGTGAAAGCTACTTAGCAACACTGAAAGCCAAAAGAGATGCATTAATTTCTTAAGACTAGACTAGTAATTCTAGTCTTAAGTCTGCTTTATTAATTTTGACAGAAACTTTAACAATTCTTTTTCTGTGTATCTGAAACCTGAAGTGTTTTGTGGAGATTTGTGTTAGAGACCTTAAAGTGCAAAGGCAAAATTTATATTTCACATTTGATATGGTGACTTGTATCTGGAAATGCAAGGAGAATTATGCTTTAAACAAGAAGATTTGCCCTTTAGTCTTCAGTGCTATATAGACAAAACTAGAGGGAAAAGTGAACAGGATCAGAATAGTAGCCTTGATATTTGGCCTTTTTATATCTGTATACACACATATAAAATATATATGTAATATAAATGCATATATTTAATATTTTTGGATGCAGAGGTTGAAATTAGAGGTTTCACGTCGTAGGTGTTTTTTACTATAGCTGAATTTCCAGACTATTGAAGGCAATAATGCTTTCAGAGAGTTCTCAACAGATTACTGAATGACCGAGTGTGACTGAGACCAAAGCTTTTAATTTAGTATTGTGTGTTTGGTATTACTATGTGAATGAAGAGCAGAGATGTTTTCAACACTAAACACATTGGACCCATTTTAATAGAATTCTCTGGCTCTGGATTTAAAGGGGAAGCAAAAAAAAAAACCAAAGCCCAAAGTTGAAAGACCATACACTTTGAAATTATGTAACCAATTTTTCCAGCCATGTTTGCCTACAACTAAATATAAATCTGTTCCATTTGGGTTTTTACACTTTCATAATAAAGAACAGTAGTCCCATGCCTATTTTTGTCAGCAGAAAAGGTTTAGCTGCTTTTGGGGTGGTGCTGGGCAGCATTGTGGCTGGAGCCCTGGACTGGCATCAAGTCTGTTGGTCTCTCAGGTTTAGTGTTCTCATTAAGTAGCATGAGGATAAAGGAGCTGAATGTTTTCAGAAGAAATTTAGCATCTAATGTCAAGTGCAATATAAAAGGTTACTATTAATAACTGTAGTTATGCCAATGATAAAGCTACATGTGAGTTCCGTTCAGTAGTTGTAAAGCTTTGAACAGAACAGGCTGGTAATGGAAAATGCTATAAAGACTGGTCTGTATTATGGCCAACATAAAACCTGGTGGTTTCAGCTGGGGAAACTATGTGAGAAAGTGATGATTAAGGAATTTCTGTCATAAAAACATGTATAGAATATATAGAAATAGAAAACTGTCCATGAAGGAGATGTCTGTTAAGGCAAAACAAGAGTCTGACCAGAGATTTAAACTATGGGTGTATATCCAAACACAGTGACTTTAGTAGTAGTGGGAAGATAATTTCTTTCATTTCAGTATTTTAAAACATTGGCTCAAATAATCATTAGGGGTTGAGTTTGAAGAGGAAGGATTGCTTAGGTTTATGGAATAAAAGAATCCTGCCTTCTACTGTGATTCCAACAAAGTCACACCTCTGAAGTCCTTTGAGCAGAAGAAAGTTTGAATAAAAAGGCCCAAAACACGTTGATAAATAGTAATCTTTACAGGAGACAGACCAGACACAAACTGAAGTCCTACACTAGGCAGTGGAGGGGAACAGAGGAGGAGGAGCAGCAGGCAGGAAGCCATGCCAGCAGTTTGCTTGACTTCTATATAGCCCATCACATCCACCATTTATCAGATTTTTCTGAAGTAAAAGAGATCTTTTCCTTCACAAAAACCAGTCACAGTCAAATCGAGTGGAACTTAAACTAAAGCGTTGTTTACAGACATTTTAAAGCATGAAATTAAATTAATGTTTCAAGCTGTTAAAATGGAATTGATGCAATTAATGTTGACAGTAGTGAGGAAAATAGACAAATACCACCTGCGTGGTAGAAAGCTACTGCTGTAGTATGACTTGAGGAAATTGCTCCACTTCTCTAAAAAGTACATATGTTACTATAATGTTCTGCTATTCTGTTGGCTGCAAATGAAAATTCAGGAAAGCTGAATTTGCTATACCAGATCCTGGCCTAGGACATGTAACCTGCCAGAAACAAGCAAATGTAGTTTGTGTATTTTACCTTATAGTAGAATATGTCTTCTGATTGGTGGAAGTTTTCTCTTGAAGGTGTGGAAATCTCTGCAATTAATTTATTCCTCTGAGATCAAACTCATAGCTGATATTAGTAGTGTATTCAATTCCTTTTTCTAATTTCTGTTTGCCACCTGTGCACTTGTTTCATAGTGGTCTTTCCCAAATGTGTTATTCTTGTAGGTCACAAAAAGACTAAGAAAACACATGTCTATAAAGTCATAATAATATATAAACATCTATAAAATATATATTTTCTTATACATTTTGTCTTACACTCTCCATAAGGTTTAAAATACTACTCGGATCAGCAGATTACATCTGTAGCATCTTTTCCCAAAACCATGTGTTACAACTATATGCAGTTACTTACTGGAGAATCTTACTTAAGCTCATACTTCACTATTAAGTTGCTATAGTGATATCCAGCTATAAAAATGAGTGGCTTGATGTCTAGCCCCTGTCCCTCCCCCCAATTTACCATTAAGACAGCACATAATAGCTCTTGCTGAACTTGGGGAGGGTTAGAAATCACTTAATTTATGAAAAGGAAAATATGAGACATCTGATCCATGTTTTTAAATCCTCTTTTAGATTATCACAATTATAAAGCCACTTTTCTTTTACATTACTACACTGCAGAGGGCTTTTAATGCAATGTATGAGTAGAGCACTTGGTTGTGGTTTGAGTTGTTTTGTTGTTTGTGAATCTTTTCTGGACATGTGTAAGTTAACTATTCTTTTTTTCTTTTTAGGGACCTTTGTCGCCAGGATAAAACATGTGAATATTACTTCAGCGTGGATGCAGATGTTGTGCTAACAAACCTAAAAACTTTAAGAATACTGATAGAACAGAACAGGTGCAGTATATCTCTTGACTTTATAGAATTTCCTCTAGCTTAAAAGGATTCTCTGGGGGCCACCCAGAGAAAATGAGATCCTGCCTGTTCTTGCAGAGTTAAATACTTCTCGTTTACATGTGGTATTTGATTGCCATAGTTCATAACAGGCTTGGAGGCCAAAAATCCACAAAGCATTTTGTTTCTGTCAAGCAGCAATTCCTGATGTGAATTTCAAGTGCTTCGAAGTTCCTCTGAAGAGAAAGGTTTGGTGTAAGCAGGTTTTATGAAATGAATTAGGATTCCACTCACTAATGATTTCAAAGTTTGTCACACACAATATGTTAAAAAAAAACCTCAATACCATAAAAAAACTCCCTAGAGTTTACTCCTCCAGTATTGCAGTATTATTACTTTCTTTTAAAATCCTAGATGCAATAAGGTAGTGGAAAGCTATTGGAGATAAAGCAGCTGTAACGACCACTTTCTCCTTTTATTAGTATGATCTCTTAAGTTATACAAAGCTGTGACTTTGTCAGCAGCAGCTTTCAGCAGTGTGGTCCTGCTGTGAGTGCTGTGCACTTCACTCCTGCTGATTTGTAAATTGTCATGGTAGGCAGGTAGGGTTTGCCTGTTCATAACAGATCTAAGAATCTCAGGTCTATCACAAAGATAAATTATCAGTGTCTGTTTTGATTTACTAATGAAAGGGATGGTGCTTAAAGATATTGCCGCCAGTCCTTTGCATTACATTTCTTGTAATATTTACTGCTATTTCTACAACAAAGAGGCTAAAAGTGAGGTACAGTAGGTGGCAGAAACAGAAGCTTTGCAAAATATATCTGCCAGTAGGCATCCTTTGAAACAAATGCCATTTTATTCCTTTTCTTCTGGTCAGCTTAGAGTTGTTAAGTTTTGGATAAGCCAAGTCTCACTGTGTTTCTATTTTTACTTTTTTGTTCTTTCATATCTTTCACTTCATGATGCTTTTTGTCATTATGCTACGGGCAGTATTTTTTTTGCTGACTGAAAATCAAGCCACCTCCTATTTATAGGAATCTTTGCTTCTGTTATGCTGATGTTGTTTCTGGGCAGTGGATGCTTCAATGCTGTTTCTTCCATCTCAAATTCAGAAAAGCTGTTCCAAGATTTGACAATCATTGGTATTTTAACTACACTATACTCCAAACCAAGTAAAGCTGGTATATTGTGATGCATAGTCGTACGTATAATGGTTCATATTTTCTTATTCAACATGTCACTTCACAGAAAGATAATTGCTCCACTCGTGACTCGTCATGGGAAGCTTTGGTCCAATTTCTGGGGTGCTTTGAGCCCAGACGGCTATTATGCTCGATCAGAAGATTATGTTGATATTGTCCAAGGGAACAGAGTGTAAGTAACTGTAAGCTAGTTTTTGAAGTCAAGGCACCCAGTATAGTTATTAGCAACATATAAGAATGTGCAGTATGGTATTATTACTGAAGAGTTTAGGCTAGTTATATTGGTTAGCTTTTCTATTTCATAGAAAGGCATTTGTTTTCCCATTTGTTTTATTTCTATTCAGAACTTGAATAAAAAAGCAAAGCGTTTAACACAATAAGCTGATATTAGTAATGGACAGAGTCTTTACTAGTACCCATCTGATGCTGTCTGGTTCCTCTGGCAGCATGTAGTACAGAAAATGGCAAGACAAACAAATGGCAAACCCAAAACTCTGTATCCCAGGAATACTGGTCAAGAGAAATTCATTTTGCATTCATCTAATTACTTCTTCCTCTTTTTGGGGCAAATGTGTAATCAACTGAACAGCTATAATTTCTTCATGTGTTTCTTCGTTATGTCAAATATATCCTAAGGAGCTCTTGAGAAATACTTTTGTCACAGAGCTTTTTTGGGTTTGTCCTTCCCCTAAATGAGTATGATGTCCTAAGCTTGACTTCCCCACATGGTGATGACTTTTTCTTGTCCTGGAAGAACATAAAAGGTCTGGAACAGATTGACTGCTTGAATAGAACTAGCTTGTTTTCAGTCACACTGGAAGATGTGCTTGTGGTGCTGGGAGGGAGAAAATCTGCAGAATGAGCACTGTGACAGCAATGCATTTTTTTTGTTGATACTGGCCCAACTCACATAAATACGTGGCCTGCTGCGGTCCATGGGAATTTGTGTGAGGAGGTCAGACCAGCTGTGTGAAGCCTTAGTGAAGTTTAACTCATTTGAAAATCTGTTTTAGAATTACTTTCTCCATCTGGTAGTGTAGAATAATATTATAGAAGAATATGACTGATTGCCTTAACTATGGAAACATGAAATATATTTCTGGTTAAAACTCATTAGAGAATTTGACCCTGCTTTTTTTGGTTGTTTTTAATAACAGTGCTTCATAAAAGTTCAGTTGCTGCCTACGCCTACATTTGAGATGTCCACAGTGTCCAGCTGTAGTTTCTGAAATGTCTTGGGAACATTTCAGCTTAATTTTCTTGAAACTTGCTTAGTCTTGTCAGCAAATAGAGACAGCGATTTGATAAATAGGCCACAGATTAGTTTTCATGACTTGAAACTATTTGTATTTCTTTGTGGCTTTTGTTTTCTTTTGGTTTTTTTTTTTTTGTTGTTTTTTTTTTTTTTACAGAGGAGTATGGAATATTCCTTATATGGCTAATATATACTTAATTAAGGGACAGACTCTCAGATCGGAGATGAAAGAAAAGAACTACTTTATGCGTGATAAGTTGGATCCTGATATGGCTCTCTGCAGGAATGCCAGGGAAATGGTAAGGTGTATCTATAACAGCTTGCTTTTAAGTACACACAGACTTCTTTGTGTCCTGCTACACCTGACTGCTTCACTTAATTGATCTTGGATATTATATTTTTACTTCTAATTCGAAGTACTGGCCAATTTTTGTGACATAGAACACTTCAAGTGCACTTCTTTAAATTATTGAGAACAGAGGTTTTTCTGCAAGGCGGGTGCAGTGGTGCACTGACCAGGTGATGTTTTTTATTTAAATTCAGTGACAAATACTGTTGAGGTCAAAATACATCCCTTGTTGGTGCAACCTCAACAGGTGAACGGGGGCTCAACTTCTCTGCTGAATATGGCTTCAAACTTATCAATGGATTTAGAGCATCTCTATTATACATATTTTTATACAGTGCAAAACCTTTTTAGCAGACTAAGTTGGAATATTTTGCAGTTTCTTATTTAAGTAGATACATATTTAAACTAACAATGGGCAGTGTTGATATAAAAAGCCTAAGTGATTTATGAAATGGTAGAATCTTAGGGAGTGGAATTTCTCATTAATTTTTCCAAGCAGGTTAAAACTGTATCAGAAATTTGTTATTTGCATTAAGCTCTAAGCAATGAAAGCAAACTTATTTGTACTGTGAAATTATGAATATGTAAATCGACTTTTATACTGATATTTACACTAGTTTCAGCACAGAAACAAATAAGACCTAAACCAGACCTATTTCCAGACACTATAGCATTGAAAAATAATTTTGCTGAATTGAACAAGAAAAGTTGGCAAGTATTCATTTTTTTTTTTATTCCTTCATAACAAGGCATGATCTCCTTTTGTACTGATTCTTCAGAACATCCCCGTCCAATTCTGTTGTATTCAAACCTTCTCAGCATCAGTTATTGCAAACTTGTGCTTCCCCGTGTGCTCATTAAACTAATATGACTGGCTCATCAGAAAATTGCTTTCTCTTTTCCTCTCAGTCTGTGCTGTGAGATGGTCTGGTACGTGCTTGTTTTTGTATTGCAGCAGATAAGAAGGGGCTGGTGGAAACAGCTTTGACATGTGTATTATGAGCTTGGCTTGGAGATGCATGTTGTCTGTTAAAGGCATACCAGCTTTTGATCAAAGGCTGCTCTTCCCCTAAACTGTAACTGTGGAAACCTAATAGAAGTTGGAAAAAGAGAAAGAGATTATGTGTCAGAAAACTGATGTGATGATTCTCCTTCATTTTAGACTTTACAAAGGGAAAAAGACTCCCCTTCTTCGGAAACATTCCATATGCTCAGACCCCCAAAGGTGTTGCTTTTTTTTTTTTTTTGGTTCATTTACTATTCATTATTACATGCAGTATTCTACTGCAGGAAGATCCTTCTCCTCTGTCCACTTACTCTGACAAAATACTGCTCTGGCTTTCTGTTCAGCCTTCTGAAGTTCAACTTCTTGTCAGGGACAGGTTCTTCATGACCAGCTCAAAGCATCTTAGAGAGACTCATTGTTTCCTCAGGGAGGTTTCTTGGTGCTTCTGAGGGCAGGGTGTGCTGAAGCTGTGCTTCCATAGCTAAAATTGATTGAGCTGTCCTAGGAAGGATTAAAGCACAAAAAACTAGGAGGTCTGCCAGGCCCCCTCAGTGACCACAGAAGGCAGTTTTGAAATCAGTGTCACTTCAAGCTGTTCTGCTTGACCCACTCCTTATTCTCCCTGCTACAGCAATTTTATGATTTGGTAAGTGCCTAAACTGGGCATGTGTTTAAAATAGTCATTACCTTTCTAAGAGTTTAACTCTTTTTCAGACAAAAGCATAGATAAAGATACCAAAGTATCCAAATGGTAATGTCTTCATCTGCTGCAAATCCAAAAATTGCAGAAGTTCAGATGTGAATTTTTAGTCTGAGAAGCAGTAAACCCCACAGAACCTAAGTTTCTTTTCAAAAATACTGTTTTCTGCTACGATTTCTAATCAAGAGAGTTTTGTTAATATCTTCTGTTAATAGCTTGATAATAAAACTTTATCTTACTACATTTGATGTCTTGCACATATTTTGCAGTGTTTGCTTAGGTGAACATCAAAGTGCTTAGCTTTTACACACCAATTTGAATATTTTTATATGCTGTATTTGCCAATATCTTTTTATTTCAGGCCAATTCACCAGAAGAATCATGTAGTGAACACTCTGATATAAGTTTCTTGTTCTGACTTTCATTAGCTCTTCTTCTGTTAGCTTATTCTTTCAGGTTTTAATCAGAAACTAAACCCTAGATGTTGGTGTTCTTATATGGGTATTTTCAGTTGGAGAACAAGTGCTTCCAGTGTGTCTGGTTAGGTTTCCTGGAAAACAAATCAGCCAACCACTTCTCTGTTTTTTTCCTTTCTGTAACTATATGTGTGTTTACATTATGAACAATGTATGTTTAATTCCTTTAGGAAATAAATGCAACCAAATGCTTGTAAACAAGATGTTATGAACACTGGTTGGTGATTAGAATCAACCATTAGAGAATTCAAGATGCTAAATGAACAGTATGTAATATGTATGTACAGGTGTGTGATATATTTTACAAACATGCAAGAATAAATAGACAGACTTGTAGGAATCATAAATTTTACTCAGTTTTGCTAATGACATTTTCTCTACCTGGTATAGGGTGTTTTCATGTACATTACCAACAGACATGAATTTGGAAGGCTTATTTCTACAGCCAATTACAACACCTCCCATTACAACAACGACCTCTGGCAGATATTTGAAAATCCCGTGGTATGCATCTCATTATTGATAAAACAGTTATTATATTTGTGAAAAAAAAATTTAAAAATGTTTATTTTAAAGGACTTGGTATTTAAAAAAACTCTATGTGGAGAACATTTGTTCTATTTACTAAATATTGCTTGCGTACTAAAAGATGTTCTCTACCACCCATTTAAGTAAATGACAATATACCTTATCAACAAGCCAACTTGTTGTACACGTGTACACAGGTTTCATGATGTTGGATATGATGAAAACGAGTTTCTTTATGGTATAATAAATTAATTGTTTTCAATAGAGCAAATGAATAGAATATAAATTACGATCCGATCTATTTGAGGACATTCCTGCTTGCTGCAGTGGGCTTGGAATAGATCACCTTTGGAGGTCTCTTCCAACCCAGGGCATTCTATGGTTCTGTGATTCTGGTTTTTGTTACTTATTAAAACTGAAAACATGAATTTATATATTAATGTCATGTTTTTTAGGACTGGAAGGAAACCTACATAAATTCCAACTACTCAAAGATCTTCACTGATAATATAGTAGAACAGGTGGGTATATGTAGCTTTCTTAAAATGTGTGGGACTGATAGTAAATGGGCATACAGAACTATTTCCACACAAATGTTGTTTTGGTCTGTTGCTGAACTGCTTTTTGATGTTTTGGATCAGAACTGAGTTCTTGCCATTTTGATAACTAGATGAGAGGAGTCCAAAAAATAATCACTAGTTTGCTCAGAATAATTAGGTTGTCCATGCCTTCTCCAATATATAGATGTATTTAGCTTGGTTATTTGAACTAGGTAGTACCTACCTAAATACGACCTAGCATTTATTTGAACTACACTAGCAGAAGGCTTAATAAAAATGTCAGTAGTTGCTTGCTGTGTTTTCTGGTATCTAGTAAAGGCAAGCTCATCTGGATGATTTCCTTCAGCTGTGTCTTTCCTATGAATTTCTAAGGTCTGAGAGACATAAATCCAAAGTAAAACCTTTTGCTGGATACAAAGAAGGTGCTTTTTTTCTGGTTTTAGTTTGTTGGGTTTTTTTCTTTTCTTTTTTTCTTTTTCTGTCTGCTTTCTTTTATTTATTTATTTATTTATTTTTCCCCTTTCTCCCCCCCTCCCCCTTTGTTTTTTTGTTTTGTTTGTTTGCCTGGTTGCTTGCTTCCATTCAAAGCACTCTGATAGTAATCGTTGTACTAGTGTTGGTTGATCAATTCTGTGACAGTTAGGGGGGGTGATTTAGTGAACTTTGCTTCCTTAAGAAGCTGGGATAAATTGGTTTTGTGTTTGAAACAATGTTAAGTTTTAAACTGCTTTTCTGAATAGTTTGAAATGTAGAAGATCAGGGGTTTTTAGCGCAACCCAGGCACAGAGTATTTGGTTACACTGCTGCAGCTGTTAATGATGGATCATGGCTTGTAAGATAGCTTGTATTTTTTGCTTCATTTTGTGAGAATGTGCTTGTAGGTCAAGACAAAACCTAATTATTTAAATGTATATGAGTTATGGCTCAGGTGAGAACAACTGAGTATTCTTTAGTGACGAAGAAAAGTGAAGATGTACTTTTTCTACAGTTGAAAATAAAAGATAGCTGTTAAAGCTTAACTCCACTGAAAAAAATGAATGTAGTTTTGTAATTATTTTTTTTCCCCCTTTTATAGCCATGTCCAGATGTGTTTTGGTTTCCCATATTTTCTGACGCAGCCTGTGATGAATTGGTGGAAGAAATGGAGCATTTTGGACAATGGTCTGGTGGAAAACACCAAGTAAGTGTCAGCCTATATAAACATGACCTTAATGAGTGAGTACCTTTATAATAATAAATCACTGTGTACTGCAACAAACAAACATTCTGAAAATTGCCAGTGACCCAAGACATCTGCTTTGTGGTGTAAAATGCTTAGTTTAGTCTACCATGTAGTTTGTTGTTCAGTAGATTTAGAGACATTCCTCAGTTAAGCTTGTATTGGGTTGACCTTGGCAGGACACCAGGTGCCCACCAGATTTGGTCTGTCACCTCCCCCTTCTCAACTAGGCAGAAAAGAGAAAATACAACAAAAGACTTGTGGGTTGAGATAAGGACAGGGAGAAATCACCAGCTGCTGGCACAGTCAAAACAGACTCAACTTGGGGGAAAAAAAGAAAGTTGATTTATTACCAATCGAATCAGAACAGGATAATGAGAAATACAACCAAATCTTAAAAACATCTTCCCTTCCACCCCTCCCTTCTTCCTTGGCTTAACTTTAGTCTCAATTTTCTCACTCTTCTCCCCCAGAGCTGTGCTTGGGTACAGGGAATGGGGATTGCAGTCAGTTCATCACATGTTGTCCTTGCTGCTGCTTCATCCTCAGGGGAAGGACTCCCAGCACTCTTCCCATGCTCCAGCACGGGGTCCCTCCTGCAAGAGACAGTCCTCCACAACTTCTCCAACAAGAGTCCTTGTCATGGGCTGTAGTTCTTCATGAGCTGCTCCAGTGTGGGCTGGTCACAGCACCTTTTGGGCATCCACCTGTGTGGGATGCTTTAGAGGCTGCAGGTGAAGTTCTGCTCCACTGTTAGCGTCCATGGGCTGCAGAGAAATACTTGCTCTGGTGCCTGGAGCACACCTCCTCCTCCCTTTTCACTGACCTTGGTGTCTGTAGCAGTTTTTTCATCTTGCATATTCTTTCTCCACATTCAGCTTCAGTTGCACAGATCTCCCCCCCCCCCCCAGCCCCCACCACCTTCTTAAATATGTTATCACTGAGGCTCCACCACCACCTCTGATGGATTCAGCCTTGGCCAGTGGTGGGTCCATCTTGGAGCCAGATGGTATTGGCCCTACCAGACATAGGGGAAGCTTTTAGTAGCTGCTCACAGAAGCTACCCCTGTAGCCCCCTGCTACCAAAACCTTGCCAATACAAACTTTGAACTAGCAAATTCAGACACTTAACAGTGGTGACAGTTACCCAAGGCTGATCTTGGAGAACTGTTGATACCTGTTCAGAAGAAGTTTTACCTATTTACCTCTTAAGTATTAACTTGTGAGACTTGTCCCCCTAAACAGATACTCTAAGATGTTACAAGCTTTTGTGTTTGCAAACCTTAAAAGGCTTTCATTAACTACAGCTAAAACCAGAGGGATGTTTGTCATAGTCACAAATGTGGCACCTTGGAAATGAGATCAAGTACAGTTGTTGTTTTACTGCAGGGAGGAGCCTCCAGAAAGGATTTTAACATAATTTTATCTTCAAATTATTTCAACATTTATTACAGTGTCAAATTGAGGCCTGTGTTTTCTTGATCTGGTACTACTTAGTTGCATCTGTCTCAGTAAATAAAACCATTACCCCAGGAAGGCCTTATTTACAGGCAACACATACAGATACTGACTCACCTTTTAAAAAATTTCCAGTTTTTGCTCAGCATTTATTTTCCACAGCAGTTAGCTGTGAAATTACTTCACAGCAAGCACACATACCCAACTACAGCATTGCTTTGTTGCAGTTCTGTGATTCTGCAGATTTCAGGTAAATATTTGTAGAAGTGTCAGAAACATTCCGTGTCCATATTTCAAAGCTATTTATGGTGTTTTCATTAGGACAGCCGTATTTCTGGAGGTTATGAAAATGTCCCAACTGATGATATTCATATGAAGCAAATTGGACTGGATAATGAATGGCTGCATTTCATAAGAGAGTTCATTGCACCAGTAACGCTGAAAGTGTTTGCTGGTTATTACACCAAGGTATGGGTTTAAAACTTTTGCAGATAATTGCTGCATGGTGTGACTAATTTTAAGTATTTTATTGGATATACTGGTTTGGTTGGAGAGTTTATATATGATGTGGCAGTAGCTATAGGTGAATGTCATTGAGTTGTTAACTTTAAACAAACAGAAATAAAGAACCCTATGTGTGACTTGGAAGTTGATACGTTGAAGTCTGACCGTATGTTTTGTTTCAGGGTTTTGCCTTATTGAATTTTGTTGTGAAATATAGCCCTGATAGACAACGGTCACTCAGACCTCATCATGACTCCTCTACATTCACAATCAACATCGCTCTCAACAAAGTAGGAGAGGACTTTCAAGTAAGTTGACAATTTATTGACTTAAAAAAACCATTGTCCTCTGAGTGTCCAATATAATTTCCAAAGAGCCCAAATGGATTTATTTTAAGACCACATTGAGTAGGATAAGATATGCATCACAATTAGAGCAATATTATTCCTTGGTGGTTTTTGACAAATCCTAAATTTGATTGATTGCAGGGTTCAGAACTGTTGGTACAGTCAGGTTGAACCGACCAAAGTAGTTTCAGATGGCTGGGTAGAAAGGGGTTTAAAAAAAAAAACTGTGGAGATGTTAGCCATTTCATTTTTAACATTTGGGAAATGCAGCCTTTCTGTACAATTAAAACCAATTTTTCAAAATATTTTAAATAGTCCCAAGTTGACTGAAATGGCTTCTTCACTTCTTTGCTAATGATTCATTTTAGATCAGCCACAGAATGAAAATTTCCGTTGTTTCTGGCTTTTTTTTTTTTCCCTGAGATAAAATATACTCTGATACTGATTCACATAAAACAAGCCCCAGAGTATGAAGACAAGCAGAGCAGTGGCAGTAATATCCAGCTTGGACTAGTGGAGAAACTTAAGCTGTGTTGTTCATAAACCTGTATTATTCATAGTACTTTTTAACACCCCAAAATAGTTTGTTAAACTTATTACTACTTTAGATACCACACCTTCAGTTTGAAAGCAACAGCCAGATTAAATTATTTAATATTTCTTTAAATGCTATCCTGGAACAAGGCCTGTGAACATGATTTGCTTCTCTCTGATATCATCTGCAGTGAAGTTATTGAAGATCTGTTTGTCAGAGTAGCTACTTAAATGAGTTGTTATCTAGGGAATGCTAAAGCAGAGCAAGGAAAAATCACAGAATCATAGAGTGGTAAGGGATGGAACGAACCGCTGGATATTGAGTCCAACCCCCTTGCCAGAGCAGGGTCACCCAGGGCAGTCCACACAGGAACAGATCCAGGCAGGTCTTGAAAGTCTCCAGAGAAGGAGACTCCACAGCCTCTCTGGGCAGCCTGGGCCAGGCTCTGTCACTCTCACAGTGAAGAAGTTTTTCATCATGTTGAGGTGGAACTTCCTCTGTTTCACCTTGTAACCATTACCTCGTGATTGCAAATGTATGTCTGTTATGTATTGCTCTGAAGATGATGTTATGTAAGCAACCTTGTTAGTAGAGATAGTGAAAAAAACCCCACAATAATTATTGTTAACAATTTAATAATAATAGCAGAATATCTTAAGTTGTAGCTAAATAAAAAGGAACTTACTCTGTTAAAACACAAACGTTTGTGGCTTTGTTTTGTTTGTGTTTTTACTACAGGGAGGTGGATGTAAATTTCTTAGGTACAACTGCTCCATTGAGTCTCCCAGGAAAGGATGGAGTTTCATGCACCCAGGAAGACTTACTCACTTACATGAAGGACTTCCTATCTTGAATGGCACAAGATACATTGCAGTATCGTTTATTGATCCTTAATTTTATTTTTTTGTTTCCCTCTTCAACAGCAGTGTTTGATTCTTTTACATAAACCTTTATTTATAGATTTCTTCCGGAAGATGATGATAAAAGAAACTTTTAAGTTACTATTTCTAGACAGCAAAGTTACTTTGGGCTAAAAGAATTAAAAGAAGATGTTCTAAAATTGTTGGAGATTTCTCAATATCTGCTCTGAGCCTTGAGTCACGAAGTAAATGTGTCCTGCTTAGTTTTCCATTCTGCTGTCTTAGAGAGTAAGGAGGGAAAATGGAAAAGCATTTTGTAATGAATCCATTTCCTTGTTGAAAAAA
This sequence comes from Todiramphus chloris collaris, assembly GCA_025345505.1. NCBI lineage: Eukaryota > Metazoa > Chordata > Aves > Coraciiformes > Alcedinidae > Todiramphus > Todiramphus chloris. The sequence continues at coordinate 18,139,275 of JANVCC010000030.1, forward strand.
CAACCCAAGATACAAAACTTTCTAAAAGTTTATTGTGATTTTCATTCAGTAAAGTGAGACAACTGAAGTTTTTGTGGTATGTATATTTGGTACCAACCAATTAAAAACCACAGCATAAAACCAAAATCAAGTGAATCCTGTATACAATTGCTGGGGATAAGCAGTATATACCAACGTATGGAATAACTGAGGGGAAGATATCTCAGTAGCCTTTTTTCTTAATTCATTTTCAGTACTGAAATGTACATCTTTAGAAGAAAAAAAAACCCCAAAAATTACTTGTGGAGATGGAGCTAAATAATTTAGTTAAGAAAAAATGGTTTATCATTTGTTTTGAGAACTCATCCTGTTGAAAATTTACTTTTCTTCACCAAGTGACCTTTATTTAAAATGAGTTATTTTTCTAAATGTGTAATTGCACCCAATTGATACTGGAAATTTGATGTTTATTTTCAGAATGCTGGTAAATTTTAATAATGGGATGTTTTATAAAGACAATTTTCTACTCTTAAAATTACTTGAATTTTGTATCAGGAAAATGAAATGGTGGCAGTCTCTATTTTAAAGCTGAGAGTCTTAACTTGCCATTTACTTTAAAGAAATCAATTTAAATATTCCTACTGTAACTACTGTTTGTAATTTAAAGAAACTTGAAGCTAACTATCTCAAAGTCTACCATGCCAAAATGCACAACGTGTTGGAGAAACTTGTGAAAAATAAAGGGTAATTTTAAATTAATGTTAACAACTTTTACTTGAATGTATTAGGTAGTTTCTTTGCATATTCCAATGTTCTTACAGAAGTTATATTTACTGATGAATATTTTTAAAGGAACTATAGATACATTTATATTGGAGGTGTCTCTAAGTGTCAGGTTTTGGCATATTTGCTCTGTTGCTATTGAAATTACTTCAATATATGAGTTGGTGCCTGTGTGCCAAGCCCTGCATGATACGTTCAGAATGACCTCAGCAGGATGCATATTATTTGTTTTCTGTACTAGCCTTCCTTTTTTATATAGAGGCTTTTTTGATGATCTAAATAGTAGTTCACTTCTTACCTGCTATTTAAAGAAGCTTTGTGTCACATTTCCTAAACAGAACATTTATTTGGAGCTAAAAGAATTGAGAGAGGAGTTTGAAGACTATTTGTTTACTGAAAATACTTTTCTGCTTATTTCCCCGTTCTGCTGTTTTGCATTAATGGTTTGTACTTAAAATCATGCTGAGGCAAACACATCAAAATGTGGTAACTTCAATAACGTACTAAAATGGTCTGCCTTGAAAAGGAATGTTTTTTTTTCAGGAAGTTCTTTGCTTTCTTTTAATTTCTCTTTACACTGTCAACTCTTCTCTGTTTCAGGCTAATTTTTGGAGTTTGATATCCCTTGACTTTGTTTCCAGACTTGGAACACTGTCTTAAGAGTGTGTCTCTCTATATATAGCCTGTGCTTAGGCAGACTTTACAGATAAGAAAATCTTCAGGCCTTCAGAATAAAAGCAGCCTTTGTTAATGACCTTTTTCTGAGCATTTGCCTGTGCTCTCTTAGGCCAACTCAGAACAGAATAGTATTTTTACCACTGGATCAGTTACAGATAGTTTACTGTTATGAGGAGCTTTCTTGGAAAAAAGCTCAAGAATACAGTCCTGTAACACTCAGGGGAAGTTCTTTTGCAGAGTTTTTTTCCCCCATAATGTGTACTTATAATTCAGTCACATTTTACTTTTTTTTTAGATTTTTTTTTAATGTATTTTTTTTTCCCCCTCAACGTATGAAGGCTTTACTTACTGTTTGATTTCTATGTTTGCATCTATTAATTCACTATATCACGTAGTGACACATAATGCTATGTTTACTGTGCTGCACATTTGTTGAAAGGGAAAATGTGTTTATCAAGCTCATGTTACTAAGGATCCATCTTGTTTTTTCTTCTATTGAAGTATTTGCAAAGGCCTTTCAGGTGGATGGCAATGTGTAGGTAAGTGTCTTCATTAATTTCTTAAGAATTGACAGGTACCAGAAAAAAGTTTGTTCTTAACAGTTCACCTGAATTAGTTCTGAAAACGTTGCTGTAGTGTTAGCATGTGAGTACATGTGCTCATGCAGAACTGTCACTATTAACACATTACTTTTGATTTTCAGTACTTTTAGAAGCACTTAAGAGACTTGTGTCTTCTAACAAAGTTTGTTTTGAGGCAGAGAAGATACGTGTGTCAGGAGGAAAGCAGCAGCCTTCATTCCAGCAGGATATGAGAAGCCTCAGGAGTACAGGGGCATAAAGGTGCTCTGCAACAGATGAGACATCATGAAGTATTTGGTTGTTCTGCTTTCGTCTAGCTTGAAGAGACTGTGGTGTGGGTAAGAGGTAGAAGAGCGGCGTATGGGAAAGAGATTTCTTCACATCTTAACCAAAAGGAGACTGAGCATAGCTTGGTTTTATTTAATATTCATGAACTATTCCAACTTTACTCCTAAAAAAATGTGCAAGGCATTTGGTAGTGTTTAACACATTTAACCTTCTTTAACATCACTGTGCAATAAGGAATTCCAATATGTGTTTGTAACTTCAGTGTATTTTTCCCCAAAGGATTACTGTTGCACTCTGTCTGTGAGCTGATAGGAATAAGACTGACAAGGCCAAAAAGAAGATATATTTTCAGTGAGGCAGTAATAATGAAATCTATTTGATTGTGCCTTTTTCCTTTGTAATGGCTTTTCCCCCACATCTACTGTATTAATGGAATAAAGGTTAATTCAGTGCAGGCCTTCCACAACAGCTTGTCTTTTGCAGCATGTAAAAAACAAGGAGACAGAGAGATTTAAGGAATGGGAAAAGTCTAGAAGGGACCCTTATAATTCCTTCTTCCTGTGTGCATGTGCTAGTTTTGCTTTTGTTTTTCTGCTTGAAAGTGTTTGTTCAGTCTTTTCAGCCACTGAAATGAGCTTTTTAAAGAATATATTCATTTCTGTTTCCTTTGATTTATTTCTGATACGGTCTTTAGTGGGTTCAGTTCTGAAAGAAGTAATTTTTGAATCTTCACTTCCCTTAATCCTCATTTTCTTGCATGGCAGAGTAGAGTCCTCTGCTATTTTTGTGAGTGAAAGGGAGGAAAATACCTGTCTCAGCAGTCCCCCGTGACAGAGGTGTCAGATAAATTACTTGAATTTTTGTTTTTTCTCTCTTTTTTTTTTTTAATTTTTAAATTACAGGATTATTGTTTTAGTCCATAGCAAAGCATAAATTAGAGGGCAGAGCCTTTACAAACTGCATTTGTAGAATTAATACGGACATTTCTTAGGGCTGAGATTTGCACTAGCAGAATGACCGTAGAGTTGCAGGAATAAGTAATTAATTTATGACTGCCAGGAAGTTCCAGTTCTGTTTCTTCCCTCTAGCTGCTGCCAAGAAAGATGGTCTCTGACAGAAAATTAGTTTCTAGCCAACACTAAAACTGAAATGAGAAGTGATGGTGAAGAAGGGATTTTGCTGTACCCAGTGGTGGGAGTGTCACTTCAAATGGTTTTCCAACATGCTTTCCCAAGTACTTTCTGTAGCTTAATATAAAAAGTTATTCTGGATCTAATGAAGCAGATAGTCTTGCTCAACAGTACTGAAAAACCTTGTTCTCATGTATAAATCAAATGTTAAACACAATTGGAAAGAGATGCTTCACTGAAACATTTTATTTTTTAGTTATAATTATCTTCCCATTTGACATGGCTTTTAAAATATGTATAAATGCATCCCACTTTCAGGGTGATTTATTTCTTTTAGTGCATTTTGGGGCTGGGAGGAGGGTGAAATAAGGGAGGGCATGGGTCAAAACTCACGAAAGTTCAGAATTCACCCTATGGAATTGTTTCCTTCTGGAGCTATTGGCACAGAGCTGTTGCAGTGTGTTCCAATGCCACCTTAATCCTGAACTGACAGGAGGAGATCTGCGAAGCAGTTTATATCCTGGCCTGATATTAAGCCTGCTAAATGTAAAGATGATCATCATTTTCTTTTCTCTTAGTGATTATTTCTTCAGGAAAGATCTTTTTCTGGATCGAGCTTCACTTCAGAATAGCTGTTTTGGCTGTGTTTAAAGGAATGCCCCTCGGCATTATTTTGCACAGGAATTAAATAACAGATCAGGTAACTGATAAAAACATGATTTGTCTTAAGATATTCAACAGAGTAAGACAACAGTTCAGAAGTAGGGTTTCAGTCAGCATAGTTACAGCCTTTATTAGCATCAGTGCAACTTAGAAAGTAAGAAAGCCGAGAGCCTGGCCAGTGTGAAGGATATTGGCCATGTCACAATCAGCCCTTTGGGGCGATGCCATGCCACTTAGGTAGTCAAGAAATCTGTGTTTTCTTGAAAAAACACTCTTGTGTTGGGTCCTGAGTATTGTTACCTTTGTGCTTGCCTGCTCCACTTACTTTTGATTTCCACTTTTTGAATGCTGCAGAGGGACCAAAGTTGGCAAGGGAGATGCATAGTCATGTAGTAAGAAATTTATTCAGAAACTAGCCTTTTGGCTTGAAACCAGAACTCTTCTATTTCCAAGAATTTTGCTTAGTGGTGAAAGAAGTTGCTCAACTGCTAATTGCTCTGCACCATTTGGTTTCTGCACTGCTTTGGGGGTGGGGAGCAGAGAGAGGAGGAAGGGAGCAGAGAGAGGAGGAAGACAGCAGAGCCAATTTAGTATAAGCTATTTCCTTACTACATCTGTAGTACAGACAGGGCATGAAAACATTGCAATTTCACAGCATCAGTTGGAAATGGCAGTTAATGTGAGCAATACTGTAAGCCCATGAAAAGGTAAACCATACTCAGTACCTTAAGACATCAGGACTCTTCAAATGGGCTGGACTAGGACTTCAGGCATTAAGCTTTCTCAGACTCTGTTTGCTAATCTCTCCTAATATTCAGTCATCCACTGGTGGTGTGTGATAAGGAGTTCTGCAGCCTTACTGTTTTCCACTTTGCTTTTAGAATAGTAATTTCCAGTTTTAAATTGAAGTATATTAGTATATTCTTCCAAGTGTACAAATTATCTTCTCCGTGTAATATAGCAGCAAAACTAGCAGAGTAACTGTTCAAGTGTTTGTTCCTTAAAGTAACGTGTGATTGATGACATAGTTATTCTTCTGCAAGGGGAAGGTGTGTCCAACTGCCCTTGTTAGTATTTGAATGATAGGTCTTTATCCTTCTGTGCAGAAGTGAGGATGGAGAGATGGAGTTGGTGAAGGTATCTGAAAGAGTGAGCTGTATCCTGCACCAGTTGCTGGTTGCATTCAGGGCACTGATTACAGAGAAATTTGGGGTTTGCTGCTATAGTTAGATCCAACTTACTTGTCCCACAATGTTGTCCTGGTTTGAGTTAGAACGGAACTAATTCTGTTCAGTGATTTTACTTTTCAGCTCGGTCTCTTCTAACCAACTGCACTTTCTGAAGTTAACAGCATATTTTTGCAATATACATCATATTCAGTAGGAAGCTCAGGGATCACAAGGGTCAACTCCAGAGGACGTTCTACCTTTGCTAATCCATGCATTCATGAATCCAGCTCCTGAATCTGGTTCTGGTTTGCTGATAAATCCAGTCTGGGACTTCCCTAGTGCCTGCCCACAGCACCAGTGGTGACCTGTGACATAACTGCTATCAAGAGGGTTGGGTTCAATATGGTTTTGTATATATTTCTGTCTTTCATTTTATTATTATTATTTTCATTAAACTTGTTTTAGTTTTCCAATCCATAAGTCTTTCTCCCTTATTCCTTTTCTCTCCCTCTTTGGGATGGGAGTGGGGTTAACAAAGAGCATCTGCTATATGTCTGGTGCCTGGCCCAGCCTCTAAACCTTGACAGATGTGTATAAAGAGCTGTGCCCTTTAAGGATGAGCTCCTGTAATTTTAGCTTCTGAATTCTAGCAAGTCTCTGAATTTAGAGAAGATGAGGATTTTGGAGGGTTTCACTCTTTTTTTTTTTTTTTTTTTTCCCTCCCAGAGGCTTTTAACTTTGGCATGGTGGTAACTGAAGGCATTTCTATAAGAAATGGTGTCCCTTAAAGAGTTTGAAAAGCACAAGACCATTGCAGCTTTTTTAAGGAAAATTTTCCAGCATGATGTAAACATATTATCTGAGAAATTGAGGCAGAAACTATTAAGTATAAGTTAGTAATAGCTAGTTTTATCTTTGGAGGTACTGGGTAAGAGGTGGGTGAGAGCACAATGCAGCAATGAACTTCTGGCACAGCCAAATTTAAAGACTTGTCATCTCTGAATCACTTTTGCAAAATAATTCACCAGGAAGCTATTTCAAGTGTTTGGACATTCTTGAAAACACTACAGGTCCTGGTATGTAAAGCAGTGTTTTGCCTTAAAATTTCCAGATCTGACTGTCCCAAATTTTTCTTTGCTGTGCTATCATGAATTGTAAAGTAGAGATCTTGATAGCATTACTTGCAAAAAAAAGAGGAAATTCTTATCTCTTGTACTTAATCACATGCATTAATCTGCATGAGAGCATTTTGGCCATATGAGGTATGAACTTACTGTTCTGTTAGACTCCTTGCCTGTGCCTCTGTCACTCAGGCGTACATGCACACATCTCTTTCCATCCAAACTGTGTCCACTTCACATCTCATGTGTTTGCCAGATGTCAGCTTTACAGCAGGGACAAGGGAAAAAACCAAAAGAGTATGGTTGGCTGATGGCTTTTGCATAAATGCAGTGAGGAGCAAGGAAGTCGGATACAAGGGATCTTTATTTTAAAGTGTTCTTGAAGTGTAAATTTTAAACCGCTGCTTCTGTGGTAATGAAAGATGCCTTAGGATCAGAACTAGTGAGCTGTTATATATCAAGGGAATAAAAGAGATATGATCTATGCTGAAAAGCATAGAAGATACTTCCCTATTAAACTGTTCTTGTAGTTTTTACAGACAGGGGGTTGAGATGGATGCAGAAGGCCACTGGTGAGTGCAGTTTCTCAGATCCCACGGGTGAGCCTTTCATGATGACCTACAGTCATCATGGGTGGCTGTTGGTGCAGGTGACCACTGTGATGCTTAACTGCTGACCTACAGTCATCATGGGTGGCTGTTGGTGCAGGTGACCACTGTGATGCTTAACTGTTGTGATGTGTATTTGATGATGGCTTTTTCGTCTTCATTTCATTATCTGTCAGTGTACAAGTGCGTGTGTTTATGAACACAAACCCATACTTGTCTTTTCCATAGCCTGGCTCTATCTTGGTCTTGCTCTACAAAGAGTGTTTTTCTCGTGCTGCTCAGACTTGAAGAAAGTGTTTGCCTTATTCAGTAAACTCTGGCACACAGAAGAGTATACAGGCAAAGCATGATTCTTCTCTGAGTACTACTGACACAAAGGGAATATGAACTTTCCGTTAATTAAGTGATCCATGTTAGTTGTTTAAATGGCAAAAGTAGGAAAATGAGATGCTCTTTAGTTGAACACAGACATATGGGAAATGCTATGTATTTTTCATCATTAAGTAGACATAATCTACCTGAAGTTGGATAACACAGATTTGAAAGGCCAAGTGGAGATACCGGTACGTTTCCAGAATAGCTGTGCAGGTGTTCTTGAAAAGTTGTTTGAGCAAATAAATGGATCTATTCTTGGCAAGCTCTTCCTGTTCTTATTTACTTTTAGTCTGAAGGGAACAAAAGCACATTATAAAGCTATAGCAACATTCAGAGACTGGGAACCAGAATCTCTTAAAAAAATAAAAATAAACTGAGATTATATTGTAGAGGAGAAGAAAAATTTGCAGCCACTAAGACAATAAAACTGGTCCCTACATGGTGTATTTCATGACCAGAACCTTCAGGCGGCACTTGAGGAATGTTGTCAAAATACTGCAGCCTGAAGACCTTTTTTAATTTTTATACAAATTTAACTCTCTTTCAAAATAATAATACTTAAACAAAATAAAATAAAACAAAACTATGGGAAGAGCTCTTAGTTGCAGACTTTCTTCCTGCAGGGTCTTTTCATGTATAACCAAAAATGGGAAGTATCATTAAATCATATGTATTCAAAAATAAGGCCAAACTTCTAACCTAGTCATCATTCCTTAGCTGAGAAGCCCCCAGCATGCCATGCTGCATGTTGCTCTAATCCCTATCAGGTCTCATGCCTGGCATTAAACTCTATGACAAGTAAGTTATTCAAAGTTAACAGGGGAAAAAAAAAAAAAAAAGAGGCTAGCATAGAGACAGGTGGAGTTTTGACAGATTTCACGGAGGAGTTGAAACTGCAGATTGTGAATGCAGATTGCTGATGTATTAATTTCAACTAGAACAAGTGTGCGCATAGGGCTTCGAAGTGTCCTTTGCTTGCAAGTTCTTAAGAGCTGGTAACACGTTTGCATAATACTTAGACCTAATGTGCTAATTTATCTCCTTCCTGTAAAGGAGGTGATGCTATTTTATATTGAAATGAGTGGGGCCAAGGGTTGAGAGGACACAGGTTCACTGTTCTGTTCTCTTGGGTTTTCTTGGACAAGCTACACACTTAGGATACTGTTGAATGAAAGTCTTATCTCAAAGGATGCTGAAATCTTACCTGGCTCTTACAGTTGGAATTCAAGATACCTTCCTTGCATGTGGGGCAACTGAAGCTTTTCTTGTCTCGGTATTGTGGAAACACCAGAGCTTTCTGATTCTGATCCAGTTCTTGTGAACCTGTAGGAGCAAACTGATAACTGTAGAGTAGAACCAGGGTGTGGTGAACATCCAAACAGAGACACTGAGACAGAAAATCCCCTGGAAGAGAGGAGGCTCTCCATTAGTATGGTAGTATGCTCTGTGTGGTTTTTAACATGGCATTGTTGAGGGGTGTTTTACCACACCCTATTCTGGGCTTTGTCTTTGCTTATTTTTTAACTTGGGGAATGAAGGAAGCTAATACAGTTCTTAAGCAATGTAAAACCCTAGAACTGTAGGGATGTGTTAACACGTAAGAAGTGAATGCTTCTTTCTTCCAAGGAAATAGAAAAATACGTTATATTTGAACACTCATATTGAGAAATTTCCATTGACAAAGTATAGGAGGTCTGCAGTAAGCAGAGTTTATTCTTTTTGCTGGAAGTGCCCTTACAGAATTATTTTTTTCAAATAATTGAGTTAAATATGCACAAAGTTAAACTGCAGCTTTTTGCTAACACAAAAGGAATTGGGCTCATAAGTCTGAAAAAATAATTCCTTACTTCATGAAGAAACTTTAGAGAAGGATACCTTTGCTTTTATTGTAAGTAACACATACATAAATACCACTACTATATAGTTACTTTCATAAATGTAGGTTGGTTTTTATCTTTCCCATATATAAAAGTACTATTTCTGCTCCTTTGCTTTTGATGTGTTTAAGCTGAAGACTTCATGTGCAGCATGCTGTATTGCAATGCTACTTGTTTACCAAAGTCAAGCCAAGGAAGCTCTTTCGGACTGAATGTGTTTCACAGAATATTTGCTCATGATAAAAAGTTATAGCAGACTTTACTGGGGTTTTATATTTTCCCTCTTAAATATCTCAGAAGAGATAAGAGTGTTCTTTGATAATAATAAGATTGTTTTCCTTTCACTAAGAAAACTTGTGGTTCCAAAAAAAAGCTGCTGAAGAAAATTGGTTTGGGATTCATTTTTGCTTTTCACAACGGGGGAAAAAAAAAAAAAAAAAAAAATTTTTATTTATTTTAATGGAGCCAAGTGATTCTATATGAAGTAAAGTTATAAATCTGCATGCATAGGAAAAGAGTTCAGAAAAAGTGCAAGGCAGTGGAATTGAGTAAGCTAGCAACAACATTGCATATCATGGTCTACCAATCATGAGAAAAATAGCATTAAGTGTAGTCTTTTTTTCAGTCCAGTTGCCAGGCTGTAAAAGACAATGAAATATATTCATCATGTCAGAAGTTAGCAGGTCCTCTGGTGTCTTTTATTTTCTGCTCTAAGGGGCTGAATCCCCAACAAATACCTCTGCTGTCATTTTTCACATCTGGTCAGCTGAAACACTGAGGATTATTCATAAGGCAGCTAATAGGAATTCCTAGCTTCTCTCCACTCCCAACTTAAATTTACTCTTTATGCTTCCCTGTCATCAGCTTTCAGAGTACCTTGATTCATTATTTTTTGACTTTGCTGCCTTCTCTGTGTGTTACTTGGTGGAATGTCTCATGGTACAGCAGAGTGCTAAGGTATGGCACTTCTCCGTACTTCATGCCAATTTCTTTCTTGTGTCCAGTATTTTCCTAAATGCCTGTGGTCCACTGGTAAAGCGATTACAGAGATGCCTGCAGTCCTTCCTCACCACTTTATTAAGCATTTCACTTTCCTCAGATTCCTGGAAATTGGTTCTAGATACAGAGCTTCTTTCTGCATCTCTACCTGGCTGTAGTTCAGCATGTTGCTAGCCCTCTGTATAAAATGAACCTTGATAAAGAGAATATTCATCCTTCTCAGCTAGCTTTCCAACCTCCGAAGTTTTGAATTATGAATGTTTTTATTTGTAATAGAGTGTTGTGGTAAAGGAGAAAACACTCCAACAACACAGCCAATGCCATAGGCAATATAAATGTTATTTAAAATGCATGATTTCTTCATGGTATGCTTCTCCAGGCTTCAGTTCCTCTCTTTGTCTCCATCCCTCCTTCAGTTCAGAAATAAACATATTCAAAGCAAATGCCATAGAAAAACTTCCCTTTTTTATCATAGCAATAGTTTCAGGACTGTATAAAGACTTGCTTAGATAGTGGACTAATGGCTTTGCACAGTGTCAATCTTGTACTTATTTATCACTTATGAAATTGTTTGAAGAAGCATTATAACTCTGAACTGAACTGCTGCCCTCTGCAAGTTGGAGTGCATTATGATTTGACTAGATGATAACACATGAAGCTCAAAGAAACCCCTCTGCAATATTTAATGGTGCTTTCAGTGCTCATTTTCTTTAGAAGTTTGGGCAGAAGGCTATTAAAAACCTCGCAGTCACTAAACTTAAGCCAAGAAAAGTAATAGCAAGAAAAAATGCTTATGATTTAGGAATAAGTTTTGGTTAGTCCCACAATAACCTTCTGTCTACTAAGCTTCTGGTCATTTATTCTGCTATCTTCGGTATGTATTGAGTAAATACACCACAACAACATGATTTAGTTTGTTTGGTGGTTACTTCAGGCTGCTTGCAAGAATAATCTTAAACACTCTATTAAATAGCAAATAACAGTAATTTTAACAGTTAAATTTATGAACAATTAAATAATGGAACCTGTTTGGAGGCCATGCCTTTAGATTGCCAGATTTCTGCACATCTGACTTAAACTTCTTGGAAGTGACCATTCTCAACTTAATTTCATGATATGTCTGTTCTATAAACTCTCTTCTATAATTTGCTGTGGAGGTCAAAGTATTCAATTTAGGTAATAAAAGTATGAGCAAATGAGCCCGGTAGAAAGAAAAAAAGCTTTGCCTTACTTTTCCCCTGGCGAGTAGAAGTTGAAGATCAAATAGTGCCTTTATGCTCTTATCTATCATTCTGTGGCCAAAATAAAATTTTACAGATGCTTATTAAAGACGGGATGGGGTCTGGACAGCAGAAATTAGGGTAGGCATAATAGCTGCTAAAATACTTAAACATAATATTTAAGATACAGGTTTAGAATTCAAGTCTAGTAATAAGGTCACATTTGGACAGTGTGCATTTGTACAAGTATACCTCAATATTTGTGTAACCACACTTTAAGGTAGTAGTTGCAATTTTTAACTGGAAAGAGGATGAAATAGTGTCTGGTAGTAGAGCAGTGCTTGTATAGCCTTGCATCTAAATTTGTCAAAATATTTTCTAAGTAGATGGGAAAACCGAGACTCGGAAGAACTGATTCGTTCTTGCCATTTGGCAACAGATCTGGGAAGAGAGTGCAGAGGCTCGTTTTTCAGTCTTGGCTTTGACTTCCAGCTGAGTGACTCAGTAGCCAGGCAAAGCATCCATAATTCATCCAGTTGCCTTCCTGGCAACCTTTTAGGACTGGAGGGGGCTGTGAGGAGGGACATGCTTCAAATACCAGACAGAGCTCTCTGCCAGCTTGATGTACAGAGCAAAATGTAAGAGAAAACATTCCCAGCAAGCTGATGTCTAGTGCAGGATCTCTTCCGTTGTCCTATTCTGTGCGTTTCTAAAAATGTCTTCTGGTATGAAATCAAGATCTCCCAGACTATAGGAGCCAAGAGACACACCAGCCAAGGCAATGCTGTAGGAGCATCTCCTCCCTTCCATCATCTTGTCTACAGGGAGCCCTTCACCTCCCTGTGCTATGCTCAGTCTCTCCTGCATCTGGCACTGGTGCCCTCCTTTGACACTCTAATAAAATATTATCTCTGACTCATGCTATTTTTTCAATATTAATATATAGGGGTCATGTTAATATATGATGGAGCAAACACCTTGATTGTTTTCGTAGATGTTGGTTGGATGTGCCATTTCAGTATGGTGTACGTGCTAAGTATGAAGTACCTGAAGAGGTGGGACTCTTTTCCAAGGCTTACTGATAATTATTTGGATGTGAGAAAGTAACTGTTACCTTCCAGAATTAAAAGTAAAATTTCATCTTGTTCCTTTGAAATCGCTTACTGTTCCAAAGATTGAAACCCTGATTTATTTTTTGTTTGTCTGTTTTGGTATCTCCAGTCCTCTACCAAAACATTGACAAGTATTTCAAGTGACCACTGAGATATAGGTTTGGTTGTACCTTGTCAAAGCCAGGTTAAAAAAAATACAGAACTTAAAATCCTGTTAAAAAAAAAAAATATTTGTATAGAACCATTTCTTAAAGGTTTTTAACAACAAGAGGTAGATGGATAGAGCATTTTGATCAGCTCTGATGGGTTTGCCTACTTCGTTTTAGTCAAGTAGGAAAAAGTAAAATGGAAACTTTGTGTACTTCAGTGAGTATATTAAGTGGTTATGGGGTTTATAGTCTGCAGAGGAAAGTGCAAAATGGAAAAATGATTTACATTTTACACCCTAAAACTGTAAAATGCTTGGGCTGTCATATTTTATAAATATTCATTGTTAATAATAATTCCATTTCCCTTCACTGCTCTGGAATAGATCTTAAGCCGCTGTCTCTGGTAGCACAAAGATTTTACTTTCTAGCTCACAAATTCTCTGTTGGCACAGTTCAATTGTTTCAGTGTAATTTTGTTGTCAGAGGAAGTAATTACCAGGAGAAGAGACAATTGCTTAGTGAGTGAAGCCAGTTTGAGTTTTTTGGATTTATGGGTGTGACAGGTCAGAGAATACAACTGCAGAATTGTTTTCTTATTAGAAATGATTAAGTCCTGTGTGAGCTGAAAAGTTACAGTTTTGAACCATGTTGAGCCTTGTCACGCTGCAGGATTTCCTTTCTAGATATGGTGAGCAGGTATAGCATTTTTAAAATACTAACTGGAAAATAAAGAAATTCTTAAACTGGCCTTAAAGACTAATCCAGCAAAAAAAAAATCCTTACCCTGTTTGGTGGTTGTTTAAGATGCCGTTCCTTCTAAATGCACTAACAACCAAAGGAACAATAAAAGGTTAAGAGCCTTCATTCCTGTAAGGATGGAAAATGTAGCAAGTATCTGTTTACCCAGGGACTTCTGTGGTTGCTTGTACTGAGTCAGGGTAAAGTGGAGTTCTTGGGGCGAGGGGAAAAGGACCACTTCCTTTAAAAAGAAAGCAAGTTGCTGGAAATATGAAGGTACACTGAGTCACTCTTGTGCCACGTGTCAGCACCGTTTCACTAACACCACAATGCTGGTCTTCTCCAGTGTCCTGCTGGATGCCCTGGTTATTCTACAACACTCTCAATCCCAGTTGGGCTGTCAGTTGGGTAAAACATGCTATGCTTCTCTTCAGGGATTATTCTTGGGCCGGAATGAATATGGATCTGACGTTAGACATAGTTTGGAAAATTCAAAGCATTTCTGGAGGGACCAGGATTTCATCACAGTGGTGGAAAGTTTAGAGATGCTGAGTGGGCTCAGTGCTAAACGTGGGACTGCTGGGCGATCGCTGGAAGACCTGTTTTGTTTTCATGGCTCTACTTTCCCTCTACACCTGCCCCTGCTGCAGGAGCAAAGGAGGAGGTACAGATGCAAAGGATGGGACTGCTGTGCCGCTGCCAGGGGATCTGCTTCCTCTATCACTTGTTCAGCTTTGTTGGACTCAGGTGACATGGCTGGAAAGCAACAAAAATGTCCTGTTTCCATTTTTAGTCCTGACTGACACTTACAGCGTCAGGCACAGAAGGTGTTCTTCAGCTCTGAGTAAATGAAACCTCTAAATCAAGAGCTGTAGAGCTGCTAATAAAGCAGCTGCTTACTTGTTGGATCTAACCTTGCAAATTCTTCACATCTCTGGTCAGGTTTCATTTCCTAGATGTATGGAAAGTATATATGCATCATGGACGATGCTATTAAGGACAAATAAATGCCCGCCCGTAGTATATTTCACTTGAATTGTCATTTTACTTTCAGAAAAGGCTTTTTTAACTGGAAAACTCTGCTGGAGCTCACTTGATTCTGAGGAAGAATAAAACCTATGAAATTCGTATCAAGAAGGGCTGGAAAGAGGCAGCAAATTTGTCCCTTGCTCCATTTGGTAATTTGACTGTAGGTTTAAAGTGCATTCAGCTGCAGAAACAGCTCTTGTAAAAGCAGTTCCAACAGTCAATGGATTTTCCCCGAGTCCTTACTTTTTCAGGGGTGTTGGCTCCTGTATTTGCAGCCTATGAGGAAGAAGCTCAACACAAAGACATTTGTGAAAGCTTATCCCTGAGAACACAGCCCCTGAGCCTTGTCTCCAGCCAGGCAGTGGGTTCTCCCCACCCCAGTGGGAGCCTCCTGCAGGGAGGCACAGGGAGCTGGGAAATAGAAGCAAAGAGATGGGAACGTGCATCACTGTCTCTTTTTAGAAGGCAGAACAAACCTGTGTTATGGCGCCCCTCACTTTCTACCTCACAGAACAAAGGAATTATTTATGCTGCATCTCTGTCTCTCTCCTAATATTTGGAAGTTTAGCCTTAAGGTGTGTGTATGTAAGAACTGGCCAGGGAATAAGCAACAATGTTCCTATTGAAAGCTGCTGCAGCAGTGTTGGTTTTTGTTTTTTTTTCCTTCAGAAACATGCCCCAGCAAAATTACCTTTTCAGGACATGCACAGATTTGCTTTAAAAATTTCCCTCTGCTTCAACATATCTTCTTTGCCATCCAGTCTCTGGAATTCATTTAAATTAATTGTGTCAGCAGCCACCTTAGCTGAAGCATTAATGTAAAAATTTCCAGTGGCTTTCATTAATTTGCCTCCTTGAATTATCCTGATGCTTAATCAACAGATCGATCATGGCAAGAAAGGTTTTAGAAATCTGACTTTGTTACTTCTGTGGTAATTCCTCATACAAACTTGGTGGCTGTTAAGGAAAAAATGGTGGCTCTTCCAGGCTTTATTGGACAGGGGTACATCGAATGTTGATTATTCGAATTATTGTGTAGATCAGAACTGGCTGCTTTCTAATCAACTGCCTTTTCCTCGGTTACTCTGGAGATGCTTTTCTAGCAGTTTCTTCTTTCCTCACTCCCTAACTACATATGTACTTTCTCTCCTAGTCTGATTCTGCACAGATGCTCAGTTGATGATCTTTGAACACAGGCAGGGAAAAGCTCCTTGTCATGATTTCCCACACACCCCTCCTTTGGCAGTGAAGCATTTGGCCACGTCTGCATGTTCTCCTCCTACCAGTATTGCTTCCAGATGTTTTCTTGGTGCTTCTTTCTTACTTGGATTGTCGCTTGATCATTAGCACTCTGTTTTTGAGGGGAGCCATTGAGTTGGTAGCAACTAGACATGAACCCAAGCCACAATTGTCTGACCTCAGCTTCCTCAGTTTGAGATTACGTTTCAATTTGAGATGTTCTTTTGGCCTACAGGAACAGTCGAACCCAGCCACAAAGTTCATTTCTGAATTTGGAGGTGGATTTTACCAATGATCCAAGGCTGCACAACTTCTTGCTTCATGTTGACTACGTGTAGAGTCAAACTCTGTTGCTAAAGGTTTAACCCCCTTTTTTTGTTTGGAACAACACTGTGGGCAGCCTGCTTCTTCAGTGAAAACAAAGAACCTGAAAATCTGAGATTGGTTTTGCTCCAGAGCGACATATATATCATCTGAGGAAGGAGGATGGTCTCACTTCGTAGGCTGGACATTTGCAGTGATGCTGGTAGAGGCCCAAGCTGTGCTGCTCTAAAAGGAATTGAAACTCAGTTTCTGCCTACAGCTGCCTCGAGCACTATTTACTTCCCTTAGTGGAGGACTCTCCGGAGTGTCAACCTTGCTCAAGTGACAGTTGTGACAGCTGTGTGAAGAATTCCCTAGGGGCATTGATGCAGGAAGAATTATTAATTACCAACTTAAATAACAGAACAAGCCCTAGCACCCCATGTTCCTCACAGCTCTCACTACTCATGCATCATGCACAAGCAAAGGAGTATGGTCTTTTCTTACACAGCCCAGGTACTCCCATCCTGTCTGTGCTTCACAAGTTACTATTTTTGGAGCATTTCCTACCTCCAGCTAGTGGGGAATTTGCCCCTTTATCCTGTCGTTAGGAAGTGGAAGACTAACTGGAGAAAAAGCTAACTACATGACATCCCCAAATCAATTCAGCCATGGTTCAGAATTTAGATGGGTCTCAAATTCAGTCTGTTAGAGCAATGGGGATCTACAGTCCTCAAGTGACAAAGACATGGGAAGTGTCACATGAGTGACAAACACTTAACTGTGTTATAACGAGGCTGCTGCAGGCAAATCCACCCCAGCCTAGGCAGAGGAGAGACCTTCATTAAATTGGAAGCAAAAATGGCTTATGCCTGGAGGTCCTCAAGACTGAAGACCCCATTGTTGCACCTGCATACTGTCAGAAGGAGAAGGATGAAGAAAAATTCACTCTGATAGTCAAACCTGCTGAAAACATTGAAGAGTAGAGTTTTTTTTGTCCAGCAAACTTCATGTATTACCTCTCATCCCTCAGCTGGAATATCACATTCTACACTGTGGCTAACTTGGCAAGATGCAGGTGTTTATTCCTAGGGCTGATCTGGAGCAGACTTGTACCAAAAGGAGTCCAGAAGTGATTAAATCTGGAGAAAAGGTTAGATTTACATGATTCACTGGGACTCTGCTCATCTGTGTTTTCTCCATTTCAGCTGGAAAGGAGTAGATAGTCATGATAATATTAGTAGCTGGTTGGACTTGATGATCTTGAAGGTCGTTTCCAACCTTAATGATTCTATGATTTTATGGTAGAACATGCCCAGATTTCTCTTGATATGGCAAAGGTGTGAAGGAACACACCTCTCCCTTTTTTCAGCCCACAGGAGGGCAACATCGAGCTGCAGCTGAACCCACCTGGCTTTGCCAAAGCAGGTGTACAGTGTACTAATTAAATAATTAATGCTTTGAAATTAATTATCTATTTTGGAGATATTAGAGGCTACGGCTATTTAGTGGCGTGTTGTCTGCATCTACTCTGACTTTGTGTTTCGTTGTTTTTGTTATTAATATTCACTTGTCCTAAATTGCTTTTGTCATATGTGGCCAACAGGAATGTGTTGTGAAGAATCAGGCAAAGTTGTTTGTTAGATGGTAGCTCTGTTTGCTTTGTGCTTCTCTTCCCCAACTCTGTAGCACAGTTAAGTGCTCCGTTGAGGAAAACAGACTATTAGGGTTGTGATTTTGAATTTTTGAGTTATCTAAGAGTACATGTATGTTAAGGACTATGTTACAAGGATTGCAGGCTGGGAATCGCATGGCACCAGTGGTTGGAAGTTCAGTTATTTGGGCAACGTATCAGCTGTAGTGTTTAATTCAGGTGTAGTCGTAGTATAGCAAACATCCTGCACAAAGGGTTCCTGTTTTGCAGTAACTATCTCCATACCTTCTGATCACAGTCTTGAGCTAGGGACTTTGGGAGGCTGAAAAGAGCTGAGAAATGAGGTAGATATGTCAGATTCTAAGAGGCTGATAAACCAGATCAGAGGGAGCTTGACAGTCATGCTTTCTGAGGCACTGGATGTGTGATGTTTTTCAGGCTGCAGTCAGCTCCTGAAATAAAGCATTTCTTCCCCTGTAGAGGTAGTGGAGCATGCTAGAAATAGAAAGGAGGAGCACAGGCATGTCAGGGGAGGAGTGGGAACAGGTGTTTGGTACTTTTGCCTGTATTACTGTGCAGAAGGCTCCAGACCTGGAGCATGGCAGAGCAGTCCTAGAAGCATGTGCAGCACCCTACCTATCTCAAAGCTCTGGCCTAACCAAGTGGAATGAGAGCACTGAGCATCATGCTGATATATGAAATGGTGCAGAGACTTTCAGGAAGGCAAGACAAACACAGTGCTCCAAGCATAGAACCTGTGAGCTATGGCCTCAGGCTGGGTGAAGAGAGGCGACGATCAGTGTGTTTTGCTTTTCTTATGGCCATATGGAGACCTCCATCATTATTGCCACAAACCCTTCGTGTAGATGAAATGAGGGAAAGTAGTAAAGAATAGATGGCTAAAACCTTAGTGAGGACATGCCTAAAGAAGTGCAACATACAGTCTGGTACCCATTCCCACTGGAGGATGCTGAATCCCATCCAGGTGATGGCTGAGCTGGTGGTGAGAGAGAAGGGAGAGAGGGCTGATGACTGCAAAAGGGACATCACAAACCTTTCTTCAAACCTCATCTCTGCTGTATCCCTTTGGCTGGCAAAGCTGGTTTTGACAGGGCAATTACCAGGGTGCCTGAAATTTCAGGCCCTTTTCTGCAAGGAGGATGGAGACCCAGGTGCAGGTTGTGGTGTACCAGGCATGAAGAACATTGGTGTCACTAACCAAAATGTTCTGGAGAGGTAAAAAAAGGTAAAGTTATTTAATAGAAGTGCTGTCTTTTATTAGACTAACTGATCCACAGTCTGGTTGACAGAGCATTTTTTTTCCCTTCCTCCCCCCCTTTTTTCCTTTCTTCTTCCCCCCCCCTTTTTTTTTTTTTCCCTTTTCTCCCCCCCC
>JANVCC010000030.1:18158462-18269907 GCA_025345505.1 Todiramphus chloris collaris
CCCCCCCCACCCCCTTTTTTTTTTTCCTAGGGACTCCCGAAGTGTATTGGCATATACAAAACCAGCTTTGACAGGACATTGTAGGTGATGGATTGGTGTGTAAAGCATACCTTCTAGTATTTCATTGCAAAAGTAATTGTTTGGATGTGTATCACTTCTAGTTTCCCCGGAGGCAGATACGTAGTTTCATATAGCCAGTAAGATTAACTCTCTGTGGATTGACGTTTTCGGAAACTAGCAATCTTGCAGACTCAAAAAAAAACTCAACTAGAAGAACAGACCCCTGTACATTTTGCTCTCTAGCAAATGGCCTTTTTGGGCCCTGAGGAGCTAGGCTTGTATTTGAAAACTTCTAAATCATTATGCTTTAATGAAGGGGGGAAAAAAAATTAAAAAAAAACCTATAGCAACAGTTTTATTTGTCTGTGCTCTCCTGGCCTTGCCAATAAGAAGCGTGGGTCTTCAGATGCATTCACTCAAATCATTATCAACAAAGGTTGAACACAGGTACTCAGAGGTTAATCAGAGTGATCTGGTTCAAGGTGAGTGATTAAAACCAGTGTGTTTATGTAAAGCTCAATTATGCTAATAAAATAACTTAGAAAAAAACCAAACACACAAGAATCCCAGCTTCCTTTCAAAGTCTGTTGAAAGTAAGTCTATTTTCTAGATGTGCATTTGACTTATTTTTGATGGCGTATGTCCACTCATATTTTATCTACTCCTGCTTTGTCAAAATCCAATGCAAGCAAGCTGCTCCACACATCTGTACAGGGGGAGAACTGCCCAGTAAGGGTAAGAGCAGTCAGGTACATCAAATCCAAGATTAGAAAAAAGAGGAAGGGGGGCACAAAAGAAGAACATAGAGGTGAACACATGAAAATATGCAGATCGTGCTGTGGATGGGCAAGAGGAGGGCTCAGGCTTGTGTCCAGCAAAGTATCTTCTCTGGCCATAGATTCCCTGCAGCAGAGGTAGCCACTAGTGCTCAGCCAGCCACGTCTGCCATCCCAGCAAGGTGCTCACACAATGGATGGAAGCGATTGCAGGTCTGCCAGTGGCCTCCCTTTCACTCCTTGGTTTACAGCTGGAAACCCTAGGTTAGCATAACAAGAGCAGGTAGATCAGATGAGCACAATGTGCTTTGCCTTGCCTCAAACTCAGGTTCTGTATATTCTGCTCAATGGTGCTTTCCATCTAGAAATTCCCTTCTCATGCCACCTCTAAACTGTGTTCTCCAAACCCTGTTTTCTTCTCCTGGAGTGCTCTACAAGCTTCCTCTGACGATGAGTACTTTCACAACCTACTTCTGGTGGCAGTGCCTCCTCCCAGCCCCCTGCACTGCTGCGTTGCTGTGACAGTGCCACATCAGCCTTTGCTGCTGAGGAGCTGCACAAACCATGTGGAATGGGATGAGGAATATCTCAAAGGCATCACTGCTGCTACAGGAAATGCCTGGGAAGCTTAAATTCTCATTGATGTTTGTTGGATGTTGTAGCATGAGCAGTTGGATGATCTGCAAGTGGGATGATGCAGCATGGAAATGAGAGATTCGTAAAAACACAGACCATCAAAACAAACCCCCTTTTCTCTCCCTCCGCCTCCAAAGAATATGAAGCATTTGGAGTAGATCCACTTATAGCTCAGGTTTCTGCACTAAGAAGTGTCAAATGGCAAAACCTAGAGGAAAATCTGAAAGTGTAGGAGGAGACAGGATAGGGTGTTATTTATAGGGCTTAGTGTTGTTTGAGCATAAACATGAAGGACTTATCTTCCTTACTCCATAGCCTTGATAAATCAAAAGCTTCAGATAGCATCTTTTTAAACACTAAGCAATGATGACAATGTCTTGGACAAAGCTGCATGTGTGACATTTATCAGTTAGGATGGTATCCAGCCTAGTAGTTTGCTGCTAGCATGTACTTTCTGGCTTGGTTTGATTTTTCAACTGAAAAATATGAATGCATTTCAAAGTTAAGCATGTGGGGTTTTGTATGCTTGTATGTGTGTGTATAAACTCACTGATTTCAATTAATTCCTTGGCCTCTGGGCCTTTGGTATGTATGCCAGGACTGGGCTATAATTCAATGCTGTTGAGACCTTAAGGAGTAAATAAGGATGTGGCAGAAATCCATACAGCTGTAGCGATTGTCTTATTCAGGATACACAGTCTACGCTGAGGTCAATGAAGTAGATGAAAGGATGAGAAAAACCGAACTGATGTTTCCAAATTCTTCCACTGAGGAATTTGTACAAGGTTTGCTTGCAGTTGTGCACACCCGCACAGACACACAAATTGTTCTCCATGAAAATGCAGTGCTCAGTACGCACTTCATCCTCCATATATAATCCATTAGTCACCCAACTTCCTAGCCCTTGAACATTCATAAATTATTTGAAATTTATTCCCCTGCATTGACTTCCTACTGTAGAGGAGGAGTCAGGGATTCTTAACGTTCCGGGAGCAGTACTGGGTGACTATAGGCAAAAACCTCAGATACACCCTTGAAGGTCTTGGAAAATGGAGAGCTTTGTAAAGCAGGGCTGTGGGAGGGTTGGGATGACAGATTGGTTGGTAGGAGGCTGCACATGGTGGCCACAGAGAGCCTTGTGGCAGCAGTGAGGTTAACGAGCAGAGTTTGTGCAGCTAAAAAGCACAGACCCTAGCACTGAAACGAAAAAGCAAGTTGCTGTTAGTTTTTGACAGCACTGAGACTGGCAGTGTTCATCTGTCTTGTAAAACTTCCCACAAACCAAGGAGCCTGCTCCCTAGATGGCTGTGGTGACATGGTGTGTGGCAGAAATGAGCCCACCCCAGTGATGCTCTGAGCCAGCCGAGAGCTACATCACCTTGTTAACACGGCACTGCTGAGTTAGTAAGTCCTGTGGAGAAACAAGTATATTAGTGTGGGCTCTGTGCCACACTCATGCTGTCAGTGAACCCAAGCTGGCTTCAAGCGTCTTGTGTAGGTAAAAGACAATTTGTTCATCGGATTGTAAAAAAGATGAGCAGCTCTCAGATGGGTACAAATACCTTAATTCTCCTGAAGTGTCTCGCTATGCAGCTGTACGAACGTCTTGCTGTGGGAGTTTGGCTCTTGGCATGTCATGGATCACTTGAAGTCTAGGAATTCTAAAGTCCTTAACAGCATTAAGGAATTAACTTCTGGATCATCAGTGTAAAGAAAGTAGCATACATCTTAACTTCCTAGAGTTCGGAGTTTTCATTCCATTCTGCAATAGTGGAAATTTATTTAAGTGGAGAAAAAGGTGTCCGGTTTAGATCCTTTAAATAATGTGGCAGAAGCAGAGGAGTATGCATGGAGTAGGGGCACAATTGATGAGTGGGTGGAGAATAACTGTTACTCTGATGCTTAATATTATAGGCTAGCAGAAACTGGAGATTAATGTTTTCATTACATTTTCTGTCTTCAAAAGATGGTAAATTAAGGATGCTCCCAGATAGCAAGGCACTTAAAAAAAAAACAAAAAAAAAAAAAGAAGCAAGGGAACAGCACTGAAATTGATGTATTAGACATTCTTTATGCTCTGAAGAATGAAAATGCAGGATGCTGGATTATGGAACTCGGCTTATAGTGTAATTTTTCATGAAAAACTGTGATTTCATTCTCCACCATCGTTACCTATTCTAAGATCTTAACACTTAGCATTTGTGTAGTGACAGAAAATAAAACCTCCAGTGGAGAGCCACAGACAATAAAACAACCTTTTCTTATGCTTTTTCTACTGATATTTTGAGCAGAAATGTCACTTCTGGAGAAAATAGTTAGAAAAATATTTTAAAGGAACAATTAAGGAGACAGTGTGGAAACAGAAACTACAAGGAGCCTGTGATGTTCCCACTTTGGGGAAGCAGCTGTAGAGGTGACTGTTTGCCTTACTGTGTTAGTTCAAAATACCTGCATTGCTAGGGAGGAAAACAGTGATTTTTTTTTTTTTTTTCCAAGAATAAGTACCATAAAGAAAAGAAAGGAAAGCAGCTAGTATTTTTAAATTGTGGATTATCTGAGTTTTTTGAGGATCTGTCAATCTTAATTGACAGAAGCAATTCTCTGCCCAGCAAGTAGAGATAATTCTGTGCTCTCATTTGTCGAGCTGGAGTCGGGAACCATTAGATCCAGTGGTACACCAATGCTGTCTTGAAGAGCAGAGCCTCAGAATGGTGTTTGTGTTTCCCTGGGCATTCCTCTAACCACTGGGAGCAGTGACCAGAAAGCAGTTCTTGCCTCTAGGATCAAGCATTTGGTGCCAAACTCCTTTATCAAATAAGAGATCTGTAAGACTCTAAGCTGTAGTATCCTTTTTGGATAGACACAATTTATACAACTAACCCACAAACGCGGTATTCTTGAAAACTTGGTCAGGGCCAGATGTTGTTCATTTGAACTGATCAGACCATTTTCCCTTAGGGACTCTGTAAACAGAAGCACCTGACTTTAGAAAGCTGTGATAGACTATTTGTTTGAAAAGCTGCTCTTACAGTTATTCCATTGAAATAAAGATTTCTCTTTGATTTCTTCCTAAAAAGAAGTTCTGCCAAATGTCAGCAGCAGTGGAAACTTTGAGTTCAGTGCATGCACAAAATGAGCAATACCAATACTGGCACTAAGCAGTGTCAAAGATGCTTAGCTGTGTTTTGAAAGGGCCACCTCCAGGAACAAGAGACAAGTTCAACAACACAGCTTTCATAACATTTTCTGGAGTTTCCTGTGAGTGCTGGTGGTTTTCATACTTTCAAAGTGTAGTCCATCAAGCCATAGAAGAGAATATCACTGACATATATGTCAGAATATTCTATTTGGAGCCATCTCTTCCTGGGTATGGCTGTTTTCCTTTTTTACATCACAGCTATAATGCAAGATATGCTATTATAACAATGGAATTATTTCCAGCACATATAAAAGACCCTAGAAAAGAACAAGCAAAGTGCATGGATTGCTATCAGTTCTAAATACACATTAGAAGAATTTATTTTAAAGTTCTAAGGACATATATTTGGATGCAGGTAAAAAAACCTAATTTGTAGTAGTACCAGACAGCAGAAAGTACTGTGTGTTACTTTTAGTGTCAGGAACCTTGTAAACTTCTTCCAATAAGGACAAGTTCTTTCAGTGTATATACAAGAAGGAACTGCTAATTTTGGTTCTTTAATAAAATACACAAGGAAAGAACATCCATTTCCCAAAGTTTAAGAATTAATGAGTATTTGTCCTGTGCATTTCATTGCTGTTCATACATTCACTCAGTTTTCTCTCTGCTAGCTGTCTTCTCCATAGATTTATGTGGGATACATTTAGTGATGAATAGGTTTTAGATAGTCTCACTATAGTAAAATATGAGCACTACCATCTTTCATAATTTATCCACATACCTCTTCCCTCCTTAAAACTTAACTGCACAAATCCTACTAATTAAGAATAATTGCATAGCTTAATCCCTTCTATCTTTTATAATGGGATGATAGGCTTTTTGCTGTGTATATAACTTAAATGTTAAAATATGAAATGTGCTTTTGTGTGAGACATACATTATATATAAGTATTTCTGCGTTGGACACCTTAACATTAATCCCTTCTTGCTCATTTAAATAAATGCATATGTTGGCTAGTATATACTGCTTGTTATTAAATATCTTTCTTATAGACCTTGTGTCTTGAGGCTATGAGGGTTTGACTTGTGATCATTGACCATCACTGAACTTCCATACAACTCATTAAGCAGTCTCCTCCTGATATGAAGAGCTGTTACAGGCAGCTTTACAAGTCATGGATGAGTGATGTTACTACTAGCTGTGAGTTCATAATCATTCCTGTTTCAAGTTTAGATCATGTATGTGTACATATGTAATAACAGTGAAAATAATAAAAGCAAAGCCCAGGACTAGGGAAGCTCTCATACCAGGTTATCTTTGTAGAATGGCCAACTGAGCAGAGATAAGTCGAAATCCTGTTTGCTTCAGCCTCGATTCACTTCAAAACCTACTAAAGTGTTAGGTCCTATTTGGAGTTAAGTGCAGTAATATAGATTAGAAGACAAAGTGCATTAAGTAAAAAAAAAAAAAAACACTGAAGTTTTACAGAACAAAACCAGCAGCATATTTGTCTTGCCAGTTCTTTTAATTCCCAGGAAATTTAACCATTTTCCTATCTTTTTGGAGCAAACAAGATCCTTGTGCTATCACAAGCCACTTGTATTTAATTGGTGTCTGCATACAGGCTTATAGTTTTGGAGTCAGGTAAGACTCAGGAGAGCCTCAATGTCCCTCAGTGAAACTCCTCATGTTATGAATAGGGAAACCAGACCCACACGCTTGCAGGCTGTGCACATGTACATTTGACAGAACCAATTGAGACAAAACTTTGAAAACTTTCAATTTAATATTAAATTTGCCCCTCCCTCAAAAAAAAGCCAAACCACAAAACAAAAACCACACCTGATGGTATTATTTTGGTTGAACAGAATGCATCAGTAGGCAAGTCTGGAATGTCTATTCCGATTTCAATTTTTCTGAATATAAACAAAATTTCACATAGAATTGTTGAACAGAGGAAAAAAAAAATTTTTGTGCTATTATGGACACCTAAGGCACATATCTGATTTTGAGGGCCTGTTTTGTGGCTTTCTTTATAGATACATATGTACGTGTATACATGGATTGCAGATTCCATATAAAATAAAATAGAAAGCTCTCCCAGTGAAAGAACAATTTGAAGGGATGTGAGCTGGACTTCGGATACATATATCAATCTTGCCATAACACAGAAGGGTGCAGTTTCTTACCTTTCAACATTTCTGTTACCTTTGCCTGCTGTACTCTTTGGTGAAGAGACGATAAATAGCTTTAGATGATAATGGGAATATTCGGATATCTTTCTGAGTGTGTGCTTGCCAAATGACATTCAGCATTCCTGAGTCTGCTTGAAAACAAATTTAATAGACACTTTAATTTCAGTAATTAGGATAGTATCCATGTTTTAGTTATGAAATTGAAAATGTTTAACTGAATAATGTATTTCTTGCATGTGCTCTGGAGGCCTTCTGATATTTTTCAAGTCTTGATTACTTAAGAGTCCAAGCATAATGCCAAATTAGTATTCAGAATGAATGTTTGAATCTTCATGCATTATTTGATCAGGCTAAGTATGCATCCCACTTTGATTAAGATTTTGCTGATCTCGGAGTAAAATCATTAAACATTCATAAATGACCATTGCTTTTTCTCCTCCTCAGGAATGTACTGACACATTTCATGCAATTATTTGTCTCAAGTATCTTCCTGAACTTTTAACCTCCTTTACATTCTCTCATGCCTACTTATATGAAGTCCAAAAGTCTTAATTTCAAGTCATTTAAAAAAAAAAAGCTAATACACAATTCATTTGAGTTCAGTGAAAGTAAAATTATGCAAAGTGCCCTGTCGTGGAGGGGCTCATTGCTAATTAACTACATGGGTGGTTTCCTTTGAGGAATAACTCCTCTCAATTTAATTCCCTATTTAAAATGCCTTTGAGTCTAGGCTTACCTTTTAGAAAAGATGTTTCAGAAAGTGATGGCTGGATCATGTTGTCCTCTAAAGTCTGATATCACCTACCCCTCCTGCTCACACAGCTCGATCATGTGAGGATTGACAGGGAGTTTAAATTTTTATATTAATTTTAGCTTATCTTCCTGAGTACACAAAGTTTATGCTGCTTTTAGCATTCCTCTAACCTGATCACTCCATTCTTTGTCATTGTCTGATGAGAGAGAGCTCCAAGCTGTGCACCACTGCACTGAGCCACGTCCAGCCCCAGGCTGCAGGCACCATCTCCTGTTCCCAAGGGCAAGACCCAAACCACCAGAAACCAAGCGTTTCCCTGTGGTGCTTGTGGAACTCTCTGAGCACATACATAAGCCTGTCCCATCCTTGGGGGATTGTCTGGCCCCGTATGGAGAAGTGGTATGTAAGGAGAACTACTCGCAGTCCTGCGAGACCCGTGGGCTGTGGCTTTCCCTTGCTCCTGTGCTTTGTGCTCTAAGCCAGAGCTGGAGATGTAAAAGCCCAAAAGAAACAGATGTAAGCCATTATGCTCAGAGTCTGCAATATTTTAATGCTGGAATACTTAGAAAGCAGTTTGAATTGTTAGGTATGCAAAGCTGGGAGAGTAACCAGTCTTTTTCCATCATTTAAGTGTAAAAAATTCCATTTTAGAAATCTAAATAAAATGCTCATATATATCCCATCTCTTTATTAAAATGTCTTACTTGATGTGTTTAAAAATTTCAGATGTGTGCTTCTTGCAATTAAAACTGACGATAAAACACCCATTGATTCCAGGACTAAGGACTAATCAAAATACTTGATTATTCATTACTGGGGAAAAACAAATGCACAGAACTTTAGGTTATCAGACTTGTTTGCTTTTGATGCCTTGGTTTAAATTTAATGTATGTTGAAGCCTAAGTAGGATTACTGGTAAAAAATAGGAAGGATATGTCTGCATTGGAGAAGAAAGACGTTCAGTTTATATTCTTAGTAAAAGCTAGACTAGCTTCATTAAAAATGGACTATAAAGCTTCCTATATTAATGGCTTCTAAAGCTCAAGAAAGATGTTTCTGATAGTTCTTTCTCTTAGAGATTCTTCCCTCCCCCTCTTTTTCTCCTACTTGCTTTAATTAGAAAACTAATGCATTACTGATATCAGAGATACCAGGGAAGAAACTTTTAGTCACTAAGGACAAATGAGAATTTTAATCAAATTATTAAGCATATTTCAGGGTAGCTTATTTTTAAAGTACCTCTTCATATCCAAAATCAAGAATGGAATAATTTCTTGTGTGTCCATCCATACTAGAACTCCAAACCCAGAGCACGGGATTTGGAGTTGTAGCAGTCATTCTTAATGTTGAAAAATGGGTATTGCTGATATTTCTGTTTATAACTCTTTAAAGAGCAAAAAATCCTGCATAAAAACCCATAATCTTTTTTTTTCAGTTTTCTTTTGCAGTCCTTAAAGCTATAAAGCAAGTTTTTTAAGTGGCTAGCTTGCTTTTTCATACTTGGGACTTTCAGCTTAGCCAAGGGAATAAGAAAATTTCCTCCTACTCTTCTGATTGTGCTTATGAGCATGTGTAATCTGAATGTAGTCAGTACTAGCTGAATAAATGAGTCAAAGAGTCCTAATTTCTGGTTCAGAAAGAAAAGTTAAGTACATCCTTTTGCAAACCATCACTGAGATTTGTTTTCAAGTATTTTGCAATGTTTTTTGATATCCTAAAAACATATCCTATATGTTCTTACTTTTGCTAAGCTGTTAAGTATTCATTCTCTTGAACAAAGTTTCTAAGAACTATCTGCATTATTTGACTGTCATATATCTATATGATGACCCACTTAAGGCAATTTTACCAATGAATTTTTCTCCTGGATGAAGTCTTTAGTATTACAGGCAAAGGAAATCTAGAAGTTTAGATAATAAATCTAGAAGATTTCCATACTTAATACAGAAAAAAATAGCTGTTTTCTAAGAAAAAAACATCAGTTATTTTGACTTCCTTCACTGTCCTCAAGATTATCCAAGAAGAAACAGGAAAAAAAGAAAAGGATAATCTTGGTTTTGGAAATAGAAAAATACTGAACACGATTTCAACATCTTTTTTAGAGATGAAAATAAAACCTGAGTGCTCCTTTTCCAGATTTTCCTCATTTCAAACACAGGATTTTCTGACACTGATTTTTTTTATAACTATAAATTTGTCAGCTATCTATCTATCTAAATATCCATGCTAATTTTAGAGTGTCTGCAATTATAACTTTCAAAAATATATTAAAACATCATTAAGTTGCTAATATTTCAAACCACTCTCAAGTATATTTTAGTCCATTTAGTGCAAAACTGCTGATGTGGCTGAAATGGTGGTGCTGGCTCGTGCAGTGTTTGTAATCAACCTTGCAGTGGCATTCTGCTGTCATACCATAACCTAGCTACCATCTCATAATAGTCTCATTTTCTCAATTTCCCACCTTCTTATTATTGCAGTATCAAAACTGCCTTCCTAAATGTAGAAGAAAATCCTTCCTACCGAAGAAGTTTGTTGCTGCTGAACAGAAAACACTTTTCTCTAACACAACCTGTTGTGCAGTGAAAATGCTATCTGCTCTCTTGTGTCAAGGAAGGTTTGAACTGGATGGAAAGTGTTGTGGTAATGTTAGAAATATTTTTATACCCATTGCTCCCTGTCCAATCCATTCTTTTCCTCATGTTGCCACACAAGTTCATTGGTGCTGTGGCTATGCAAATTGCTCCATCACTGTTTCCATGACGGTAAAAAGGATCAGCAAAACATCTGTTTGTGGATGCCTGCTGGGTTTTGTTTAGCAGTATCTACAGCCATAAAGCCCATAATGTTTAGGTGGCCTCTGTGGCAGACAGAATTACGGATCACTTAATATTGAAGACAAAGTCAAGTCAAGGCAGAGATTCTTTATCGTGGTGAAAAGAATAGTGCTTAGGTAGCAAATACAGACCACAGTGCCCTCCAACTGCCTAATTTAGCAATGTCAGTATCTGATTGATATGCTAAATACCATATTAGATCAGATTTAGTGGTGTAAAAAGTTCATCAAAACTTTTTGAAAGGGTTACAGTAAGAAGGCTTTTAAACATGAACGGTTTATTTTGGGATCTCTATTCTAAATGAACTTGTTGAACCCAAACTGTTTCTGTCACCGCAGCAATGAGGTACAGGGGTTACCCACGGCGTTACTTGGGATCACGGGCTATTACACTGATTATAGAAAACTCTGTCACTGCAGCACAATATTTGCATGGAAATGTCCCCTCTTCTTCTGTGTCTTGAAGAAGTTAGGTGTGGATCTGAAGTATTTAACTCCGTATGTGTAATGTTTATTTGGGACAGTCATTCCAGAGGCAATAAGTGAGTGTGGCAGTTTGAATTCAGGGATGACCATGGTAGCTTGTTCTCATCTCTGTCCTCCAGAGATGGAAGGGACAAGAAGTATGAAGCAGAACAGTTATTGCTGATGGTTCCACCACACTCATTCATTTTATTTTCCCATAGTTTTTTCAACACTCTATGCAACCTACATGATAACGCATGTATGAGTTGCAAAGGTAGCAGGAAGCACCTGACTGCAAATCATCCTTTAACCATTCCACTCAAAATTATGTTTCATGAAGTACTTTTATTTTTTTTAAAGGAAGACCTTGAGGAATCTGCAAGAACACCTGGGGCTTGGGCCTAAATACCTTAACAGATTTTGTGGTTGTACTTACCAAACCGCATCATTATTGTTGGAGCTCATGCTAGTGATGCAGGAGCTGCTAGACCGCTTTGGTAAACTGGAATTTGGAAACTGGAAGGAGCATTAAATCCTCAGTTTATGTCTGTTGGCCTGCAGGCATAACTACATACCTCCAGTGCATTTAAGGCAGTAACAATAGCTTGCCAAATACACTTTTAATTCCTTGTGACTTAGCAGATAAATTAGGTGCCTTGTATTTATATTTTCCTGTCACTCCACTTTCTATTTTTAAGTGATCTCTTTTTCTGTGCAAGCTTTGTCTTGGTTTTTTTAAGCCCTGGTTACAGACCAGTGGTGATAAGCAACTCAGTCCTAAAACTATTCACAGATGGATATATTTGTTACGATAAATAGGGGGAGGGGGGGCTACTAGCACTGTTTTAACATCTTTGTGGGTGACACGGGATCAAGTGCACTTTCAGCAAATTTACCACCAACATCAAGCTGACTGGTGTGGTCAACATGCAGAAGGGAAGGGATGCCATTCAGAGGAACCTGGGCAGGCATGACATCATGAAGTCTGACAAGGCCAAGTGCAAAGTCCCATTCATCCCAAGCATGAATACAGGCTGGGCAAGGAATGGACTCAGAGCAGACCTGTGGAGAAGGACTTGGGGGTACTGGTGGATGAAAAATTGAATATGAGCCACTGAATGTCCACTCACAGCCCAGAGAGCAAATTGCATCCTGATCTACATCAGAAGGTGTGGCCAGCAGGCTGAGGGGTATGATTCTTCCCCTTCACTCTGCCCTTATGAGACCTGCCCTTGAGTAACGTGTCCAGGTCTGGGGCCTCCAGCGTAAGAAAGACATGGATCTGCTGGAGCAGGTCCAGAAGAGGGACACAAAGATGATCAGGGGGCTAGAGCACATACTCTGTTTTGCTGTGGGGATAGGATGAGAGAGTTGGGGTTGTTCAGCCTGAAGAAGAGAAGACTCTGAGGAGACCTTATAGTGGCCTTCCAGTACCTGAAGGGGGCCTACAGGAAAGATAGGGAGGGACTTTTTATCGGTGAATATAGTGACAGGATGAGGGGCAATGGTTTCAAACTGAAAGGGGGTAGATTTGGATTAGATATTAGGAAGAAATTCTTTACTGTGAAGGTGGTGAGATGCTGGTACTGATTTCCCAGTGAAGCTGTGGATCACCATTCCCTGGAAGTGATCAAGGCTAGGATGGATGGGGCTTTGAGCAACCTGATCTAGTGAAAGGTGTCCCTGCCCATGGTGATGTGGTTGGAACTAGATGATCTTTAAGGTCCCTTCCAACCCAAACCATTCTATCATTCCATGATAAAAGTAAGGAGAGAGCAGAAAGTAGATGGGCATCGGGGGAGTTCTTTGCTTAGGCACTTTCTTGCAAAGATCAGGTTTGCAAACAAATTTAAATCCAAATAGTCTCTTTTACTTTCTTGTACATCAATAGTCTATTATAAAAACCCAGTATCTGTGGTTCGAAATTAAATTTATTAGCCTAATCTTAATAGATAGGACAATCTACATTGTCCAGGGGCCACCTTAATTAATCTGATTGAAAAAAAAATCATAAATTGCATATGTAACTTGATCCTTTCCACCCACCCTTGCTTTTAAGTGGAGTTCATGTGCGGAAATCCTTCTTTCCCTTATTAAAGCCAATCCATGTGTTGGAGCAATTGCAGTTAATACATTGACAGCACAAGCCGTTTGCTAACAGATGAGGTTAACAAACAAGTCAGTTTTGTTTCCAGGAAAAATACAAACTATCCTGGTTGATAGATCACTATTACCATGCTCCTAACTTAGAGGTCCCAGTTAATTTTGTCACAGGTTCAGTTGCATCCCTGTTATCAGTAGAACTGATGAGAATTTCAACACTGAGATAAGCAGAATACTTAAATGCAGTCCTACTTCTGAATCCATCAAGGATAGTGTTTAGTCTTCTCTGGGGAGGAGCATAACACCCTAGAATAAGTCCTAATCCCATAAGAATGGGTCTTAAAATTCCCTGAACCAGTTCAATATCAACTCTGAGTATTCCCCTTAGAAACACTAACAGCTTAGATTGATCAGCTCCGAATTGAGACTGGTTGTCACTATGGTAGAGCTTGAGAAAAATGCAACAGCAAAGGAGCAGACCTGATTAGACAGAAGTCTTCTCTGGCCTTGTTTCCTATGGAAGAAAAAGGGACAGCATATGCTCATAAACCTGCCAGAGAAGCAGGACTTCTTGGGAAGAGGCTTGCAACACTGCCCCTTTGTGTAAGGGCCAGACTTCACCAGATGACACAGAAACATTCCGGGGTCCCAAGGCTGGAGGACTGAGCTCTGAGCTAGCTGCAAGAAGAAGAGGAAATTCCAGCCCACTGGGGAATTGCTGGTATGAACAACAGGGGTGTGGGAGGGAACACACCGTGAGTTTCTCCCCTAGCACAGATTTCCTTTTTTCTATTAGTCCCTGGTATGGCTCCAAGCACTTGGAGAGCTGTTAACTCATTCATGCTGCCAGAAAAAAGACATGGAGTAGTTCATCAGGAGTGTGAAAGGGGTAGAAAATCCTGCAGATAATAATAATGCAGGACCAAGATAAATAAACAGTATTTTTAATAAAGTCATTCAAATATTTCCAGTTCTTTCTTGTTTATTTATTCTAAGTATCCATTCCTGCTTCGCCACTCTTGCTACACAAGGAGAATTAGTGTGTATTCTTTAACTTTCCTGCTTGATTAACCATTTGGAGATGTAATGGCTTAAAGAAATTAGGCAACAATCCAGTGAACAACCAGAGTCACAAATCTAGAGGCACATGCTGTTCAGAGTCAATATTTCTGCTGGAGTGAGACTGCAGAGCTCATTGCTATATTTTCATTTAGTCATACTGACTTTCCAAGTTGCTGACGTACAATGGTATGAGCAACAGCATTCCTCCTGCTTTTTATGTGAAATCAAAAGGCCTATTTTCTATCAATTTATTTCTCAGATACCATTTTTCCAAATTCATACATCCAAGAAATAATTACATCAGTTTTGTATACTCCAAATTTGGTTTTAATGCCTTCTTGTCAGGAAGTGTTCAGTCTCCCAAGCTAGCATGTCCAGCTCTAGGGCCATTGTGATTATCAGGCAGTTTGAACATAAATGTGCATATGATCCAGAGGTCTTAGAGAAGCACAGAGAAGCTTATAAGGTGAGGCAACTTTTATTTCAGTTTTGATGGCACTTGGAAATGGAAGACCTGGTAAATGCCCAATTAGTTTTCAGATTTAAAACTAAGGGTAATACACATCCTTCCTGTCATTTTATGGTTTTTTTTTCCAGCTAGCTCTAAAGACTATATTTGCTCTGCTTTGACAGTAAGGTGATATCAAATAACTCGGAGCTTCCAATGCAAGTGCCGTCCACGCTCTTTCTTGACATAGGCCAACAAATCCCTTTTGTATTCTTAGCAAGATAAGGTATGGGCCCACTTAGTCCATGCTCCCTTGGCCAGAGGTGGTCAGGCCTTTCTGGGGGCTTCAGTGCCACCTGAGACTTGCTGTCACTTCCTGCTCACTCCTAGGGCAGGTTAATCACAGCTGATCCCCTGCTGGGTACGCTCAAGGAGGCTTTTCTTTTTTCCTTTCACTAATGTTATCACAGAATGGCAGAATGGTTTGGGATGGAAGGGACCTTAAAGGTCATCTAGTTCCAACCTCACGACTCTGGGCAGGGGCACCTCTCACTAGGCTAGGTTACTCAAATCCCCATCCAGTGATGGAGTACCCACAGCTTCCCTGGGCATCCTGTTCCAGTGTCTCACCACCCTCAGAGTGAAGCATTCCTTCCTTGTATCTAATCAAAATCTACCCTCTTTCAGTTTGAAGCCATTACTCCTTGTCCTGTCAGTACAAGCCCTTGTAACAAGTCCCTCCCTGGCTTTCTTGTAGGTGCCCTTGAAGTACTGGAAGGCTGCTATAAGGACTTCACAAGAACCTTCTCTTTTCCAGGCTGAACAAGCCCAACTCTCTCAGACTGTCCAGAGAGGTGCTTCAGCCCTCTGATCATCTTTGTGGCCTCCTCTGGACCTATTCCAACAGGTCCATGTCCTTCTTGTGTTGGGGACTCCAGAGCTGGATGTGGTACTCCAGGTAGGGTCTCACAAGAGTGGAATAGAGGGTGAGAATTGTGTCCCTTGACTGCTGGTCACACTTCTCTTGATGCAGCCCAGGTACAGTTGGGGCTTTTTGGACTGCACTCGCACATTACAGAATCACAGAATTATTGAGGCTGGAAAAGACCTCTGAGATCATCAAGTCCAGCCTATACTGATGGCCTATCTTGAGCTTTTCATTAACCAGCACCCCAAGCCTTTCTCTTCAGGACTATTCTGTACCCATACTCTGCCCAGGCTGTATTTGTGCTTGGGATTGCCCCAACCTAGGTGCGGGACCTTGCACTTAGCCTTAGTGAACTTCATGAGGTTGGCATGGGTCCACACCTGACACCTGTCCACGTCCCTCTGGATGGCATCCCTTCCCTCCAATGTGTTGACCACATCTCACAGTTTGGTGTCATCCACAAACTTGCTGCGAGTGCACTGGATCCCGCTGTCTATGTTCCTGACAAAGGGGATATTAACCAGCACGGGTCCCAGTTCTGATCCCTGAGGAACACCACATGTCACTGGTCTCCACTTGGACACTGAGACATTGACTTCTGCACTTTGAGTGCGACCATCCAGACAATTCATTATCCACCAAGTGGTCCATTCCTCAAATTCACTTCTCTCCCATTTAGAGGTCATGATGTCATGTAGGACAGTGTCAAGCACATTACACAAGTCCAGGTAGATGATGTCAGTTGCACTTCCCTTATCCACTGATGCTGTAATTCCATTGTAAAAGGCCACCAAATTTGTCAGGCATGATTTGTCCTTGGTGATGCCATGTTGGTTGTCACCAATCACATTCTCATTTTCCATGTGCCTTAGCAGAGCCTTCTGCTCCATGATCTTGCCAGTCACAGAGGTGAGACTGCCTGGCCTGCAATTGCCCAGGTCTTCCTTTTTTTCCCTTTTTGAAAATGGGGGTTGTGTATCTCTTTTTCCAGTCAGTGGGAACTTCACCAAACTGCCATGACTTTTCAAATATGATGGAAAGCGGCTTAGCAACTTCATTCACCAGTTCCCTCAAAACCTGTGGATAGCTCTCATCTGGTCCCACAGACTTGCACACCTTCAGGTGCAGATGGTCTTGAACCTGAACTTCACATATATTGGGCAGTTCTTCCTTCTCCTAGTCGCTGACTTTGCCTTCTGCAACTTGAGTGGTGTCGCTAGAGCCCTTACCAGTGAAGACTGAGGCAAAGAAGTCATTAAGTACCTGAAATTTCACCATATCCCCCATGACCAGGTACTGTTGTTCCTCCTACAGAGTTCTGCAACAACAGAACTTGTGGCTTTTCCTCTTGTACTGATGCAGTTGATAAACAGCAGCAGAGTCACAAGGTCAGGTTTTTCATTAAATTCCCATACACTTTTCAAAGTCACATTTTTCTATTTGTGCCCTGAATAGAAAGTGTGATACACACATCTGTCCTTTCAGGGAAGCAGTCAAGTAGAGTTTATAGAGGTAAAATGGACAAAGAAATGTACTGAGGCTCACTGAAGTATTAAAAATATTGTGATACAATATCCAGGATGTTAGTATCACATTTGTGTAACACAGAAGTAAAAAAATACCCACGGCATCTCCCACCATCCCCAGAAATACCCGATAACCCCTTCTTTTCCCCTCAAATGCTTTAAGATATGTTGATTTAAATGTTCTGTATCAGGTATTCCTACCATTGGGAGAAGGAGTAAACAGATTCCTGAACACTACAGCACTTTTTGTTATACATTTTCTCAAGGCTTGGCAAAAAATTAAATTGATCACTCAGTAAAGTCTTCCAGATTTCCATATTCAGAATTTAACAAAATGCTTAACAATAGTAAAAATTATACCCAGATAATAACTATATAGGATAGTAAAAATGAAGAAACAGAGAGTTCAGTTAGTGATCTGCTGATTTTATATATTATTTTTAAATAATTAATCAAGAGACTCCATGTAATAAGGTTTTGTATTAGTCTTTTATGATAATAGTGATGTTCTCCATTGCTGCCATAACCCTGGCTGGCATTCACAGAGGTAGTAATAGGCTTCAGGAATACCTACACCCCATATTATATATGTCAACCTCACCTCCATCCCTGGAAAGCTGATGGAGCAGCTCATTCTGGAGGGCATCTCAGCACATGAAAGAAAAGAAGGCTATCAAGAGTAGCCAGCATGGCTTTACCAAGGGCAAGTCGTGTTTGACTAACCTCATGGACTTCTATGATGGTGTGACTGAATGGGTAGATGCAGGGAGAGCAGTGGTGTTGTCTATCTTGACTTCAGCAAGGCTTTTGACACTGTCTCCCGTAACATCCTCGTGGGTAAGCTCAGGCAGTGTGGATTAGAAGAGGGGATGGTGAGATGGGCTGAGAACCGGATAAACAATAGAGCTCAGAGGGTTGTGATCAGTGGCACAGAGTCCAGTTGGAGACCTGTAGCCACTGGTGTTCCCCAGGGGTCAGTACTGGGTCCAGTCTTAAAATCTTCATCAGCCACCTAAACGAAGGGATAGAGTGGCCCCTCAGCAAGTTTGCTGATC
Source organism: Todiramphus chloris collaris (assembly GCA_025345505.1). Classification (NCBI taxonomy): domain Eukaryota; kingdom Metazoa; phylum Chordata; class Aves; order Coraciiformes; family Alcedinidae; genus Todiramphus; species Todiramphus chloris. The sequence continues at coordinate 18,176,447 of JANVCC010000030.1, forward strand.
ATATGAACCTGGGAGGAGTGGCTGATACAGCAGAAGGCTGTGCTGCCAGTCAGCGAGAGCTGGACAGGCTGGAGAGCAGGACAAAGGGGAACCTGATAAAGTGCAACAAGTGTAGAGTCCTACATCTGGGGAGTGCACCAGTACAGGTTAGGGGTTTGACCTGTTGGAAAGCACATTGCCAGGAAGGCCAAGGTCAAGGGAAGTTCTCCTCCCCCTCTAATCTGCCCCAGTGAGACCACATCTGGAGTATTGTGTCCAGTTCTGGGCTCCCCAGTTCAAGAGGGACAGGGAAATACTGGAAAGTCCAACTGAGGCTACAAAGATGATGAAGGGACTGGAAGATCTCTCTTATGAGGAAAAGCTGAGAGCCCTGGGGCTGTTTAGTCTGGAGAAGACTGAGCAGGAATCTTATGAATGTTCACAAATATCTGCAGGGTGGGTGACACGTAGAAGGGGCCAGTCTTTTTCCAGTGGTGCCTTGTGACAGGATGAGGGGCAATGGTCACAAACTGGAACACAGGAAGTTCCACCTCAACATGAGGAAAAACTTCTTCACTGTGAGAGTGACAGAGCCTGGCCCAGGCTGCCCAGAGAGGCTGTGGAGTCTCCTTCTCTGGAGACTTTCAAGACCCACCTGGATCTGTTCCTGTGTGGGCTGCCCTGGGTGACCCTGCTCTGGCAGGGGGGTTGGACTCGATGATCTCCAGAGGTCCCTTCCAACCCCTACCAATCTATCATTCCATGTAGTTATGTCCCCCTAAGTCTGCCTGTTCAGACACAGAAAAAAATATTAAAAGCTCACAACTAAAGCATAAATCATATCACAGAAGAGGTTTTGTGAGAGATGCATATAATGTATTAAAAATAAAAGAGTCTACTAGTTTTAAAAACAGATGTCATAGGCCCCTATGAAATCATTTCCTACTGCTATTGTACTGATTAGCTGCCCAGATGGTGTTACTGGGCTCTTGAACAGATGGTCTGTACTGCTTCTTCTAAGCTCCAGAGATACTGGATGACAGAAGTATTTAATTTTGAGGTCCCTTAAAAAAATAATCCTGTTTTAGATTTGTTTTTTGACAAAGGATTTTTGCTGCAGAGTACTATTTGTCCAAAAGCTTAAATCCCTACCACTTTATTTCTGGAATGATTCACAGTCTTTGTCTCCAGCGTTTGCTGCATTGTGTTGGTCTGTGTCCCAGCTTTTTCTTTTATTTTCTGTCTGGTCACTGCTACACTCCACCCATCACCCTGTACAACTGAAAAGAAGGCAACATTAAGCAAGCTTTGCTTACAAGAGCATCTGCCAGAGCAGCTCGGATACTTGCAGTATCTCTGCATTTGTTTTCTTGGGTAAGAAAAGAACTGTTGTTTTGATGATTACATTGAGAACATCTAGGTAAAGAGGAATAGTTACATGAGCCAACGCTCTGACTACGACCAGTCTTAGTACGGCACAATCCAGCGGTTGAGCTCAGAATATACAGCTCATTCTCATCTCTCTTTATGTAGTGTGTAGTTTTGTCTGGCAGCGTGGATCATGCATATATATTTAAGTAGGTTTAAACATTTCCTGGCAGTATAAGAGAGGAGTGGAACAGCTATCAGTGCTACAAATTGCACTGAACATTTTGTGAACTCACAATTTATGTTGCTGTTTAGTTTTGGTTTACTTTTCTGCCATGTGTTTTCTTAGAAAGGCCTCGAGCTGACAATATCTCAAGTGTGTTCTAAGTTAGCAACTTTACTGCCTCATTTTATATTTCTAAAAATTATGTTGGAGAATTTAGGGCTTGCGAAACTCTAATAGCTTTAGGGCTAAATTCAATACAAGGATCTATAGCAGCAGAGCTAGCACACACCGTGGCAGATGGATAGAGAAACTGCAGCTCCCATCTGCTCAGAAGGCATCTCACAAGCCAAACCTTGGTGCAAAAACTGAGTTTCTGGTAAACATAGTGATATACCAGGTACAGTCCCAGAGGGGCTGCAGGGCTCATTCCAAGCACTCTTCCAGCTGCTCCCACATGAGGAAGGATGCCTGATTCCTTCCTCTTAGACAAAATTCAGATAAGTGGCTTTCTGGACATAAGAACCTCAACTGTCACAAAAGAGCGTAACTAATATCTCTGTACAAATTACTGTATAACTTGACTATGGCCTAACTCCAGATCACAGAGCTTCCTCACCTATCACGTACATGTTGGCTGGCAGCATCACAGCTTTTCTGGCTGTGTTTGTCTCAATCGTGCAACAAAAATGACTGGCAGATATGTACTACGATAATCCCATCATATTTGCATGTCTGAGATCATCCAGCCTTCACAGAGCTAACATAATGAACTATTAATTCATACTGTATTTTCTTTTTTTTTTTGTAGTTATCATTACTTGCTCATTGTCTATGTGAAGATCTAGCACATAAGAGACTGCAAACAAAGGTTTCATCATGGAGATTGATCCTGAGTGTCTATTCTCATATCCTTGAAGGAGATGCATTTTTACACTTCTTGCTGAGTATGTAATGGGATGTAAATTTCCTGGCACCATATCAGAAAAAGGCTTACACAAAGGTAAAACCGTCGTGTAATCGCTCACAGAAAGGGATTTCTCTTTGTTTTATAAGTCAACGGAGCCAGGTCTTTGCTTGTTCTTCTACCTGATTTAATACCCTCTTGCTCAGGAGAAGAGACCAGGGAAGCTACCTCTCTTGCACAGCTTTTATTACATTCTGAACTAGCCTCTTAGCATCCTCCCTAAGTCTAATTTTTGACTAAGAAGAGACATTTGAGAAGACAGAGCTGAAGACAAATTCCTGTAAGTGAAAACTGACCCCAGAGCTTAAGGATTCCTTGAGGAAAATCTTGATCTTCATATTCCACAGATTTTCCATCTTCCTTGCTCTGCTGTCCTGCAAGCACTTTCCTCAGAGAGGGTGCTTAGGCAGTGTCATGGTTTAGGGTCAGGGCATCCCCTTAGACCTATAATAGATGCTCTCTGTTAACCCCTCTACATCCCCAAAGCGGAAGAGAAAGGGAATAAAAGAGAGATTTAGCCATTAGATAAAGAAACTAGAACAGCTTTAATGAAAATGAAAATAATAAAAATGCATATATACAAATGCATACAAAATATATTCAACCCCCTGCTGATGGCAATTATGTCACCATCACCACTGATGCTGTGGAGCAGGCACCAGGAGACTCCCAGACTGGGCCCAGCAGCAGATGGGAACTGTGTTCAGGAGCTGGATTCTGGTACTGGATTCAGGAACACACAGATGGGGATTGAAGGCAGAACAGACAGAGGGACCGAGTCCCCCTTCGATGCTCCGAGGAAGAAAGCAGAGGAGGACCCGAGTGAAGCCAAGCTGGCAAAGCAGCCAAGAGGGCATAGAGAGGGGCAAGACCCTCCTGATGCCTCAGCCTTACACTGAATATGAAGTATATGGGATGGAATCCCTTGTTGGTCAGTTTAGGGTCACCTGGCCTTTTTACTCCTCCCTGCAGGTGCAGCCTTTGACTTTCTTCACCTCCCAACATTGTACACAAGATCCAGCAGTGACCTTGGTCTGCACACCAACCCTTGGTACTGACTCTAAACATGGGATGTTATCACTCCCAGAAGCAAACACTGCCTGTGAGAACAGGCTGCTGACTTCAGACAGTGCAGTGAGCTAGAAGAACTGAGCTGAAAAGTAAAATCACTGAACGGAATTAGTGCTGTTCTCACTCAAACCAGGACAGGCAGTAACTGCAGGAGTTGTACGTTATCTCCCCTATTTTTTCAGCCAAAGAGATGACATGGCTCTAGTGCATTCCTTTTCCGCTTTGTTACCAATTTACAAGCTTTTCCTAGAAATCAGTAAATCTTTAGGTGTGTTGAGATGCCTGTCCTGCATCAGAGGATCTGCCTGTGCTTATATTCTGTATGAGGTTATATGTTCTAGGATCCAAACAGTCAACCTTTTTTTCTCTAAGAAGAGAAACTCAGGGACTAGACATGCCCACTAAACATATTTAGTGGCTTCAGCGTGCTCTTTTGCATCACTTCTGCTTTCCATTCTTCCACAGGCATTTCAATTTTAGAGAGGTGGCTTTATGTATTGTTAGTAATTAACACTTACACATGGGAGTTCGCACCTTTAGCACAGGCATGCAGCGAGCCCACGCTACTCAAGACGCTACGCAGGCAAGCAAGTCTGTCCAAATGTGGGCAGTTCTTCTGCTGCATACATCAATCTCTGAGACAAAGGAATATTCCTGAGGATGTTAATAGGAAAGTAATTTATTTGGACAGAACATGTGATCTTTAACGCACGTCACATTTGCTGGTCCCCTTGGAGTACAAGGGCTTCCCAACTGCAGGAAGCACATGGACTGAAAAGTGTCCTGGGTGGTCTGAATACAGGGAAGTTCAATTTTTTTTACATCTCCAGAAGCCAGAAGATTTAATTTTCTCTTAAATGGGTTTTTTTTTAGTTGCACTGTCAATCTATGTGGTTATCTCATAGGTACATTAAAAAATTCTAAAACCTACAGGTTTGCTTTACAATATTACCTGAGTTTTTATGCTGTTCTGGCACATACATCAGACTCTAGAGGGACCAGCTAGGTTAGGAATTATTGCAAGGCTGTAGCAAGAATGTAACTAGTTATTTTTTCAGCACAGGTGTTCCTTGAACCTTCAGCTTCATCACATAGCGTGGATTTATAGCCTCCTTGGTGCTAAACCAGCATTTTCAATATTGTCTGGAGGAAGGCCATGAATCTGCCTGCTATGGGATTGATCAAATTAGCTTTCTGATAAATAGTGGGCATTTAAGTCTGCCAATAATGTAAAGTAATACTCAGGGAACAAAATAAACTATCTGTAGAAAAAACATCCTTTATTTCATAATAATAAATGACAAAATACCTGTGTTGAATAGCAACACTTCTGGCAGTAAGTTCTTGTACATGAAGACAACAGTTTTCTGGCATGTAAAGAGTGCTAGCTAATAAAAATGTAAAACATCCTTGCTGCTTCAAATACCTTTTCCCCATACTTTTTCAATACTTCAAATATTCAAATTTTCAACTACCTTTTCCCTGTGTCACTGTTGCATGTCAAGAGGACTGGGTGGGCTGCTGGATGGTGTAACCAGCTGGCACCCAGCATTAGATTTCTTTGTTCTCTGTGTTAGGAAGCCACTGGAGCTCCTTCACATATTTTCTTCTGGGAAATTGATTTTCCTCTAACTTTCCCTCACCCAGGACTCCTCAGAGGCTTTGCTCCTGGAGGTTTGGCTTTGCTGCTTCTGGGGGCTTGATATCGCAGGTCAAAACCCAGATCATAGAATCATAGAATTGTCAGGGTTGGAAGGGACCTTACAGATCATCCAGTTCCAACCCCCCTGCCATGGGCAGGGACACCTCCCACTAGAGCAGGTTTCTCAGAGCCCCATCCAGCCTGGGCTTAAACACTTGCAAGGGATGGGGATTCCACCACCTCTCTGAGAAGGAAATGTTGCTGGTGCAGCCTTTACTTCATTGAGTCTATTGGACCTGGGTGGCCTCTATTTCCCCTGGGTGGTTTTAGGGGGCATCTTAAGGAGTGTCTGAGTTTGTCTAGGACAGGGTTAGTTTTCACCAGAAGCTGCAAGGGGGCCACAGCCAGGATAGCCAACCAAACCAGCCCATGGGCTATTCAATACCATACTGACCTCATGCTCACTCTATATGGGCAGGGGATGGGCTGGGCAGCTTCTGGCAGGGTGCTGATGATGTAGCTATAGCTGGAGTCAGTCAGTGCACTCTGTGTCATTCGCTTTATATATTGTTTCATTACTATTATTGTTAATGCTGTTTCTTATCTTCTTGCATTGTTCTCTTAAATACTCCTTCTTCTCCCTGGATAGCCTTTTTGTCCCTATTCTCCTTCCCATCCCAGCAGGGGTGGGGATGAGCCGGCTGCCACATGGTGCTCAGCTCCTGGGTCTAAACCACAACAAGGAAACAAGGACACAGGTCCTTGAGGCAGAGCCAGGAGTCCTGTGCCACAAGGCATGCTTCACCTTGTGAAGGAGACGCTCCCGAACTGGAGGCTACGTCTGTTCTCCTGCAGTGCCTCCCAGAACTCTGCGTGCTGCAGTTGCAGGGGCTGAACGGTGACCCAATTAATGCTTGTGCAATTTTAAACTCTGGCTGCAAGAATTCTTTTAATGTATATTTAGACCAGGGAATTGTGCCACTTTTCCTATGGAAACAATCTTGCTGAATGAGAGTAAATGGTACCTACAAAGTCAGCCTTCCTCGCCTGTAAAATGTATCATAAATGAGTGGAAAAGTGTTTCCAGCAAGCTCCTTCTCAGCCCCTTCAGAGGAGAAACAAGTTTGTGGTTGACATATATATGATCCTGAACCCTGTGAGCTTTATGCCAATGGGAGAACCACAAATGTACATGTAGCAGCTCCTCTTACGGAAATGTCATCTCCCGCACCCTCCGAGAGCCAGAAGTGTTTCCATTTATGAAAAACAGACCGCCAAGTGGTGTGGTGGTATTTACCACCACAAATGAAGCTCTTTGATGAAATCACATGGATAGGTTTGTTCAAACTTACCCAGTATGTAATTTGCCCGCTCCACAAAAGGAAACCAAAGAAATCAGTGTCAGATGGCCCATGTGAGCTGCTATGTGTCATACTGCTTATTCAAACACATCAGTGTTTCTTGGGATCTTTTGCACAGCTTAATTCATACTGTGAATAGAAAATGGAAGGTAAATAATTCAGCAATTGAATAGTAAAGACCTGGATTTTTGCCTTCTTTTCTTCCTGCTTGAGTGATGTGGTCAGGAGTAAACACTTCCACTGTAACTGAGCTGGAAACAATTTGCAGTAGTCCCATCAGTCCAACAGTTTGCTGGGTCCCATCTAGACCAGTTCAGTCTGATGCTGCTGTCCTATCCACAGAACTCATCTTAAAAGATGCCCCTTCATGCACACTTATTTTAATGCGATTATTTATATTACTGCTACTGTTCCATTTTCCACAGAGCCTGTCAGAAGTACAACAGTGTAATTTTACTTCAGGAAAACCTGTAGAAGTTTTTCCCCTCAACTTACAGCCAGACAGGTCAGGAAGCTTCCTGGGGGTTCAGGATCTCATGGCAAGAGAAAAATCTGCAAAAATCTGTCACTACTCCCTGCATTGAGTGCTGTGGGTACTGCTGTGTGGTTTAATCCTACAGGTTCACTTTTGCGACTCATTATTTATACATCTTCAACTACCAGGGTGTAGCTGTTCCTCACACCACTCCAGGCAGGTAGGAGGCATAAGCTAATCTTGCTGATCTTTGAAGACATTTTAGAGAGGACATGTGTAAAAGTTATTAGAGACCAAACTTCAGGCAGAACAGATTGTAGTGAAACTCGATTAAACCAGTAATACAATCTAGCGACAGAAGTGGGTTTTGGGGAACAAAAGTATAAAAAAATAGTGCAGAAAAAGCATGAAGTTCTATATGTAATGATCCAGGGGGTAAGCCTGTTTGTGCCCCTGTACTTGGCTTTGGTGAGGACACAGCTCGTGTTCAGTTTTGGGTGCCACAGTATAAGAAAGACATTGAGGTGTGGGAGCAGGTCCAGAGAAGGGCAATGAAGCTGGTGAAGGGTCTGGAGAACAAGTCTTATGAAGAACTCCTGAGGGACCTGGGGCTGTCTAGTTTTGAGAAGAGGAGGCTGAGAGGAGACCTCTTTGCTCTCTGCAACTGTCTGAAAGGATGTTGTAATGAGGTCATGGTGGTCTCTTGTCCCAGGTGACTAGTGACAGCACAAGAGGAAATGGTCTTAAGTTGTGCCAGGGGAGGTTTAGGTTGGACATTAGGAAAAATTTCTTTATTGAGAGAGTGGTGAGGCCTTGAAACAGGTTGCCCATGGAGGAGGTGGAATCACCATCCTTGGAGGTATTAAAAAATGTGTAGATGTGGACATGGTTTGGTGCTTATATTGGACTTGATGATCTTGAAGGTCATTTCCAACCTTAATAAAGAAAGTGGAGTTAATGAATACCTTCTTTGTCTCTGTCTATACCGCTGGAGGCTGTCCTGAGGAGCCCCAGACCTCTGAAGCCCCAGAGGAAGTCAGGATAAAGGATGAGTTTGCCTTGGTTGATGAGGATGCGGTTAGGGACCAATTAAGCAATCTGGACATCCATAAATCTATGGGCCCCGATGGGCTGCACCCAGGGGTGCTGAGGGAGCTGGTGGAAGTCATTGCTAGGCCACTCTCCATCATCTTTGGTAAGTCATGGGGAACAGAGGACTGGAGGAAAGCAAATGTCACTCCAGTCTTCAAAAAGAGTAAGAAGGAGGACCTGGGTAACTATAGACTGGTCAGCCTCACTTCCATCCCTGGAAAGGTGATGGAACAACTTATCCTTGGCACTGTCTCTAGTAATATCAAGGATAAGAGGGTCATTAGGAGCAGTCAACATGGCTTCACCAAGGGGAAGTCATGCTTGACCAAACTGATAGCCGTTTATGAGGACATAACCAGGTGGATAGATGATGATAAAGCAGTGGATGTGGTCTATCTTGATTTCAGTAAAGCATTTGACACAGTCTCCCACAGCATCCTTACAGCTAAACTGAGGAAGTGTGGTCTGGATGATCAGGTGGATTGTGAACTGGCTGAAGGAAAGGAGACAGAGAGTTGTGGTCAGGGGGACAGAGTCTAGTTGGAGGCCTGTATCCAGTGGAGTCCCTCAGGGGTCAGTACTCGGGCCAGTACTATTCGGTATATTCATGAATGACCTGGATGAGGGCACAGAGTGCACTGTCAGCAAGTTCGCTGATGACACAAAACTGGGAGGAGTGGCAGACACACTGGAAGGCTGTGCTGACATTCAGTGAGACCTGGACGGGCTGGAGAGTTGGGCAAGGAGAAATTTAATGAAATATAACAAGGGCAAGTGTAGAGTCTTGCATCTGGGCAAGAACAACCCCTGGTACCAGTATAAGTTGGGGACTGACCTGTTGGAGAGCAGCATAGGGGAACAGGACCTAGGGGTCCTGGTGGACAGCAGGGTGACCATGAGCCAGCATTGTGCCCTTGTGGCCAAGAAGGCCAATGGCATCCTGGGGTGGATTAGAAGGGATGTGGTTAGTAGGTTGAGAGAGGTTCTCCTCCCCCTCTACTCTGCCCTGGTCAGGCCCCATCTGGAATATTGTGTCCAGTTCTGGGCCTCTCAGTTCAAGAAGGACAGGGAACTGCTTGAAAGAGTCCAACACAGAGCCACAGAGATGGTCGAGGGAGTGGAACAACTCCCTTCTGAGGAAAGGCTGAGGGAGCTGGGTCTCTTTAGCTTGGAGGAGACTGAGGGGTGACCTCATGAATGTTTATAAATATGTAAAGGGTGAGTGTCAGGAGGATGGAGCCAGGCTCTTCTCAGTCTCAACCAATAATAGGAAAAGGGGCAACGGGTGCAAGCTGGAACAGAGGAGGCTCCACATGAGAAAAAACTTCTTCACAGTGAGAGTAACAGAACACTGGAAGAGGCTGCCCAGAGAGATTGTGGGGTTTCCTCTGGAGGCATTCCAAACCCGCCTGGACGCATTCATGTGTGACCTGCTCTAGGTGATCCTGCTCCGGCAGCAGGGGTTGGACTAGATGATCCCTTCCAATCCTTAACATTCTGTGATTCTATGATGTGGTTATGGATGTGAGCAATTAATACATAGTCTTGATGAAGTACAGTGGGTTAAATTCTCTTGAGTAAGCATGGAAAATGTACCACTGGATTTTAACTGTAGTGAAAATTTATGTATCTGAGACAAATATAATAATAAATGTACTTAATTTCTTTTTTAAATGTCCTTGCTACTTATTTCTTTAAGGCATAATATTTTTTTCCATGACAGTAACTAGACATAATGTCCCAAAGCAAAATACCTTATCAATGTACTCCATTCCACTTTTGATGCATAAATTTTATAATGCATCAAGAAGCAATGACTCCTATGTCAGGAGTTCAGCTGTTGGACCTTTTCTGTTTTTCCTTTTATTTTATGAAGATAGATGAAATGAAATGTGAATCACTCAGACAGAAGTGTGTTATTCAAATTAGAGAAAGCTACAAGTGAGTTTGCTAATTCTATCTTGAAGTGTTTCTTAAACCTCCATGCAGCTTGGTTAACAAGTAGTCTCTCATAAAATAAGCATCAAAACCAGTGAAAGCAAGGCAGTCTCAGCTTCTGCCCAGTAATGAACTGAGTTGGGATGAAAATTATCTCAGGCTAAGCAGGGATATCAAGCACTAAAGATGTGATATCCCTATATTGATTCTTTTAAAAAATCATCATCATCAAATGGCTTTGGACTAAAATTACATTAAAAAAAAATAATCTGTAAGTATTGAATCCATAAGGGCAATTGAGTTCAAGCAGTAGCAGCTATGACTTCTCTCTGTAGTTAAACTTGCCTGGATTTCATCACAAATTAAACAGTGTAACCCAAAACCAGTTTTTCTCTTTGTGTTTCAAGCAGATTCAGGACTGCCACACTGGACCTGAACTGCTGTCCCACCCTATGGGGAGAACCAAGGCAAGGGCTTGCTGGAGCCTCTGAGCCAGCATGGCCCATGAAGGCAGGGCTCTCTGCTTTGCTGTGCAGTCTGACTTCTGGACTGTATTTGAGGAGCTGTGTATGCTCAGCCTTCTTTGTTAATGTGAGTTTTCTCCATAGAGATGCTAAATGGCAAATCTAGAAACAGGAAAAAGTGCTTAAGTTTCTAAATGGCAACCTGCCACAAGGACATGCCTCCTGAAAATGTAGTGGGAACAGTTCCTAGGGGGGACACTTTGGAACCACAATACAGCAGAAGCACAGGAGACTGAAAGGATAGGGAAACATCCCCTGTGTACACTAAACTTTATTATGACAAACAGGAGCTGCAGTTGAGCCGTGAACTTTGTCAAAAAAGGCACCCCACATAGCTTGAGATTTCACCACTGCTTTTCAGTATGCCATGCTTCCATCAAGTGAACAAAGGCTTAGATGGAGGTGGTGGCAAAGGCAAAGCCATGACACCAGCAGCCAGTATTGTGCCCCATCGAGCTGGCGGGAGATAGAAACCTCCCAGAGGGTCGTTATGGCTGGGGATGCTGCGATGAACAAATGTTCTGCTCTAACTCTGAGCTTCAGCAGCAGAGATGGATTTCTCAGCAAGCTGGCTCCTCCTAGCATTACCAAACCCAGTTCTGACACAGGCACAGAAGAACAAAAATAGCTCTCTCATTTCTTGTTAGCTGTCCATGGCCACGATATTCCTGCCCAGATGAATAAAGTCATTAACTAATTTAGAAAAGCATGTCTCATGTATGTCTTTATATAAACCCTGCCTCTGTGATGCTAGCTAAGCAGCAGCACGTTTTGGTGCACCACCTGCAGCAGCCAGCCTACCAACCTCCCACTGCACCAACCGAAAGACATGGGTGGTCTCCAGACACCGACTGTAGCCACGCAGGCAAAGTAGCTGACACTGCACCTCTAGCTGTACTTATGGGGATTTGGAAATGTGTAATGCTACATTAGTAAGTAAAGCCTCTAGTTAGGGTCACTTAAAGTAGCTTTTCATCCTTGCTAATGAAAATCTGCAGTTAGGATCCTAAGTCTTGTTCCCATTTCCCAAATGTTTCTGTAGGTTTGGGTGCAATCCAATACCTACTGACTTAAAAGCAAAAATCTGTCTGGAGAAGGCCACTTCTGCTGACAGTCCTGTACAAGTCCCAGAGTCCAAAACCTCAACAGGGGCTTCCCCCGACCAGCCTAATGCTCCCAGGGCACTGGTGTGAGCCTCCTGCACATGCCACTAGCAGTGCAGAGTCAGCAGGCACTGTGCATCAAGCTCTGACACGGATTGGGGTGTCCACAATTATTCTCATCTACTGGGCACTGTTGTCACACCCCCAGATCTCCTGCAGGGAGCTCTCTCCCTTCTAAAGCCTTTTTGAGTTTCGTGCACAACTAAAGCCCCGAGTTCTGGTGTTCACAGTAGCAGAAGTTGCATCCTTGTGGGCTGAAAAAAAACCTGATCAGATTTGATTTGTTGTGTTTTTACTCTTCAGCTTAGCCAGAGTGGAGATGAGCCTCCAAGCAAAATAATCAGTGGCCTCAAGGGACCTTTGGAGTTGGCCCTTGAGCCTCATTTGATAGCATAATTTTTTGCCAGTGTGTCTAGGCTAGAAATAGCAAAAATGGCCATGCCAGCCGGGGAAAATGAGAGCAGGTTAGGAAGCACTAACAACTACTGCCCATTTTCAGACTCCCCTCATACCTGAGAGAACTGAGTAATGAATTTTGACTGGAGTAAAGTTTATGTGTCTGCGGTTTTCCCTCTCCTGCAACCCCGAGGCTCCGTTGCCCAGGAGCAGAGCATGGTGTGTCCTGTCTCTGCTGGCACTCTGCCGCTCATCCAGTTTCCCTTACGCGGGGAAGATGTCTGTGCAATTTGTTAAGTGAGTTTAAGACAGCCGAGCTCTGCAGAGAAGAGCAGAGCAGCCCCAGGAGGGCCAACATATGGTTGGAGACTGTCACTGAGAGATGTCGTTTATGCACAGGGGAGTGACTGCAGAGAGGTCCCCAGGATGGGCTTGAGCCTCTTTAGTGTGAACAGCGACAAGCCACCGAGTTAAACCCCCTTTCATTAAAGCATCGCTGTATCCTTATGTCATACCTAGAGAGACAGTGATAGGGAGGAAGCCTGACTGAAAACTCTTCAGGAAGATGGGTGAGATGGGATCTCTGCCTCTGCAGAAGAGCCCTGTTCCAGCCTCTCTGCTCAAGTCCTGAGGTAATGTTTCAGCAGGCTAAAATAAGTCTATTTAATGAGGTCTTGGGGCCATCGTGCCTCTTGCCAGCTCCTCATTAGTGAACTGACTGCACTACAAATAGGCAAAACCCCTCAACCTAGCACAGTCAGATATTGCTGCTGGGTCTGTTGCTGATTTACAAAGATCAGCTGTTCTGGGTTAAGCACTTGCATATGGGAACTTGTCAGGAATTTCCTTGAAGTAAGCCCTAAAGTAAGTTACATCTTTATGGGAAAATGTTTAAAAGTAAAACCATACAAAAAAACATGCAGGAGTAAGGGCTGGAAGTGGAAAGACAGCTCTGTTCTTATTTTTCTATAGCTCACTGTCTGCATCTGGTAAACACAAAGTAGGAAGAAGCAACTACTAAAAGTGAAGTTTTTACTTCAGGGGTGAAGCAAGTGGAGGTTGTGCCAAACTGAGCATCAAAGATTTCTGTTACCTTCAAATTATTATTTTTTCCCCACTCCTCTGGGCAGCAGACTTACATTATTTTTGCCTTCCTTTCTGTTTTTCCAGTCGTGAGAAAATGTTATGATGGGGCAGGCAGTGGAAATAGCATCAGCTAAGAGCTGTCATCACTCTCTCATGGCCATGAGTATTTTATCACCTGTACTAGATTATCTTTGCGTGTGATGGTGGCTCCAACAAGGACAAGACTCTGAAAAATGGGTTGGTTTCAGTACAAGTATAATCCCATCTTTGACTGTAAGAAAAATATTGCATAGAAATGTGACTGTAGCACAGCTACACTGCCAGTAAACTCCAGCAGGAGAGCAGCTTTGATGTAGAGCCCATAGTAGAGTCCATCATACATGAACTGCGTGTGAAACACATAAATGCAAACGATTTGTTCTTACTCCAGTGCTAAGGGAGCAGGGGGTGATTTTTAGTTAGGAAATGTGGTTATGGTTTACAAGGGAGCTGACAGAGGCTTCTCAGGAATGATGGGCTTGCAGTCCACGGCCAAGTGTTTAATTTGTGGTGTCAGACAAGGCTGGGAATAAATAATTTCTGCTGGGCAGGCCCAGACATTCCCTTTCTGTAGGCTGATTTCCCAGCTTTCACACCTCTAGGAAAAAGGCCCCTGTGTATCAGCTCACAATATGAAAATTTAATTGCTAGCCACTTATAGCCTCTGTTCTATTCTAGTGTGTTTTGCAAGATTTTACTTGGAGATTTTTCACAATCAACAAGGGTGAGGGAAAACATTTTGAGAAGTTGGTAGAAACCTGCTAAGAATTTAGCAGGAAGCTGAACACTGTATTTCCATAGAAATGTATGAACTGAGATAGTCTGTAAGTAGGAGGAAATTAAGCTTATGTTTTGTGGGTTTTAAACATAAATTGCTCTATCTCCCACATATTGCATGGGAATAAAAGGTCAAGAAAGCTAAAATTATTCACATATGCACAAACTAGCACACACCATTTCATCTACAAATATCTGGAACTGGTACACTCTTTGGTAGCTAAATGGTATCCACGTAGTTCTAAGGTTTGTGTAGCTTAGTGGTCCCACTTTATCACTTCTTTCTTATTCATTATAGTAATGGTGCAACCTTCACAGTTCTGCAAATCTGCCTAGTGTGGAAGAAAGTGATGAGAGGATATGAGAGCAGATAGACATAACGTGGTTTAGCTTCCTGGCTGGGATGCTCCCACATCTTCTCAGCAGCCCCATCAGGCTGCCACAGAACACAGACTGGAAACCAAGGTTGTCCTGTTCTCGTATAAACATAACAGCTGCCAGCAGTAGGGGATATGGCAGGGCAGTCACAGAGCCTTTCCTGAAAAAGCTGAATGGTCCTTGGTTTCACATTTTTGAAGATTAAACTTTTAATATAGCAGTGTGATTTATGTTGCTGTGACTTTGGTTGGTTAAGGGCACGACTCTCATCCTTGCATGACCTCTCAAAGGTTATGCTGGGCCTTACCAGTGTTGTCTAGCCAGCAGACAAAGATGTGCAATCAAAAGCTGGACCTTCCCTTTGGTAGCCAGGAGTTACTAGAATAAATCCTTAGAAAAGTAACTCTTCTGCAAAATGACAGAGTTGTGAAGACTTATGGTCTTCTTACTGTACCTGAGGTGAGTGTTTGCTTCTTATTAATATGTGCAGCTGTCATGGTTTAGAGTCAGGGCAGCCCCTTAGACCTATAACAGCCGCTCTCTGTTAACCCCCCTCCCTTCCCAGAGGGGAAGAGAAAGGGAATAAGGGAGAGAGACTCAGCCATTAGAAAAGGAAACTAGAACAGCTTTAATGAAAATGAAATTAATAATTATAAAATGGAATATATACAAATATATACAAAACCAGTATGGAACCCAACCCCCCTGATGGTAATTACATCACCGTCACCACTGATGTTGTAGGCACTGGGGCAGTCCCAGGCTGGGCCCCGCAGCAGACGGGAGCTGTGTTCAGGAGCTGGATTCTGGTACCGGGTTCAGGAACACGCAGATCGGATCAAAGGCAGAATGGACAGAGTCCTCCTTGGGTGCTCCGAGGAAGGAACCAAAAGAGGACCCGAGCCAAGCCAAGCAAAAGCTGGCAAGGCAGAGTATTTGTGTATTTTCTTGAAGTATTCACAAACACACCTGACATCCTCCTTAACAAATGTTGCTTATGGTGACGATGATCTGATAATGGTAGATATTAAAATAAAAAAGTCTTTAGATGTTTCCAGAAGCAGGCCACTAGAAAAATCAACAAGGCATTTAAACAGTACACAACAAAACATCATTCTGAAGGTGTGATGTATGAAAGCTGTGAAATTCTTAGGACAGAGAAAGACAGCTGTGGCTTACTTTTATTTCTGTGTCCTTAGAAAGATATTTCTGATTCCATAGTATGCGTGACAGCACCCTGTTATTTCTTACTCTGTACCTGAGGCACTGGGACATTCATCTTGTCTGAGGCCTCTGAATATTACTCTGATCTCAACCGCTGGGCTTCAGTCCCAATGCTGACATTGACTTTCAGTGAGATTGTGCAAGCAATTTAAATGTGTCTGAATCTAAGCTCACAAACTATAAACTGATGAGTATTATCTTCATTTGCATCACAGAGTGCTTTTTGCACTTTCAGTTTCATGCAAAATATGATACATAAAGATTGTCATATGCTATAAGAGCTCTCCTGCACTTTTACTTAATGGACATTAGTAACTTTTCTGGTCCATACAGTAAAGGGCAGCTAAAGACCATCCATTTCACTGTCAGCTTTCTCATCTGTACATGAGTATTCTACAGTTTTACTTCAGGATTCACACTCGATTTTTGTTGCTTGAAGTCTGCTTTGCTAAGCTATTTTTCTTCTTACTTAGCTGTTTGCCCCCAGTCTGCTGACCTGTACTTCAACATGTATTTTTTCTGCACCGCTGAGTGCAGCGGACTCAGGAGCCAGGGCTTCAGCTTCTACAGAAATAGCCTTATTTCCTCCTAGCCTTTCTCTCTTTTAGCATTATCACATAGTGTTGGTGCTCTGAAAGTTATGAAAGGTTAATCACATATGACAATACAGGTATTAAGAAGGAATATTAATTAGCCAGTTGTTCTGCTCACGCATGGCCCTTCCAGGCTTGGCTAGCCCAGAACAGCAAACATTTCACAGCCAGCTTAACAGGGCCTGCCTTAGGTTCAGATTGCTGCCAAATACGTTAAAAAGTAACCTTGTTGCCAAAGGTCTGTAATTCTTTGTCACAGCTCTTAGCTCTTTTTCCACCTTGATTTCTATTTCTTTCAGAAAAACACCTCTTTTGTAGAAGATTTTCCTGCTTCTTCTGTTTCCCCTAGTTAATGATTAACATGCTGCTCTTCAATAGGTTATATATCTATAAAAACTTTGCAAAGTACTTGGACTTTCTTAGGATGTTTTCTGAGCTGTTTAAACAAGTATACCGAGTTTATTTGAACCATAATGTCACCGAAACTGCTAAAAATATATTCTTCTTAAAATCCCGTAAGATTTGCTTTCTCACCCCTCTGTTCAGATCTGAAACTCTGCAGACCAGTGCTGAGCTATATGAGTTACTTCTCTTTTTTCGTGTGTGTTTTGGGAACTTTTTAATTTTAGGGTACACTGAACTGTCACCATCCAACAAGAAAACTGGAACGGCTAAATGATTTGGCAAACACATTACAGAGATCAAAACATGGAAGCAGCAATAATCAAAACAGACAGTTTCTGTACATTACACTTGGAAACAAAACCTTCTTTTGGCATTCCACATTCAATGTACTTCTCAGAGATGCTTGATGCATTAGACCCTACATCTGTGTGGAAGTATCTACTATGGGGCCCCCTTTAGAAAGCTTCTACTTCCCTATTATATCTTTATTTTGCTGTTTACACTGTTTTGGGGTTCTTTAAGCAAGTTCTTTAGGCACTGAAGTAAGGGAAGATGAATGCTTAGCTGTTTAAATACGTTGACGGTGTTTGTTTTTAAAGCAGTTGGCAAGACACTTTCCTGTGAAATACTTTGCTGATCTAAGCAGTTGTCACATGCATTCAATTTTAACAGCTTTCCATATTGGTGTCTCAAAAGGCAGCAAAGCATGTTTGTAAAGTAAAGTATGTTTTTATTAGACTCTGGTTTAACTGTAGCTCCTTCTCATCTTTACACATGTATAGCACGAGCAGTATATATTTTGCAATACTTGAAAAAGCAGGGTTTGGAATGGTATAGTCATTGAGAGCCTTAAACACTGTCAGCGTTGTATGAATAGTATTGCAAGTAGTAATGCTGGAGAAGATGTGACTTGGCAAGCCGAGACTGGGGTGGAGGAGGAGCCCATGGAATGGCTCTGAGTGGCAGGGACTATATAATGCCTTATTTTCTTCTTCCTTTCAGTCAACATACTGTCATATAGAAAGATGAAGATTTGTCTTCAAAGGAAAATATTGTGGCTCTATTTTCTGTATGGAGAATGTGTTTCTCATTTATTTCAAAATATATGAAACATGGCACACTGTCTTACTCAGCTCACCATCTGCTAACCCACCATGGAGTCACTATGACTCACGAGCTCCAGAGAAGGTGCCGATATTTTAGCACTTCAGCAAAACTGTATATACTGTTCCATTTGTCAATGACACTGTACTCGTGCATGGGAAGCTACTGATCATTGTTACACAGTGGTTTCCTCTGTGCCCAGCAGCCCTTTAGGAGAAGAGGGGCCAGAGTGTTTGATCTTGGTGCTCCAAGGGCTTGTTCTGGGTTGGACTACATCAAATCCAAAAGGGGGAAGAGGGAACCAAAACTAAATTTTGCCAATCAGGGAATATTCTGTCCATCTGCAAACTATGTCCGGTTCTTCTAGCATATAATCAGTTTAACAGGACTTTTTAGAAACATGAAAACTTTGCTTCTTAATTATAAAACTGAAATAACCAAGACTTTCCTAATTTTGCCACTGTTTGATCAGTTGACGATGGAAATTTTCATCTCTCCCAGGCACCCTTTCTGGAGGAGCATCTCTCCCTTCTTGGTTTGTCCATTCTATTTAGACTAATGTCACCTGGAGCCCTTTGACCTTAAGACATAGTGTTAGCTATGGTATTTCACTGTAACAGAAGCAATTCCCTGAGCTTGAATGTGAGCTCATGTTAGAAAGGGAATCCCCAGAAGACATGTATAACTGCTTTAATATTGAGTGTCAAATACTTCTGTTTGGATTCTCGTGACACATTTAACCATTTGAAGATTATTCCCAAGAAACAACAAGGAAGCACGTATCTCCATACCTGAGTTAAATAGTTAAATGGTCCTCATTTTAAGAGTTAAGCTTCTGGGAAAAAAAAAAAATCAGAACTGATTTTTAACTTATTTTAATAATATTTTTGTAACTCTACATCAGGCTGTTAATTAAAAAAAAATTCTTTAAGAATAAATATTAGCCCGCCTAAGCTGTAAACAGCACCATAAGACCTGTGCAATGCATCAAAGCTTCTTCTCTGTCACTCATTTGCCTCTTTCTTCCTGAATTCACAAATTCTAAGATACTCTGCAAGAGAAAGCTTGGCATTTTCTATAGTTTGTAAAAGACTCATGAATAATCAGAGAGACTGACTTAAAGCACTTCAAAGCAACCCTATGAATTCTACAATGCTAGGACACTACAAAGGACTATGATAGGCTGTAATGTTAGGAAGGGGTGAGAATTTGCTGCAGCAAAAAGGGGAAATAAGATCAAGAGAACAGTGCTGAGCGTAAAACTTCATCATCCAATTCACCATACACTTTATATTTTGAAAGATCAGTATTTATTGGCTGCACTCGTACTCTTGCCTCAGCCTCTTTTAACACATTTTGCAAGTTTGTAAGTTATTAAGGGGTGTAAGAATTAATGGGTTGGGAAAGCTTTTGCTGGAGCTTTTATGAAATTCTCTACAAAAGCCAAGTCTTTGGTGAAATTAGTCTCAGAGACAAAGGTCTGGGATGGTTTCTGTCTCCATTCAGGATGATAACACTTTAAAGCAGTGCTCTCTCCCAAAGCCCTTCAATTCTTTACTAGTAATGACACAGACAGCCGTGGTTATTATAAAACCCACTGTATAAATTGAGGCTTCCTTTGAGTAGTCAAGTAGTCTCTGTTTTTGTCAAGTAACAAAAATAGTGGTAACTTTAATAGGTAAGTGAAGAAGGAGGGAAGCATACACTCGGCATTTCACTGGGCTTCAGCAGCCTTGGCTGCTGGCTCCAGCACTCCACACTCTGCTTTTGGGCAAGATGAAATTCTGTGAACAACAGTGACAACTTTTACAAGGGAATATTATAATAATTGTGACCTTTGATCTTCTCTGAGGACATTTTCATAAAGTTGATCTACACCAATGTAGATTGGTGAAATTTAGTAGGAGTAATACGATTGTTAACACAGGAATACTCCTGTTACTGCTGTATTGGAGGGTCAGGGCTCTGGATTTGTTATCTAATTGGACTTCATTATCTCTCCTTCATTAGTCCTCATGGAAACAAATTTCCCTGACAGGGTCATAAATCAGAGATATCTGCTCTGCTTTGTCCCTCATGCTTTGCTGTGAAATCACAGTACACTGTGGTTTAGTTTTTCACTCTGTTTGTTATGCTTCATAGTTTGCTGTGTGAGACGTGCTTGTTCCCTCACAGGAGCCCCATAGCCATCTACATTTCCAAAGACTGGGTGGGTTATTACACACTAGAAATATTCTGTTAACTAAACACACATAACTTTGTGACCGATGAGCTGTTCTGTTTGAAAAAAAGCCCAGCTGAGACACAAAGCCAAGTAACAAGGCCCATTAAGAAACACATGACACACAAAAGCACATCTCATGGTTTTGTTAATGCTATTAGTAAGCCAGTTTTGATGCAATACTAAAGAATGCTCAGTTTTTCCTGATCAGTTACTCAGGAAGCTTCACACATTAGTCATAGCTTTGGGTACGTGCTGGGAAATCAATGAGCTGCAGGCCACTTTGCCAAGTGGAGGAAGGCTTACCTACTGTTGACCAGTTTGGGATGGAATAGTGGAGTTCCACCAGCAGCAGCCAGCCTGGTGGAACTCAGCTATCCTATAGTCTTTCTCTTACTACTTGGACTAGCTCAGGTTGTCCTATTAAATTCAACACATTTCTATTGCTAACAACTGATAACTCCAATGAAGGTGATTAAAAACAGCTTGTTCCAAACCCAGAACTATTTATTATCAAAGTTCTATAATGCCCAGAGGAAAGGATTAAAAAAAACCCCAAACAACACAGAAATATTTAGGTCCTTGGAAACACCTGCATACTTCTTCTGCTTGGAGCATAGTTCTGTAGACTGGTAAATACAGACTGATCCACTGCCTAACCAGGCTGGGAAGCTCACAGCCCATAGTATCTTTAAGCCAGTGACCTTAAATAAAGCTTGGGAAGGAAATTTCCAGACTAGCTGGATCCAAGACAAGGATATTTTTTAATTAAACAAGCTTAAAACAGTTAATGGCCAGCTCTGAAGTCTGACCATAAAACATCACAATATGAAACAACTACTGAGATGCCCAGGAGAGCTAATGAAATAAATGAATACATTACTCATAGTCTCCCAATCACTGTAATATCTGCTTAGTGATTGCTTCTGCATTCTCAAGGAAATTACTCAGTGGTCATGTCTGGCTCCAGGGAAAAAAGCATGATCCAAGGAGGACATGAAGAGTGACAACTGAGGTGGGACTTGCTTTATTAAATAATGGAGAACCACTACTAACTATAACATTGTACTGTTTTGAGGTGCTAAAAGACATTTGAAAAAAAGCTAAAACTTCAATAATTAAAAGATGATGGCTGGTTTTTGATTATAGCTTTGCTTAGAAAACAAAAGAAAGAAGAATTTTAAAGATATGGAGGAGCAACCAGGGAAGATGGAATACCTGTTCTGTGAGGATTGGCAGTCCAGACTGCTGTACCCCTCTCTATCAGTTGATATTTAAAGCTATGCTTATTTAATCAACATATTTACACTGAAAACCAATGGCTCCACTAAATGATAATTAGTTCTGAAAATCTATATTCTAGATTAAAAACCAGAATTAATTACTTGCTCCCATATTTAATTACTTGCTCCCACATACTCACTTTCTGACAGTACAAGTCCTTTTGAATGATACTTGGAAGCAAATTAAGTGAACAGGAGGACTGGATATCTCACCAAAGTCATGTTCACCATGACCATGAAATGTTAACATTAAGGTCTGAAATGTCAACATAAGGCCCCCAAATGTCAATATTAACATTATGATATACTAATATTATATTAAAATATTACACTTTGAGTTCTGGAGTCCACATTTTTATATAAAGCAAAATGATATTGGACGTGGTGGTTTTGAACTAAAACTCAGCATTTAGATACAGACCTTCAACCCTTACATGCAGTCTCATTTATTTTAAGGGCAGAGAATAGACTCTGTGTGACCTCCTTCTAGAAGCACTTCATGTTAAAGTCATAAAACTAAGTAAGGTTTGCAGCAGAACACACGTAAAGATACATCACAGTGTGGTTTACTTTTTTCAGAAAAAACAAATCATTTGCAGTCCAAGAAAACCACACAATATATTTTCAAAACTAGGTTAAATGTGCTTTATGCATTCATAAAAAAGACTGGATGTCAAAATAACTTAAATGTGATGATTTTGATATATGAGATCAGATGATAAGTATTTTGGAGAAAAACTGTGAGACCTTCTAAGTTGAAACAGAAGGGCCACTCTGTGCCAGTTTGAAATGTGATATCAACGCAGATATTTCTTTGATACATACAAAAAGACATTTTTGACACCTTATTTAGAGAAAAGATTCCACTCTCTATGAAACAATTCTGTATTAAGTGGAAAATGGTTTAACGTGCACCCTTCAATTTTCTGTTGGAGCAATGATTTCAGCAGATGGCTGAAATCTTGTCATATGTTCCTGTGATTTTAATAACCCTAAGGCAGCTGAGGAAGCATGCCACAGCTCAACATCCTTTGAAGCCAATATGAGTCCTTCCATTGACTTCAGCAGATTTGGGATTGCAACCAAAATTTCATTCTAATGTGAACTACGTTCATACCTTATTGATTTTAGGTCCAACCATGACCTTTTTTTTCCAGTATCAACAATATAACTCAAACTGTAGAGCAGACTTCATCTTATAGCTCACTTCTCCCAGTTAAGTGTTTCCATCTCTTTTTGATTTGCTATCAGTGTATTCTGAGATGCACTTGGATGCTCTTATAAAGTCCAGTGACCTCCTAAGGATAATGCCAAACTCAGGCAGAAGTGCTTTCATACAGGGGATACAAACGGAGCAGTACACACCTAGTATTGGTTGCACCCAGTAAAAAAAAAAGGTTTGGTTTCTCTGGTCATTAATTTTATATGTGGAAAATCATGGAACTAAACACACCTCTCTCTTCTGTGAAATTTCCAGCTTGAAACTAGCACAATATTTTTATTGTAGCAGAATAGCTATAATACATTCTTTCCTGTAAAACATTAAGCCACAATACTCTTAACATAAATTATATCCTGTGAGTTTCTGGGATACTGCTCATAAGCCTCTCTGTTGTGGAGACCATAGTTAAGAATTAAGGGGCAAGATAATATGGGTGACATTTTTGTGGGTGTTTACTACAGATATCTGATCAGGAAGAGGAAGTCAATGAGGCCTTCTACAGACAGCTGAAAACAGAATCATGATCACACACCCTAGTGTTCACGTAGGACTTCTTCAACCACCCTGATATTTGCTGGAAAGGCAACACAGCGAGGCACACTCATTCCAGGAGGTTCCTGCAGTGCACTGATGATAATTTTCTGACACAGGTGGTGGAGAATCCAACAAGGAGAGGTGTGCTGCTGGACATTGCACTAACAAAGGTCTGTTTGGGGACGTGAAGACCGGGGGCAGCCCTAGCTGCAGTGACCATGAGATGCTGGAGTTCAGGATCACATGAGGAAGAAGCAGGGCAGTAAGTAAGATTGAAACCATGGACTTCAGGAGAGCTGACTCTGACCTCTTCAAAGACCTACTTAAGGGAACCCCACTGGTTAGGAGTCTAGAAGGTGGGGGTGCCCAAGAGAGCTGGTTAATATTCACAGCATCACAACTTTCTCCAGGCTCAAGATTGGTGCATCCCTATGACTAAAAGAATCAAGTAGAGAAGGCAGGAGACCTGCAGGGATGAGCAAGGAGTTTCTGGAAAAAAATCAAATGGAAGAAAGAATTTTACAGAATGTGGAAAAAGGGTCTGGCCACTTGGGAGGAAAATAGGAACACTGCCAGAGTATCTAGGGAGGCAATGAGGAAGGCTAAAGCCCTCTTGGAATTAAACCTGGTCATAACATTTTATCATTGGTTATGAACATCCTCCACTGATGGCAACGCAGTGCTCCAGCAAGGAATGGAAGTCAAAGTCTTCGAGTGCTACACATTTTTCCACACTTAAAGTTTCTATGTTTTTTCAGTGCAGGAAAGTTGCATTGCTATTTCTGCCTCCTCAGGCAATCAGAAAAGGGTTAAAAACAAGATCTTATTCAACACCGTTAGCACTGCCAAATCCTACAGAAGAAAGCAAACCTCAGCACAAATTTAATTTCAGAAAAATACTTATAACCACAAAATGGATGACAGTGGTGACCTACAGGGACTGAGATTTCCCCTCATGTACTGCCCAGAGAACTATTGTCCCCTTATTTTCAATGAGAGTTCAACCTTTGGCTGTTGCTGTCTTTTCCTGCCTTCTGTACCCTTGGTCAAGATATGAGTCTTATACAAAATTCTGTGAGGGTACTATGGTGACCTTTCCTTTGCTATTTCTTCAGCTATGAGAAAGAATTGCAGGATTTATTCTGCTGTGCTGGTGAAGCTTGCTTGAAAATGGCATGGTACGTATAGGAATAATTTATTTAGTCCCAGTTAACATGTGGAGCTATTCGCATTATGCTGCATATTCATTTAGCTGTCATCACTGTGGGTGGGTTTTCATTTTCCCCTGCATGCCTGAGTAATGAGTTGCTAGAATACACTTACTTCAAGAACACAGGAAAAAGTGATCTACAATAGCCATAAAAACAGGCTAGGCAGAAGACTGTCTCACCTACAGGCATGGATATTTCATTGCACGCTTCTCACTCCAATCCCTATTGCTCAGTCGCTCGTAAAAATAAAATGCTCTGGTTAAGCTGGCAAAGACTAGAAATGCCCTATGTATTGCAGACTCCTGTCCTGGTGAAGTAACAGTCCATCACTCAATTACAGTCCCATTGTGCATAAAATATAGGTCTTACACACCCCAGATAACATTCCTGGCTTGGAATGTGGGTGTTCATAAATGATAAATATGACACAGAAAATAGATAACTGAAAAATCAGAGACGTGAGGATCCCACATCCTGAAATGGAACTAAAGATGGTACTTCTTACTGAGAGGTTCCTATTACCAAAGTGAAAAAAAACAACCCGCCAAGCCCTTAACTATTGGCAATACTGCAATGAATCCCTTGTCTGCACGGTGCTCTGTTCAACTGCAGTACTGCTAATAGAAATGGAACAGAACCAACATTGTCAGCTGTACAAAGGTTTAACTCGTGATATTCCTTGATAGTACAAAGTTAAGTATATGCATTTGCTTGATCTGAATGGTACTTACATTGCCATTTCTTTAGCTGGGCTTGCCATTTATGGTCCGGGCACACCATGCTTAGTGCACACGCAACTCCCATCCTTTAGTCTGCCTGTGGCACTTGGGCAAGCACCATTACACAAATAAATAGGCATCAATCCAGAGTGAATTTTTTCTAGTAACAGATTGAAATATGACAACAAAAGCACTGAAACAATACTTTTTTTTTTCCTGAAGGTTCAGAGAATTTTCTACTTCGGATTTTAATTTAGCTGTAACATTTTAGAGGCCCAGAAAATTGCAGGAAAGAGGTTTCTAGTTTTCATGTGGGTTTTGTTTTTGGAATAGATATTCTGAACAACGTGAAACATTATTTGTTACAGCAGTATGTGGCCAATAGAGCTCTACAGGATTATTGGATTCCTCCCATAATTACATCACTTCTCGGTAAGCCTTCTATATAAACATCTCGCTGTTTGGAAAAGCATTTATTTTGGTCTTCTGTACTCTTTGCCTTTATACTACTTGTGCGACTGAAAATCTTTCCTGAACAAAGAAAATTACAAACTGTCATTGGAATGTCTAAATTCCACGGAAAAGACTCCCAAATAACAGACTGAGAACAACCACAAAATGCTGACAAAAAAACTGCACCGAAGTAGTACCCTTTTCTATTCTAGACTAAGCCCTACTGTGCTAAGGAAAGAATGGGAAGCAGGGAAATATAACAGATTCACTCTGCAACCAAGCAGTCTTCTATGTGAATGTTAAACCCTGTTCCATAAAGGTGTTACTTTGTTAAAAAATAAAAACAACTTAAAAAAAAAAAAAAATCCTTCAGATTGAGAGTAAGATAAAGTTGAAAAGTAATCTTGTTGAGTTAAACCTGCTAATTGGGAATAGACAACCTGGGGGAGGCAAGCTCACTTTTCTGCATTTGCTTACCTACAATCCTCATGAAGAATGGCACAGACCAAGACAAGAGCATTTGCAAGCTCTTTCTGAAGCCTAAAGGCTTTCTGTCTCAGTGGAATTGAACTCTCTTACCAAACCTTACCAGTCTAGTAGCAGTGAGTACTGAGAGAGATGTATGAGAACAAAAGAATTTCCCAAAATTCTCTTAAAGAGAAAATATTAGGAAAGCTTGAATTAAACTACGTTTAACAAACATGTTAGAATAATAACTCTGCAAATAAATGTCAGTTTTACTTTTTTAGGGAAACACTATATTCAAATTCAGACACACATGAGGAGCTGGCCTGTCTCTTTGTTTAGATGTATAGGTTTCAAAAATATAAGCCACACACTGAAAAAGATACAACATCTTGAAGAGTTGTTTGATTTCACTTTTCCTTAACAAAAGAGCAACTTAAGCCAGAATTGTATTTGATGTTAGATCCCTGTGACTAGTTCCAGACATATCAGAGCCTTTGGTAATGATGGTGATTATTGGTGCAAAACGAGCACGGTGCCCCATAGCAGAAGGCATTGGAAAATGTGCACTAGAAATGGGAGACCCAGACAATATGCAGAGATATCAGCCCCAGGCATTTATCTCACAAAGAAAAGACATTAAGGGGTACCCAGGAATTGTAAGTCAGATGTACAACATGGGGCTGTGGTTTACTTGTCAATGCTAAGACTTATTTAACTTACGTGATGGATGGCTTTGGTTATCAGCAGAGAGAAAGAAAGGGATTCAAAAAGTATCCTTGAGTTTGATTCTGAGATATCCAAACAAGTACTTTCTATGGCTAATCTGAAGTAGGTTTCACTGGTTTTAGCACAAGTATACAACTAAGAAATGCTCTTCTTGCAACACTTTACTGGCTTGCTTTCAGGGAAATTTGTAAAGCTTATACTCTCGTAAAATCATTTTCTTACACAAAAACTGTATGTAGATGAAACTACTGCTCTGCTCCAAGCTATACATTTTCACCTAAAAATAAATTAACTTGCAGCAAGAAGGCTGCATCAGATACGAGTTTAAAAGTATGTAAAATTTATCCAGATCGCTTTATTTCCATGCACTCTTGAGTAAACGTTTATAATATATCTTTCACTTGCCTATTTTTTCTTCTTTATTCTCTCATGTATCCTGCTCCTCCTTCTGAAGACAGTGTTTCCTTTCTCAATGAAACTATTTCTTCCCATAAACAAATACTTTCTCACTGGTTTTTATGCTGTTTCTGCTGGCATTTTTTATTATGCAGACCATTAAAATAAATAATCTCTCCTCTGTCCTTTTGCCTTCAGTTAAACCAATCCACGTTAGCTATAAAATCAAAAAATGTGACAAACCGAAGAACGATAAAATATCTATCTCTCAAATTTTCCTTTAAAACTGAGAACATTTTTGCTTCTGCTACTAAAAGAAAGAGATCATAGACAACTGCTTATTTTCCACTTATATAAAATATCTAAAATCACTATCAATTTTATTTAACAGAACTTCAATATTTATGTAGGCATGTATTTTTCTGTTGAAAGGCTATACCACATTCAGATGTATACTACATCTAATATTTAACAGACAACATGGAAAACATGCTTTATCAGGAACCTTTTACCAGATCCTTATCTAATGGACTAATTCTTTTTGATAAGTACAGACCTAAAGCTGCATCACCTATAACCCTGATATCCCACTCCAATGCCTCCCTTTCCTGAAATATTTTCACTGGAAGCTCAGTTATCAACCATTGTCTACAGTTGCATTGTGAAATGGAGCCATATCTGTCTCTTTAAGCACTTTTTCCACCAGCATGTTGGAAGACATACATGGGAAGAGCACATCAGACGTTCAGGAAGTGAAAGGCACACAGCCTTTTTCCACCGTGCAATAATATCTACTGCCACCCTTCGACAACCAGAGCCAGTCTGATCTTGTCCCCTGGAAAGGTGGACCTGGAGTAGCATTACTGTAGGAGCTAAGACATGTAAAACACATAAGAAACAGGATCAGTCAGTGTGATTATTTGTCCTAATTTGTGTTACTTTCAGTAATCTTAATTTCTTTCTCTGTATCTGTAAATAACTAAATACACTGACCAATTGCCTATTTTTCTAAGAATATGATACATATCTTGAACATCTGAGCTGTGGAAGGGAATAAAGTGCTCTGGGAAGAGAGTATACCTTGGTATCTCTTACTTTCTGTCCAGGTCTCACATATTTTTAACTAGTGTCTGTATGTCAGATGGTATCTGCCTGTTTGAAGTTGTCCATATACTAGCTTGGTGAACAACTTCAAAAGCAGAAGTTTTTGGTAGAACTTTGTTTTCAGAAAACAATTAGATAAAACAACTTTCTCCTTTCCACGATTACTCTATGTATTTCCATGCTCTTTTACTATGGGGCAAAGTAATAAAACCTCATGTTGTTAGAGAATAATGATGCTCAGATGGTCAGTTAGGTTCTAAGATTGTTGTAACAGGGATATATATACATTATTTGCATTCCTTACTTCGTAAGAATAAGTCACTAAAATATCTTTAACCGCACTTCAGACATGACCTTAGAGATTAACCTGTGATTAGTTTACTGACTTCTGTAATTTAACTTTGTTTTCCTTGTTATTGAACTTGTCTAAATCCCAGCAAGAAGGCCTGGTTAGAGATTTGAGGTTGTTGAAAGATCTGCAGTGTGATTTTACCTCTATTCTTTTTCTGATGTGTGCATTTTCCAGCAGTTGGAGAGTGTTGCAGATGGGTATGTTAAGTCTGCATAGACATGATTAAGGATACAGCAATTGCATGACATCTGCTTGGCTTCCCTGCAGACCAAAGGACACAGTCACAGATACAAGGCAGTCCGATATTGCTGAACAACTTCTGCTGAAGAAACGGGACCTGTAAGTGTTGTGTATACCTCTTAAATACTTTGGGAATGACAACAGTGGAGTTAAATCCAGCTGATCCGGTCACAAGTGGTGTTCCCCAGAGCTCAGTTTTGGGGTCAGTCTTGTTTAATAACTTTATCAATGATCTGGATGAGGGGATCAAGTGAACCCTCAGTAAGTATGCAGATGACACCAAATTGAGCAGGAATGTTGATCTGCTCAAGGGTTGGAAGGCTCTGCACAGGGATCTGGACAGGTTGGATCTATTGAGCAAAGTCAACGGGATGAGTGCTCAGTCCTGCACTTTGGTCACAACAACCCCAGGCAACGCTGCAGGCTTGGGGAGGAGTGGCTGGGAAGCTGCCTGGCAGAAAAGCATGTGGGGGTGCAGAGAGACATAGATGAGAAAGATAAAAGCTGTACCTCACCGAAAACAGCATAAGCCAAGAGAAAAAAAGTACATGTCTAAGTCCAAGGGAAGACAGAGAATAACTTGGCAAGAGCAAGACAGACCCTGATTTATTATACAGATAATGTTCTTCGGTAACCTACGTTAAAGTGATGAATAAATTTTCTAGGCTGGGGCCAAATCTTATACTGGTTTTTCAATTTGTTTAATTCTGAGCTTGGCGCAGGAACACCAGAAGGAGGACACTACAAGGAGCCCAATTTTCCATATGAACTGCAGCTAGTAAAAAAATTATGATTTTTATGGTTCGTTATATGCTTGCATCTTTCTCCTATCAAACTTTATTTTCATTATTTGCCACTCTCAATAAGCTGTTACTAGCACGTTTGCAAAAGATGCATGCCATGTATTATGCTGGGCTAATTTCTTCCAAGAAAGCTGATGAGAAAAACTAACTTACCTAGAAATAGGGTTTTTTTTTTTTTTTTTCCACTTTCTATTTCAATGGTCCAGTCCTCAATCCAATTTCATTGTGAAATATGCTGCCATAAATGTATATTATGATAGCTCTGCTGAAGCTGAGTATAGAATAATTAAAAAGAATAGCAATTAACCTGTCTTAGGGAAAGCATAGTAACGTAAGTGCTGCTTCAGAGAAACTTCTATCATAAAATCAAAAGGATACACAGGGAGCAAGACAGTATTTAAGGCACGCTGCCAGTTAAATTATGTTCTGACAAGTTCAATACAGTTGATCTAATGTTCCTTGGCTTTCCTAGTCAGAGTCATGGTTTTGAGGAACGTATTAGAAGCATTTAAGGAGAAATAAATATAGGGGAAATAAGATGGAATAAAAACAACGTTGCAACTTAGAACTGGAAAAATTAAATAGATTGGAAAAAATATATATATAATCATAGAGAATCAAAACAAGC
This sequence comes from Todiramphus chloris collaris, assembly GCA_025345505.1. Taxonomy (NCBI): domain Eukaryota; kingdom Metazoa; phylum Chordata; class Aves; order Coraciiformes; family Alcedinidae; genus Todiramphus; species Todiramphus chloris. The sequence goes on from JANVCC010000030.1 coordinate 18,206,612, forward strand.
CTGATGTTTTTAGGCTTATCTGTATTATTTAAGGAAGTCTGTTTTTTACACTTTCTACTGAAGAAATCCTTAATCCTCTGAGGCACATTGGTAAAAGCATTAAAAATGGGTATACTGGGTAAGACCAAAGGTGCCATTCAAGAACGTGGACTCTTCTCTCAAAAAATTCTGGAATTGTCAAGAACGAGAGTAACCACCTCTCATTAATCTGCCTTACTTGAGCAGCAGCAGAAAGAATGTCAGGGACCTGATATAGCAAAGTCTGTCACTGTGTCTCCTTTAGTCAAGAAAACTCTTCTGTACATCTTAAAGACAGAATGATTTTCTAACACTCGTACAGAAAATATTCAAAATACCACAGCCTACAGCTGCACTGCCTGCATGAAATATTACAAAGGATCCTTGTTAATATAAAATATATTATTGTTCAGCAGCAGAGACCATGAGCTACTTAGCTGTAAAGTCATACAATTAGGTTTAAGGTGAAAGGAAAAACTGCAATATTTGTTCAGCCAAAAAGCTCGAGCAGCCTGGAAAGGGATAAAGTTAAAAAGACAAATACTTCTTAAGAGATAAATACTGCTGGGATCTTTATCATAATGAGATACTTATTCCCGAATGCAGACTGGAGAACAGGTACTGCCAACAGGGTTCAGCCACTTCAGGCTGTAACAGATGAAAGACTTCTTCACCATTTCTGAAGCAAAATATGCTGTTCATTCAGCCATGAATTCCACTGAAGGGATTTGTTTGAAAGTGTCGACTGTAGAGGTGATGTAAATGGCGAGCTCACGTGTTAATTTTCTTTAAATATCACCAACAGATAGTAAGCTAAATTTCAAAAGGGCAAGCATTTAGAAAGTAAGAGACACAGTTAAAATCAGTTGGGATGGAGAGTTTAGATTATTTTATAAATGAAAGGCAAAAGCTGTCTGAAATCTGCATCCCAGCAAGATGTGAAAATTAGAAGTTGGGAGATTATTGGACAAATAACCTCCTCCAGTAAGACATCAAAGAGCAAGCAGAACATCTACATGGAGTGGAAAAAGAGATTTATCTGTGACTATGGCTAAATCTTGAAGATCTAGGGAGAAGGAAATTAGGAATACAATACAAACCTTTGATAGACAAATAAAAGAAAGCAAGAGAAAATCGGAGATTTAAAGCAATGCAGAGAGCCCCTACAGGGTATGACTACATTACCTGTTCAGTAGGAAAATGAATGTAGTTTATGGATGTGAAGGTAGGCTAGCTAACATAAGGGTATATCAGATAGTGTGACAGCAGAGCTGGCAAGGCTGTCAATACACTTATACTGCAGGATTTACTACTCCACCCCCACAGTGCTGAAAAAGCTGGCAGGTATTGTTGCAAGACTATAAAAAGAAGTGTAATAATTCTTTTAGATGTGGTTGTAAGACGAAGATGATACCTCATAGCTGTGAATATAAAATATGGCAATGACACTGAAGAATGGAAGAGGAAAGTTACTTGATGCCTTCCCAAGACAGGGGAGCAGGGAAAACAAAAAGGGAAGGAAACAGAAACTGAAGACCCAGGAGGAAGTGGGCTTGAAAATCAGCACTGAGAACCCCAAAGCAATCCACTCCTCTCTTTGAGTGTGGAAATATTATCTAGGTTTTAAATAAAGATTTGGCAAGTAGCTGTGCTGGAGCTGGGAGTTAAGGAAGGGGAAATAAGTTTAGTGTAGACAGTGTATGGTGAGCCAGGAGGAGGGAGGCAGCTGATCTGCTTTGGTTTGGGATGGAGTTTGCTGAAGTCATTAGCAGGCTTGCCTGCAGCAGCGGGAGCTGGATGCAGTGACTGTTCAGCCTTTGCCTTTGGGTGGGGTTCTCAGTTGTATTTCAGGCCAGGTGACTATTCTAGTCTGGAGTGTGAGCATTTCCACATAGTAAAGAATTACAGCCGTTCCCACACTACCCATTACCATATACTTTTAATTACGTATTCACATGGACCAGGTGATCATAGAAACTTATGTGCTGACATACAGAAGCTAATATCATTTCTCAAAAGTAATAAAGGAAGTTCAGTGCAAAACTTCATATCAACATTCATCTGCTAAGATAGACTGCTAATGTTTATAGCCAGTTACAGTGTAAGGCATTCTTTCTGGACTAGATGTAATCTATTACATTTGTCTATTTAATATAGTCATTGTGAGCGAAGCAAGTGTGTATAAGTGACAGTAGCAAATTTAGCAATTATTTTCTTCTGTGGATTTCAATCAGTTCTGTGGTCAGCACGACCCAATCATTTTCCAAGTCACCATTTTCCAAGTCATCATTTTCTACAATATGTCACCAAGATTGGAGAAAAATGGAGATATAAAAGTAATCCCTGCTACAGGTAGGGGTGTTTACATATAGATAGCATGTTTAGTTTGATAATTAGTTCATCACGTAGTCGGGTATTTTTCTAAATATCTGCTATCAAGAAAACACCCCAAAGATGCCAAGTTCCAATTCTGCTTTCTAGATATGGCAGAATAGAATGAATTTATAAATGCCATTTGTATGCCACTCGTTTACTGACATTAAGTCCTGAAAATTGCGAAGGGGCATGGCACATGAGAGGCTATTTCATTTTAATACAGAAGTGGCACTTCTGTGACCTTTCTATGTCATTTTTCAGATGATCTTACCAAGCAGCATGAGCAAAAATATGATTTGGAATGAGAGTCCAATACAGTGAATGTAGTGACAGCTTCTTGCTTGCTGTTTTTTTCCAGACATCCCTCTTCAAAAAAAAGGGAAGTCTGAAAGTAAAAAAAAAAAGTGAATACAGCATAAAATTGAGTAGAACTTCATGACAGATTTTACTATACTAGTTCACCCTGCCAAAAATGTAAATGGGTTCTTGATTTCTTTGTTTTGTTTTGAATTTCTGTGATGACATTAATTTAAAATAGGAAGATATAGTTTATTCTTTTAAAAGAGAATGTGTATGTAGACACAGTGTTAACATGGTAACAAAAGGCAGACACCTCTAATTTACCAGTGCATTTTTCTGTATTTTTTTCTCTGATAGATATTACCATTGTTCAAGGTTAGGGGGAAAAAAAAAACCCAGAAGGCAACATCAAACATCATACAGAATATATACAAGAGTGTTTCAAGATTGTTTGCAAAGCATCGTGTTGGGACAGCGTATGCAAACTACATGTGTAGGGTATACTGGCTACGCTGTGTTTGTCTGATTCCTTGTTAAATCCATATCTGATCCCCTACCCAAAGCAGTGCCGACTCACTGAAAGTCTTCAAGGGAGCTCACACTTGGTCATTACATGGCATTTTTGGGGCTGTAGTATTTACAGAAGAACTTTTTGGATTAGTCACTGGGGTAAAGTATTAGGGAGGGAAGGTAAAGGAACATGACTGTTCCTCGCACTCTTCTTGGCATCATTGACATGCAAGGAGTGATGATTTAGAAGAACTGCAGGGAGCTTCTAAGCTCCCTCTGAGCCCAGCTCCACGACCCTCCCACCCCAGTACACTCACACACCTGGGCAGGGGACAGGAAGGGGCAGCAGACCAGAGCAGCATTTCCCCAGCAAACAAGTTCCCTACTTTCCTTTGCAGCAATTCTCCACATCTTGGTTCCACAAAGATACTATAAACTCAGTAGAAAAACTGTTCTGTTAGTTTGTTGGGTTTGTTTTTTTTTTTCACTGAAAATATATATAGGTTATTTTCTCAATTTCCAAGAAAGGATTAATGAAGGCATCTATTTTAACTGATCATATTCTTCTACTACAGGCTACAGCTGCAAAAAGGTTTTAGCAGCCTTCGCAAGCTAAATTTTATTTTTCGTGGCTCATTAACTTTGGTGGTCTGCTCCAGGCTGAAATTTTACAAGATTCTAGATGTAAAATGCTGCCTTTAAAAACTGATAAGTAAAAATGGTTGGCAAGTTCAGTGTTACATAAAAGTAAGTTATTAGTGTTAGACACTACTTATTTACAGGGCTTGAAAACGACTGCCTAAGAAAAAGGTGGCAAACAATTTTCACTGATAATTACCTTTCATTTCTGTTCTGGATGCATTTACTGTATCTTTGAATGAAGTGGTGCTCCTCAATGCATATGAAAGAGGCTAATATTTCGTGAAACTTTCAGTAATAATGTCTCAGTCAAAGATAAAGGGTATTCAAATTTCAAGCAGAGAATTATCTTAGTAGTTGGAAAACTGTCCTTTCCTTCACCCCTTCCCAGTGCTGTGCAAGAAAAGAAGAACATCTGGCAAGCTTTCCTCATTTCTTCACTGGCTCATTGAAGGCACTAGTCACACCAGGGTGTTCACAGCCTTCCCAGCAAGCCTTAGCAGCAAACCACGTCTGCCCCAGAGAGCAGAAATAGTCAAGAACACAATTAACAAGTTTTGTTTCTGCCGCTACACTTTTGCTTTCCATTTTTCAGATCCTAACAGAGTAGGCCTTCTATTTCCTGACAAAAAACCCAGTGATGGTTGGATTTCTTTGTACTCCCTTTCAAAAATGTTTTGGGGTTTGTCTTTTTGAAGGGAGTGGGAAAGTAAATGCCTCACTTAAAGCAACAGGGACCTTTACTTTCACACAATAAGGGCAATGATTCTACTATCAGGTCAGTTAGAAACAAACTTTGAGAGAAATGTTGCCAGAGAGTCCAAATCCAAGTCAATATGTTATCTTTTCAAAGCCAAATTACTTTGTAAAAGCAATACCCATTTCACAGAAATCAAATTTATTGATGAAAAGATAGGAGAAAGGATGTTCCCAAAAGTAAGCATCTCTTAAATTTTTTAGATTTATTTTTCTTCTCTTTTTCTTTAGGAAATTCTTTCTAAGCTATGCTTTGTATCATACAGCTGAAACTGCTTGAAAGAAAGTAAAACTGTTTCAGTATGTATGAGGAGAATTTTTTGATACATCATCATAAAAAAAACCCTATGTTTTGAGAACTGTTTTCTAAAGAGACAAGGCTGCAAGTTCTGAGGTGCAGCAACATAACACCAGCTAAGCTGTGAAGGGCAGTGCTTTTCCACAGCCGATAATGGTAACTGGTCCAAAAGACCTTCTTTTCAAAGCCAGCTGTAATGCCATTTCTCACTGTGCTGGTGGCTGGCAGACAACATTTCTCTTGAATTTGAAGAAATATGATCTGTATAATAATTTCTTATCATTTGAGCTTCCTTTCTTCCTCTCTTGTCTAGCAATTCTGTGCTTTGTTATATTCCTGACCATGGTGTTTGGGACCTGGTTTTCTTTCTTCCTGTTTCTAAAGATGACCTTGCTGGTAAAGCTGTTTTCAAAGGTCCCTCAGCTCCTTTTAAAATCCAGACCTTTAAATGTGGTCTTTAATAGTTGTAAAATGTTCTCATAAATTCCAAGCTACATATTTTCTATATTGTTTCTTTATGGTTCACTTAGTGTGACATTACATAAAAATTTTAAAAAGGCTTTTCCTTCTCAATCACTTTTGAGTAAAGTGGCTGGAAAAAAAATCACTCTTACAACTTTGTGCATGAGCCATTAATTAGCAGACCGCTTGTTAACTGCTGCTGTAGCTTTTCATTCACTGGTACCAGCATACTCCTGTAGTGATGGATGTGCTGGAAAGACATGCTGAAATGTATTTGCGTGTCAAAGCAAAATGACGTATGACACTCACTTTCAAAATGATCTTTATGGGATAATACTTTCTATAAGTGATGGTGTCGTCCTGGATATTGCAGTTTCGAAAGTAAATACAAATAATGCTCCATGTATTTTATTAGCTTTTGTCAGTGTAACCTTTAGCATAAAATCAAGACAAATTCAGTGCAGTATTTTAAGATGAAAGGGGCATCATCGTAGATATCATAAACAACAAGCCAAGAATGTATGTAGGGAGCTATGAATGAAGATATAAAGGTTTTCTGAACATTAGTCTGCAGTGAGGGACAATTAAAAATCCATGTGGAAGTGGAAGGAGCTACTGGAAATCAGACCTCTTGAGATGAATTGAATAGATCTGGGTTTATTTTGACTTTTCTCCTATAAAATAAAGAAATATTTTAATATCGACCAAACATTTTCTAAGTGAATTGTGTATTAAAAAATGTGGTATAAAAAGCTTTTTGTCTAATGGGAATTAGCAACCAAGAAAAAGAAAAAAAAATGAAAGCACAGAAGGAAGTATGTGGAGTTACCTCAGCACTGGTCACCATCCTTGTTCTTGTCCTGGAGAAATGCGTTCGGATACTTGTCTTCCATATGCCCTGTAGCACTGCCACAGCCAGTACAGTGTGGATGTAGGGCTTCTGCTTACCATACACATGTCCACCTGCAGAAACTCATCAGAAAAGTGGCTATGGTGATCTGAAGGGCTACAAGTACCAGAAGCAGCTTTAGTAAGGTTGTAACTAGATGTCTCAGAGAATTATTAGGGACACTGATGAATCACTCAGGTATTTAAACCATGCTCCATGGGAGCCAGGAAGTGAAAACATCATCTCCTTCTGTAGAAGGTTTTGAAATTACCTGAAGACAGATACTTCCCTGGGTCAAGGACCAGTCTTGATATCTTTCTTTCTTCAAACTCCTTCTCTTTTTGGTCTGGTGGTTTTATACGTGGCATAATAATAACAAATTTGGGGTAAAGAAAGCTTCCACTGACATTAACAGCACCAAGCCTTTGTTATGGGAGTACTGTGCAGGATTTTCTTTTGGTCATTAGAAGGAGAATTAATGAAAGGCCAAAAGGATATTGTTGAATGAAATAACAAATGCTTTTTAAAGCTGGATGAATCTAGTGATTAATCTCATCCAGAAAAAAAAAAAAAAAAAAAAAAAAAGAGAAAATGTTGTCAATATCACATCTATCTCCTAAAAAACTTTAATTTTATATTTTAAAGAAAACTCCAACATATGGATTTTGGCAATGAGCACTGAATGCAACTTTGTCATGTTGCTGTGCATCCTCTAAGGACAGAAAAGTGTTATACGATGCTTGTATTTAATGTATTTATTGTGTTTGTGTCAGTAAGTGACAACACGTCCTATGTAATTAAATCCAGATTTCAGGTGCATCTCTTCATTTAGTTACTGTTCAAATAACGGAAGCTAACATTAAAGTATTAAAATCAGATAAAATTGTGTTTCATATTAATACAGTGTGTAGAAACGTATAATTTAAAATATATCCTATGAAATGTACATATTGCATACAGCTCTGACACTGATCAAGACATTCCCAGGAGCACGCAATGAAGGAGAAAATGAGAATATTCCCCTTCCTCTAGGGATCAGTCAGCTTCTTGCTGATCTTTCATGACGCTGCTTTGAATACAACTGATTCTTGTTTGACCTGTTTTCTTCTTTTTGTTGTTTAAGGAAGGTTAGTTTCAAAAAAGGAGTATCAGAATGTAAACAGCATCTCCCTACTCAGATATTTTGTAGAGCAGTGAGTGAGCAATCCATGACCTCTTCCTTTTTCTGTTTTCACAGGAAATGAAGCGCTTTGCATCTGGTATAGTCTCCTAAGACAAACTTTATTATCCTACTTCCAGACAAGCAAAGGTCCAGGGGAGCCAACACTGTCTCACTGACAAGAGCATGGACAGGGGCTGGACTTTCAGTTTGAAGCTGTCCCTGGCAAGAGGAGGGCACTCTGGTCTGCTGCAAAACAAAGGGCAGTCACTGCCTTCAAGTAAGGAGCACCTGGACACCTTGAATCAATGGGTCAACGTGTTGCAGAAGGCAGCTGCACTTTAACTTCCAGTTTGAACATTCAGCCTGTGTAGAGACAGAAAAGGCTTTAAATTACTTCCCTGAATACTACATCCTTCAGGATGGTGTGTTAAAGCAGGCTAGCTAGACCCAGCCCTTTTTATTATTTTGGTTCTCATGTCATTCACACTGATCTAAATGCTCTGAGGACAATGGAAATTGTTCTGGGCGCACAGTAAGAATCAGGTCCTGTATATTCATGTGCAAGGTCTTCTCTTTTCCAGAAACAATGATACCCATTTGTGACTAAAGGATTTGTTTTTAAAATCATGTGCTAAATACATACACATGTATAATCAAAGCTCACTGAAAATCATTCTCTCTTGTTCCTTATGGAAGGATGTCCAATAACAAATCCCATAAAAATTCCATATAAAGAGACTTGAGGTAGACACTTTGCTATTAAAATTAAGAAGGGCTTTCAAATCTAGGAGATGTTATAGGATTCACGCCTTATATTTTAATATCCAACATCAATGCTTCAATGAAATTTATTCAAACTTGTACATCATCAATATGGAAGGTGTTGGGTGGTACCTGCTGTCTGAGGACCAAAAGCAAGAATTAGTGATGTATTCTGAAAACTGAAAGAAAAAATGAACTCCTAAAATGATGACATGCACATTACTTAAATCCCTGGAATATTTGTTCAGATTTTTTAGGGTTTTTTTTTCATAAAACAGGCAGTTGAAAATGCTGAAGGAACATTTCCTTACAAAAAGGGAGACCTAAATTCTTTTCACTCAATGTTGTTTCCACTTGGAGAAACATAATTATCTGCCAAATGTGGGATTACTCCTTTGTTTAAATTCTGACTGTCAGAAAAAAAAAAAAAAACCCTAAATTGTGTTTCTCCTAAACTGATCTAATTTTGTAGCTATTTCAATGATATCTCTGCTTTTATCAAATGATGCCCTTTCTTCCTTTCTGGTGGAGCATTCACTGTGCTCCACAAACAGTCACTTTGCATTATGTACATTATTTCACAAGAAAAGTGAAGTAGTGGGGTTTTGACAATGATGGAAACAACGAAGCATGAAGAAATCAAAAAAGATCAAAGATGTTAATTAGTTTAGATGGTAAGAAATAGAGTCATTATCAATAACACAGTATCTTTCTTGTTACTGTTTCATTCTGTATGAAATCTCATAATTGCTGCATCAGAAGAAGCCTCATTTACTTTTCAGTAATCAAATATTTAAAAGAAATCCTTGTGCTTTATATCACATGTAGTATGGAAACCTCCTCGTTTATTGTATTACTTTGATGTATTTTTTTTATTACTTGAAAGGCCAATTCAAATAGCAGAGATTTTATGAATATTTTATAGACTTGGCATTCGAAGTGATCAGAAATCTCACTCTCTGATATGCTCGGGGCTTACATTGCTGCTGTTCTCAAACTAAGTCCAGCACATGAACAGACTGAGCAAGCAAAAAGAGTTGAATCATTTTCCATATTCCTGTATTTCTAGTCAGAGCATTCCTAGAACAGCTCCCATATGGTGTCTCCCGTATGTAAATAGTTGAGCATATGAACAGTGCAAAGTAATTTCTTTTTCATGTCTCTTCTCTGGTAAGACATACCTTTATTCAGGGAGAACCTAATTTGGGCAACTTCATGTTATAACCTTTGAATTAATTCAGCCTAAAACCAGTCTTGATCTTATTTATTTTCTTGCATTAAATGATAAATGTCTGTAAACTCCAAGTACGGGGTTTAGCAGTTTTAATATTACTCTTTCCCTGCTCTACTTGAGTTTGCAGGATAACAATAATACAACCAGTTTAATCAAATTTTTATTACTTCTTTATGTCTGCCTATGATTACAAGACTGGTGCTGTATAGACAGTGAATTTTTTTTATTCAGCAGCATACCAATATTTATTAAATCTTACTCATCATGGGGTTTTCCCCTGTACAACCTGCTAAAGAAAAAGGAAACTGTGTATTTAGGATATTGTCAGGAAATATTCTCGGCAAAGTAGTGGATACATTAGAAGGACAGATGAAGAGTACACTAAAATATATCCTCAGCATCCACAGCAAGCAAAAAATGCATACTTCAAGTCAGAGTGCCACTAAAACCCACAACACATATATAAAAATTGCCTGTTCCTAATATAATGGATACAGTCTATTCCGTTCTATTTTCTATTTGTGATAAAAACCTCATTTAATCATTTCTGCTTGTTCATCATGTCTATGTTGTCCACATTGCTCAGCAGATCTGGAGTGAACCACTTCAGGTATTAGGTCTCAAGTGCATCTTAAAAGGGTGGAAAGCCTAGTCTGCCATCATTTTACACAGGCAACAGCTCCACCTAGTCATAGCAATTTTGTATGTACTATCTAACCAGTAAATAAGTACAAATGGCTTAGTGACATTGTGCACTTGAACCACAAACTCACCAACGTTACTGGGTTTGCACAGCGAGGAATTCCTGTGAATCAGTGAACTCCAAAAGCAGAGAAATTGGTCTCTGTGCTTCAAGAAATCATTGCGGTTTTTTCACGATGAACAGACTGGAGGTTCATGCTGAAGTTATGGGAAGCTTCCACACCAAAGAGACATGGGAGGGTTTGTGAAGTTCCTCTCCTTCATATTCTGCTGTTGCAGAGTCTACAAACAGATGTTGATGTGGTTAACCATTAAAAGCAGCAACATTCCAACGCTAGTGTACGTATGCACTAATGGGAGAGAAAGGGAGGGAGGGAAGACAGAGAAACAGAAGACAGATTTTCACCCCCTGTGTCTACTCACAAGGTAGAGACATACCCAATGTCATTCAGCAGCATAAAGATGGTTAGGTTTTAACAATAATCTTTAAAATAATGGTAAGAAATATAAATTAAATACCACTTATGTGTGCTCCAGAGTTTGATAAGAAAATCAGCTCCTGCATTATTTGGTAGGAAGCCTTACCTTACTTCAGAGAAGAGAATATAAAGCCACAGTACTGTATTCTAAATAGCTTTGGTATTCCAGTCAGGTGCTAAATTTACTTTAAGAAATAGGAATACTTGGAAAAATTCTATATTGTTTAAAAAAAAATTAAAAATTTCATATTCCTTTTTAGCCTTTCAGCTTAGCCAAGACTGACACAGAAAGGAACTTCTGCAGCACATAAAGGCTAGGGGATTGAAATCCTGTTTACATTTTTCCTGAAATTTAAAAAAAGTAATATTAAAACCATGCTCAAGTAATCATTTTTTTAAATGAAAGAAAGTATCTCTGTGAGTTAAATGTTCATCATAAATCTGATGTTGTGAAAGAAGTGTATCTCAAGAGTATTGACTATTCTCAAGATACTATTAAGGTGAGCAACATTCAGTGCTGGTTCACTGTCACACTGCAGACTTGCAAGTGTAGGCAACTATCTTATGTTTTTCTTGCACTGTCTTCCAATACTTTTTTCTCATTGGGCCACAGTTTCTTGTCTACCATCCTTGGAACTTCATTAGCTAAAGTAAAAAAGTAGTGAGGGACTTATGTAACATGCCCTTAAACATCCATGTAAAACACCACACTATTTTCTGTTAGACTTTTCAATTTTACACACCTACCAAGAAAATGCTGAAACCTATTGTTTCAAATATTTAGGTGATAGAGGAGGGAAGGGAAATCTGCTACATAATAAAGCTGAGCTCTCTCAACTCGTCCTAAGGGCAGAGACATTTTTTTGTGATCCAGCTCAGTCATGGGTGAGATCAGACCTAGGCAGATGGATCAGACTGAGGCAGAACAAGCCCAGCAACAAAAACCTCCAAGAAATCTTTCAGGCTGTATGTCCCAAGCTCTTCAGTATGCTCAGAGCATAATTACTCTGCAAGTTTTAAAAAGGGAAGCACAAGAAGCAAAGCCATTTGCCTGCTTTTGTACCAAGTGCTGCATTATTCTTTCTTTTATACAAAGCAGTCTAAATGTAATGATCATAGCCATTTTACAACCTCCAGGACATTTTCTACCTGCAAGCTGTGAGGAATTTATTAAGCACATAGAAAAAAAGTAGGCAGACCAGAGCAGGATGCAAGAGCTGCTGTAGCTGCCAGACCTCTTCCAGGTGCTCCCTTTTTTTGGGCAGCAGCATCTCCACACTCTTGGCAGTGTGTGAGAAAATAGTTGAAATAAAGTCACCTCTTTAGCTAACAGTAATGTCATAATTGAAATTAAGCTTGAAGGCGTTCCATATCACTTATTTTAGAACAGTCAAAATTTACTCAGAACACATCTGCATTTAAATTAAAAAACTCAAACTGTGTTGCCTTTTAAACAATTTCTTCTTTTTCCAGATACTGGCAACCTGATACAAGAAAATCTACATCCCTTTATCTATCTCAAGAAAAGCTTACAGACCTAGAAGTCATTTTCCCACTCTAGCTCTCAAAAAAATAAAAAAGATTTAAGAATCACAGTCCTACAAAGGACGTGAGAAAGGTCAGAAGAAAGGCTCTGGTTTCTCTTACTTCAACCACACAGCTCTCCAAAAAGTGTATTGAATATCATTGCAACTAAACAGAGAAATACCATACCATCATCTTTTTTGTATCTGATAGATGGCATTATATGGCAATAACAGAGCAATACAATGACAACCTTGTCTTTTTCTGGGTTTCATGTACATCAGATGCCCAAAATGAAGACAATTTATAAAGAAAAATGAAGACTGATGAACTTTAAATGCTACTCTTATATAAGTGTGCCAGCTAACTAGAGTCCTTCAAGGAATTCCTTCGTATTGGAAAGCACATACAAGTCCAAAATCCAAATTCAGGTAACCACGTATTTTTCTCAAGGTGTTCTGTGTGCTTTGCTGAGTCTCAGGCTCCTAATATCCAGGTAGGAATTGGACAAGAGAGTCAGTGTTGGAGCGTGTGTGGACCTGGCTTTATTTCCCCTGGAAACCAAAGTGCAGGGAGCAGAAGGAAAGATCTTAATAGTTTGCACAGGGTCTCACCTGTGCAGGTGAAGCCTTGTGAACCAGCACTTCTGACAGGCAGACACACATCCTTCCAGCCAACACAGTGCAAAAGTCTTGCTGCACAGCATAATATTCTGAAGCTGTGTTGAAATTTGGTAACTAGTCAAAATTTCTTAAATATTATCCATCTCTAATCATAACTCTGCAGGTTTTCTTTTAAGGACAAAGGAAAGAACTGAGCCATGCTTGCTTTATAACTACAGTGCAAAAGGCTGAGATGTCTCTGTGCTACACTGAAAGCACAATCTGACCGCATGATGGGGTTTAGGAGCACCATGGAGACAGGGGAGTTCTGTCCTCAACAATTGCAATCCTTTACAGAAGAAACTGTGAGTTCATTTAATTGGCATGCTCTACCTGTATTTAGCATTTTGTAATTTTTAAATGGGTGGAAGCACATCATACACTGCTTATTAGTGGCATAGCAGGAAGCAGTTACCTGTGAGTTGAAGCGTGCCTAGAGGAGGAGGAACTTTTCTGCAAGTCTGCAGAGGATTAGAGAGTTAGAGGAAGTCTAATATAAGTGATGCTATTAATTATATATATATACACATGAACTGCATTCTGAACAGTTTAGGAGAGAAAGAAAAATGGATTTATAGTTTTAACACTCAAGACTAGCAATGACAGCAAAAATTAAAACCAAACTAGACACTATGGCCTTTATCATTCTCCCTGCTTACAGTTACAGAAGATATTTGTGCCTCTCGTGTGTTTACCAACACCCAATTTTCTTAACCATGTCAATACTGATAAGTAAAATGCTGATGTTAAATAATGAGTACTGTTAAGCATAATATATTCATCAGGCTCACACCTCAGAAAACAAGCACTCTGTATGGACAGATGGCTGCAGCCCATTTGTAGCTTTACTGGTGTGGAATTTCTCAGTGTGGTGGAAAGGGACAGGTTGTGGAGTTTGCAGCTTTCCCAAAGACATGTTAAAGGATACACTGACAGCTCTCCACAGACTTCAGGGAATCAGATCTTTATCACCTCCAACAATCAAATGGAATGCGATGCGCTCAATATTTGAACGCATTACATGGCAGGTTCAGTAAGGAACAGAAACCCAACTGTTTTGTTTGTCTTAAAGCAATAACCAGCAAACTTACAAGCCTCACCATAAGAACTCAAAGGTATAAGCACTTGTGTCTAGGTATAAAACACTCAAAGGAGGAATTGTTTAGTCCTACATAGTAGTCATTTATTTCTTTCCTTGTGAACAGTAAAGCCTGTCAGATGTCCATTATCATAGTGCTAGAAGCAAAAACCTTTATTGTTTCTTTCTTCTAAGGCAATAAATGAAGTGGTACCATTCACATTTTACAGATAAGGACAGTTAGCTATAGAGAACTGAAGTGTCTTGCCTAAGGTCACAAAGGAATTACTTAGACTGAGCTGGTGATCACTTATCAGTGCCATAAAAGAATTTGCAACTCAGGTAGCAAGTATTTATCATTAAATGTCATGAAGCAAAGAATAAAGACTCAGAAACACTCAGCATTCAACAGAAAGACATCTCAGGGGAGTCAGTCATCACAAATTGGAGTTCTGCAACAATGGGGCATCTGAGCAAAAGCAAGGCCAACGGCTAAATATTAAGAGTTACAGAAAGCATAGAACAAACAGAACATTACTGAAAACTTACCTAGTTTACAAAAGAAGTGGATATGGTATGAATCACATCACATGTTTCAGATTCTTACAGCTGCCTTGGTATCAGGCTTAGGAAAACCTGCTCTGATTTACAGCTTCGTCTTGAAACTATGTGAAACTTCCCCTTTTGTATTTTTGATGTGAAAACGAGATTTGCGTATTTCAAATTTTTCAAGGCCTTTAAATTCCCAGTTAAAACTGCAACACTTAAGATCAAACCAAAATTTTACAGGAGGCCCTGTGCATAAAAGGATGGTTTAACTTAGTAAGCTTCTACTGAATACAGCAACTTGAGTATTTAAAGTTTTCTAATTCTGTAGAAATCATAATTTGTACTGTTACAGTAAATACATCTTCTCACACAACCTGAGCTTTAGATCTGACCTAGCACCATTACTTATTGCCACTTTATTTTTTTTTTGTTGTTGCTGCTGGCAAATTTTACTAGCAATGTTTTTATATTGCTTTTCAGACACTTTTTATACCTGTTGGTCAAGAAACGTAAATTATTTGGAATCAAGAGTATTTTTGTGGAAAATTTGTTATACGATGCCAACGGAGATTTCTTGTTTAAGATAACAATTTGTAATCTAATTGTTGATCATTCTTAACCTACTGACATTGAGGTATAACAACTCTCTATAGACTTGTTTGAAATATATTATTTTCTATGTCGTTAACTTCAAGTATTTTGAAATTTTAGATGGCTTGGCAATTCACACATGAGTGTTTGCTTTGAACATCATTACTCTAACTAATGAGCAAGTTTGAAGTTTGATGGCCAGATGCACAGAAATAATTGACATTTTTATTCTCCCATAAAACTTTAATATGAACAGTAATAAACAGCTCAACTACAAAGCCTATTTTTATTTTTAAAACTGATTTATGTCTTTTTTATGACTATGTTTTTAGTGCTCTCTTTAGTTTTTACAGTTTATGGTAATTTTTGGTACTAGAGGTTAATTCCTCTGATTAGAAAAAATACCACAATAGAATGTATATAAGATTAATTACACTGCAGAATTGCTTGATCTTCTGATCTTTAGGATGGAAAAAATCCAGATATAAACTGCAATGAAATACGGCTTATTTCCTAGACTAGCAGAAGATCTTAGAATGAGAAGAAATGGGAACTCCATGGACAATGAGTACATGGTGATGCATAAGGATACCTCCACATTTCCAAGCACCTCCAAACTTTGAGTTTGCACAGCCACTACCTGCTTCTCTGCCAAGACAATAGTAATGCTGTGCAGAACATCTAAGCCCACTCAACACTGACCCTGAGCCCACAGAAGTGTGGAAATGGCAATTGTATACGTTTGCTTTACACCCCCTTCCTTCTGCTCTGACTCAGGTAACAGACTGTTTATATGAAACAATCAGAGAAGATAGTATGTTTTTCTTCAAAAGATTCTTCTGAGGAAAAAGCACATAAGAATTTACTCAGACTGGAGCTATGCGAGCTACGTGCCTCCAACAAGAAGACAAATTGGTGGGCTATGTGTATCTAGACTGGATTTCCATATTTGCTGTTGACATGCTCTTTCAGTGCCCTTCTGACTAATCCTTACAATTGCTGCCTCCAGAGCCTCACCCAGTGCTGCTTAGATTGAAATGGCTACATAACGAAGGAGGAAGAAAGGTGACTTGAGACAGGAAATTACAGGAGGAACTCTGCAACAGAAAAAAAAAATAGTTTAAATGCCATTTAATTAAATATTATTTTAGTTTCATGATAAGAACCTTTTGATGGCTATGAAAATCATTTTTTCCAGACCTGGAAGAAGATCAGTAGACAACACCAACATTGTAAAGCAATGCATGAGAAGTCTGCTAAAGTCAGAGCTAAATAGTATTCTACAGAACTCCCATCAGCATAAACACAACGGCAAGAGCTGCAATCCTTTTCAAATTGTAGTCAGAAAAATAAGGAAAGCTCTTCAAAGCATTTAATACCAACTTATGTTGTCTGGTACAGGAAATTACATATTAGTTTACATCTATCAAACACCTAACTATTAATTTTGACTCCAGCTCAGAGTTCTGATTTGAGTAAAGAATTTCTGGTCTTATAGGATGTAAGATCTTCTGTCTCCTTCAGTCTGTAAATGTGTGCAACACTTTTGTAAGCTGGTCTCACAACCCTAAATAGCACAGAGGGATATTTATGGGGTTTATTTGCTTATTCATTTGTTTGTAGCTTGGTTTTTTCCCCCTAGCTGTTCTCTTGAGGAAGAAGTAAGTTTTGTTAAACCAGTTAATTCAAAAATAGGCTGAGAAGCAGCTAAGTTGACAGTATATAGCACATTGTTACGTTTATTTGAATAACAAACTATTTTGATTTGATCTCAGTAATGAACAAATGGTCATAGAGTATTTTAAGTTAAAGTCACAATTCAGGGAAAACTACAGAGCTTGCTAAGCACAAGTTGACTGAAAGCCTCAGTCTGTTATCTATGAGCTCAGGCTACCAGTGATTTTTCATGAAATTTTTGATACCTCGAGTTCAAAGGCAGAATGGTTTTCATTATTTTTGAGCAGATTTGAAGCTAAAAGCATGTCACTGGAAATATAAAGAGGAGTAGTCACATCTGGGTTATACTGATCACAGTAAATAAAAAATTGATTCTCAATATACCAGGAAATAGTATCTAAAAGTATTCAGAAAAGACTTTAAATTATTCAATGTAGCATTTTTAGATACGCTTTCTGTCAAAGAGCTGTCTTTGAGAACTGTATTCAGCCTAAGGTTCAATACGTATTAAGACTCAAGCTGGCTTTATACCAATTGTGTCTCTTATGAATCCAACGCACTAGAAAAGGGCAATTTGGCTTTCTTACAACAAGTGTGATGTAAGAGCAGGTTCAGAACAGCCTAAATGACATCTGTGGGGTCTCAGAAGCTATACAGGCCAGAGACCAGTAGTGACACTTGGTTGCTTCCTACATATCATGTTGGGATTTCCAGGAGGCTCTTACAGGTCGTTGGATTCCAAACGTTGAGCAAAGATGACAGCAAAGAGGGAGAGGAGGAGGCAGTTTTTCTACTCATCTATTTCAATAAAGCTTAATCTTTTACATAAAAAATGTAAAAGTTTGAGTAAAATAATTGAGTTGTTCCTTTCGTTAAGGAACAACTCAATATGGCATTATTTAAGACCACAGAAGAAAACTTCTATAATAGGAAGGAAATGTCTGCGTAAATGACTGTCCTGGTCTGAGTTAGAATAGAGTTAAATCTGTTCAGTGATTTCACTTTTCAGCCAAATCTCTTCTAACTAGATGAACTTTCTGAAGTTAATGGAATATTTTTTCAGACAGTCTCTGCTTCTAGTAGTGCCAAAGTTTGATGTTTAGAGTTAATACCAAGCATTGGTGTACAGAAAGTCTGTTACTTATACTTGCTCCTTTTCAGTAGAAAGCTCAGGGATCACAAGGGTCAAATCCAGAGAAGTTCTGTCTTTGATCCTAACATGCATACATGATTCCAGTTCCAGAATCCAGCTCCTGAATCTGGTTCCAGTTTGCTGATAAATCCAGTCTGGGACTTCCTCAGTGCATGCCCACAGCATCAGTCGTGACCCGTGACATAACTGTTATCAGGAGGGCTGGGTTCAGTATGGTTTTGTATATATTTCTACATATTTAATTTTGTTGTTATTATTATTTTCATTAAAGCTGTTTTAATTTTCTTTTCCAGTTCGCAAGTACCTTATTACTTTTCTCTTCCCTTTGGGGAAGGGAAAGGGGTTAACTGAAAGCATCTGTCATTTGTCTAATAGCTGGCCCAGCCCAAACCACTGACAACAACTTGCATGGGTTCATCAGAAGAAAGCTCTACAATAATAGAAGTGAGGTAATATTAAAAAAACCCTATCAGCTTCCTTAAAGAAATTAATTACTTCTTTGACATCTCAGTGTTTTACAACAGCATTAAAAAATTATTTCTCACTACCCAAGGTATCATGGAAAGCATTGTTCATGAGCATGCGACAGAAAGGATCACTGTCTTCTACAACACAGGCAGCTTACCAAGTATCCTGGTATGCATACTGAATCAAGCAAGCTCTTTACTAGGTTTTTTTTGTGTATCTGGTGGTTTTATCAAGCAAATGAGGAAAAAGCCTCATAAATCCTTTTTTTTTTTTAATAATGCTCTATTTGTTCAATAGAATGAAAATACTCTATTCTTTAATATTTAAAAATGTATGATAATGCTTTTGATATAAAAGACACACAAATCGCAGTACAATAAAGGAATTTAGAGTATTTTCTTTTTGCCAGGGATACACGGCTCGTGGGAGGACCAGGAGGAGGTAATCTGTGTTCAGTCACTGCTTCAGCCTAAAAATAATTGAAATACTTCTTTAGCCTCTGTAACAATGTGAAGGAGTAGGAAAAGTGAGACATGATTTTGCAAATCCTCATTTCTTTAGAAGAGCAAGAGTCACAAATAAATGAGTGTATAATTTTAAAGCGTATCACTACAAACAAAGGATAGCAGGAGAGCAAAGGTGACTAAAAATCAAATTGAGCATAACAGGGCTGGAAGAAGCCGCTCACTGGAACCAGTAAGCAGCCCATGTAGGATAAATACAGTATATCAATACTAACATTTTGTCTCACTTCATTTTGCTAGCTTTCAGTGTGTTTGTATTTACTGACACTCATTTTACAATACTGCATCTGAACTGTACTTGATTTTTGCATTCACCCATTTCTTGTACTCCCTTCTTGTCCATCCTCTCTGACAACGAATGAAAAACCAAAATAGTTGAACTATAGAATTTCTAACCAAATGCCTAATTACTATTCCTAGTAACTTAAACAAACTCAGGTTTCTAACTAAATTACTTCCTCTCCTTCACCTACTGCAAGTTAGGAGAAAATTGGTTGCTTGGTCTCCACTTGTAGGCCTCTGATTAAGAAAGCTCTATTTAATTTATATATTTGTAAGACAGCATGATAGCAGCTTAGTCTATGAAACATCTCTTGATTCACTTAATATTTTCCAGAAGAAAGATATTATCACCAGTAAATAGAGACTTCCAGTGTTGATTTGAAAAGGTACCTGCCAGGCATTTAGATACTCTAACTGAGGAAGTTACCACTGCTCAGCAAGGCCCATGGAATCGTAACATTTGCAAATAACGTTGAGATTAATCTAGGTTCAGAAGAGTCTCTCCTCCTGTCAAAACAGCTTACTCCAAGAGAATCTCAAATTTCTTTATCCAAACGAGTTTAAAATGACTCCAAACACCTACCGGTTCCCTAGGGACCTTTCACGTAATTTAAGAGGATGCAACACGAAGATTACATTTTTCCCTCAGAATCAGCATAAATTTTCCTCTGCTTGCTGTCACCCTATTACTTATCCTTAGACTACTTCATATCATCCTAAACATTTCCACGGTTGCTACCAGCAACATCCCCACTGATAACAACGCTTCCAGTGAAAATTCCCATTGGTATTCACTCCTTTTCAGCACCTTCAATGCAACCACAGTGGACAATGTGTGCGTGTTTGAACACAGGAATAAGCCAACACCAATAAGGAAAAATGGTGCCAGAATCATAAGGAATAAAAAAAAAAAAAAAAAAACCAAAAATTATTAGAAAAAAAAAATGTAATTGTGCCCAAAAATAAAAAAAAAAAAAAAAAAGTTACTAGACCAGATGTGTATCCTTCCAAGTTTTTATGGAGACAATAAACCAAGAACTGGGTAATATATTCTGATCATCTGTTTTCGGCAGACTCAAAGTACTTGTCTGCTAAAATTATTGCTTTATGTAACAGTTTGTTCTTTTTTTGTTTTGATTAATGACTATGCTAGTTTCTGAGTAGCAACAGTTCCTACAGCTACACTGGAGAAAGCACATTTTTTGAGACTGCTGTTACCTGCTGGTGAGAAAATGACTGTCCTGCCAGTACATTTCACAGAATGCAACTAAATAATGTTCTAAAATAGAAATTGCTTAGTGCAGCTTCTAAATAGGTAAAAAAATTCAAGCATCCTGTTCTTGTTTTTCTAATTTGATTGCATTACATACCACGTGAATCTCCAGACAAAATAAATCGCTTTTAATTGAAATTAATTTACTATATAAACACATATTCTCTCTAAATATCTTCAGAAGCACTCACGCTTCCTCACCAACTCCTTTTGTCAGCTCAGGAAGTTTTTACACCTTTAAAGTTTTTTTCAGGTTGAGTGCAGTAGAAGTGCACTGTGCGTATGTCTTTTGGTGTTTGATCTCCACTTACAGAGTGTGGTCACAGACAAGCATGAATGAAAACATACCTTCATTTCACAGGCATATAAATCAAAACGGTAGCCTTCAGACAAGGAAACTGAATAGACTTGCACTGTTGCATAAGCTTGGATACTGTTGTGCTTTTTTCTGTTGAAGCAAAATGCAGAAAACTGGCAGAGGTAATTTCGATGCAGAAGATGAGCTGCTTTGAAATGTGATGGACAAACACAACACAAAACCCACTGCTTTCACTTCAGTAGTCTCCAGAAGCTTCCGATGCAATCTGTGCTTCAAAGAAATTAGAACAGTAGAACATGAGGGAAAATGTTGGGAGTTTCCATACTTGAAAAAAAAAGTCTTCAAATCTTTAGTATTTATGTGGAAAATAGGAAGGAGTAAGAAAAAAGAAAACAGAATAGCTCATTTCCAGGTCACCATGCTTTGATGCAAAAACCGGGAACCGAGTCTTTAAGAAATTGTTTGAAATTTATAGCAGAAAAGAAGGTGCTTTTATTTCCTATTGCCAAAGTTAAAGTTTTATGTTCAAAACTCTTATGAAAAAATGCATGGGATGAAAAACGCTCAAGTGGTAGCCAGATTTTGAGAGAGCGTTTGCCAGAGATTTGTGTTCAACAGCATGAATTGGACATATGGATTTAGTTACATTATGTGAAAAGAGTTTGGCATACAGAAGTTGTACTTCTGCAAAAAAAAAACAAGGAATGTAATGCAGAGGAGCCAGGAGAAAAAAAGTCTTTCAACCTAAGGTAGAAAGAGAAAGTAGATCAGAGTGTCGTGGGATCTTGTGTCTTGTAACAAAGGCAAAGTAAATTTCCCAGAGCATTCATGAATAAATCTAGAGCTTAGTGCCATATTCAAAAAATAAATGAGAACAATCTGTGTACAGGAAAGGTTAAGAGCAAGTCTGCTACTCTAAACTTATTTGGTTTCTGAATCCTATTATTGTGGGGTTTAGTTGTTGGTTTTGTTGGTTTTTGGTTTTGACTTTTATTTTTTAAGAAGAAACTTTTTACTGCACTGGGCCAGAGACAACTCTGTTAGCACAAAGGACATTCCAGAAATGAGTAAAGCTCTCTATGGCAAACACCAGAGGCTTTTCCAGTGAACACAGGGTGGAGAGGACACAGCCTTCCCACCAGAAAGCCAGCCAACACTTCAGTAACTTCCCCTCCCAGTTCCATGTCAGGTAGGTGGGGAGTCTTGCTTTCACTTTTAACCTCTTTCTTGCTGAGACTTCAGTTTGACTTTTCTGCTTTCTGCCAACATTTTCCTCTCTTTCCAAGCTTCTGGCTGCTGTCGCACATCTGTGAATGTCTCTTTATGTTTGCTCTTTCCCGAGCTCTCTGGCTTTGCAGGAAGGTTATTACTTTTATCTTGTGCACATCTTACCAAGAGAGTGGTTAGTTGCTGCATTAGTTGATTATTGTTCAGAATGGTGTGGGCCAGAAAAAAACCTTTACTTGGAGATTTAAACTTGCTGAGGACTTTCTACGTTCATTATCATTCTAATTCCTTGCAAAAGACCCCAAACCGCTTGCTTTCAACCCACATAATCTTCAGATGCTACCAGAAAAGGTAATTTATATAAGCAATGATTTTATGACGTGTTTGGTCTGATCAGAATGATAAAATCTTTGCTGTTACTTTTCTTATTTCAATAAACACACATCCAAATTCTTCTTGCAGTTAGATCTTCACTGTATTGCTTTATCAATAGAGTTGAAAAAACACAAACAACAACGGAAATGTAATGTTATCTTGTCATGAGTTTATTGTGTAGCCACTAGTCACTTCAGTCATAACCAAAATCCCACGTTTCAAAGCCTGAACATTCTTAAGTACAACTTTTTCTACTAGCTGCTAAATTACAGCCATGATCCCCCAGTCACAACTCCTGTGTCAGCAGCACAGGACCTGCAGCTTCTCAGTAATTTCATGCTTGCCTTTTCCCTGGAATCATTGTCAAAGAACAAGTTAAAAATGGTAAAAATACCAGGATCCTAAAAACGGCACTGCAAGACAAATCTAAGAAACACTAGAGGTTTTAAGCTCTCAGTCTGATTACTTCAGACTAACGGAGGATCAAAACCAACCCCGTGTTTAATATGAAATCTTCAAGTTTGTCTGTATATTGTTCCTTCGTGCAGCTGTGGGCTTGAGGGTTCTAAAAAAAAGCCTGAGACATGGAGAAAAACAAACTGGACTGGCAGTGCCCAGCATAAGTCTGAGGAGCTGTGACGCACCACAGGAAAACTACAGAGCAAGTTTGGGTGATGACTTTGACCAACTCTATCTTTGACCTTTCCTCAGTCTTTGTAATTATTGTGATTTTCTTTCATTTTATTGTGGTTTTTCAAAAATGTATCTGCGCTTTACAAATGCTCTGTTTGCTTCAGTAGAAAGAATCCAAACAAACAAGGAAAAAACCAAGCCAGAAGCACAACCCCTAAGCTTGAAACTATATATTAAAAGCAGGAATGGACAAATTCTGCATCCTCAGACATCTCTCTTAATCCTAACCATGCGTTCAGAGAGAGAAAGCAAAGCTGGCTGTATTTCTACAGTGTTTCTTCTGTCCTTGCCAACCTGACCAATGTCTGTTAGTGACTCCACACACAGAGCCAAGAAATGATGCCCAGCCCCTGCAGCTGGATGGGTCTGCCCTGTTCCTGGGGAGCTGATGAAAAGTGCTGTGCAAACTGGGTCTGGACACCCCAGTTACCTTCTCTCAGGAAAAAAGAGTGTAGTTCACACTGAAAGACAAACTACTATTAAACAGAGGACATAAAATTTCAACTTTCAAACAAGCATCATAATATTTCTGCATTATTTGAAAAAAGACATCAGATTTACAGTACTTTCTTCAGAAGTAAACCATGGATGATTGAAAAGCCATTTTTTGTCCCTGTAGTGGAACATGGCTTTATAATCTGAAACCAGCATCTGCCAAAGAGGTTACCATTCACATGTACCAATGAACTATAATGCAAGACTGAAAAATTAATTAAACCATTGTTTATTCAATTACATGCTGTGCTCCTGCTCCATCTAGATAAATAAGCTGAATAAACTTCTGAAATATTTCAGCCTGAAGAGCCTGAATCCTATTATCAGCTGCTAAATTAAACATTTAGAAGGCTACATTCCATGAAAGGGTATTTCCAAGGACCTGTGGCGCTTCTAAAACAGCACATTTAAAATGTTCTGGCATTTTAAACAAACTTACCTTGAAATTTTTAAGAGTCTAAATTTGCCTGCAAATGAACTAACTTCCATTTCATGTTTTTTCCATCAATGTTTATGCGGTAAAATATTTTGTTTACATTAACTGAATGGAAACATCCAATAAATAAGACATAGTGTGTGACTAGGTGCGATTTCAGAGCAGACTACCGAAACTTTCTGCTTCTGGGCTGCCACCACAGTTGTCTTATTTACGCAGAGACTCCTTCTGCGTTAGTATTTCCATGACACTGATAGGGGCATAGTTAAATTCACTTGTAAGGAGATAGTACAACATGTCAATGGTGAAAGCAAGACAGAGACTCGGGCTCGGGACCAACAGCATTAACAATTAGCAAAAGTTACAATACAGAGCACATATACTTGAGCACAGAAACCACCTGGCAAGTGTCACTTTACAGTCCAGCATGTGCAGAAAAGCTTTCAGAAGTGATGAAGTTTACAGCACCACTGGAATCATTTACTTTTACTACATGAGAAACTGGCAGCAAGAGCAGTTCCAGAACAAAATTTCTTCCATTGACCTACACCCTTTTGGAGATGGGGAAAAAAACCAAAAAGCTCATGTATTCAGAGACTGAAACCAGGTTATGCTACGCATGTATCACAGGGACATCCACTGGTTTAGCAGCTTCAATCATCATCACTGAAGCAAGTGCTTCATATTTGTATTTGACTCTTGGACAGAGATTTTAATAAAATTATTAGCCAAAAAGAAACAGCGAGAAAAAAATGTATCCCACGGAAACTCCCATTTCCTTTAAGCAACACAAAAGAGTTCTCACCTTAAAACAACAAAATGAAATAAAAATTGTTGTCCCTGCTGAATTACAAAGCAGAAGTGGAAGAACTTCAAAACCAGACAGACTACTTACTCATTCTGAGTAAGCAGAGTCAGTATGAGAAGTTTTACACTCATCACGTTGCACTCGTGCATTTTCTTTATCTGTAAACGAACTCTCAGGTATATTTTACACACTGCTGAAAACATCAGCAGCAATTTCCCTCGACTGGATACAGGCCTCTGAGTTAGAAATCTGAACCCCGCATGATCCTGTTGTCTATGCAATACAACATTTTTCCAGCGCAATGCACCCCTTGATTTACCACTGGATGCAATAACCTTTGCTCAGCAGTGAGGGTGGCAAGGCATCACACAGCTGCTAGTATAGTCTGAACATTTATGTAGCACAAATGAGTTGGCTTTTGCAACAGCAGTGACAACACAGCTGCAATTCAGCACCCCCAGCCTAGAGAGAGTCACAAGATTTTTCTCCTGTGTCTTGTAACAAAGAGGACATACGGTGCTCATAGCAGAGGTCAACTTGTTTAGTGGGGAATGTTCAACGCAGCAACTTCAGGCTGAGTCTGTGCTGGGGGATTCCATAACTGGATAAGTAAGTTGACCCCCAGAACCATCACTGTTCCCTGATCCTGCTGGTGGTAGTGACCAAAATCAGGCCTTGCATCATCAGGCCCATTCAGCACAGCACATTTGACATCAACAAGTCATTCTCAATTTTTGAAAGTGAGTGGGTCTAGCAAAGTCATTGCCATCTTTGTCTTGCTTCACACGTGTACAATACTGGTGTGCTCTGTGACATGATTCAAAGGCTTTCTGGTGAATCTTGGAGAGAGGGATTTGATACTGGAGTGTCAGGAGAGAAAGGATCATGGGTTAAGCTCAGAGATACCCGTTTTGATGCTGGAAACCGAGAGCTGTTTAGATAACAGCTCAGGCTTCACAGCATCAAAATCCTTTACTCATTCTTGAAAGAAAAAAGAATGGGCAGAAATCTGACTTAGGCAATTAACTCTGAAAATTTCAATGTTATTAAAGTTTACAGCCCAAATAGAAAAACTTCTGACTGTAACTGAGACCAAGAATTCAAACATGCCACCACTCCACAAACTGAGCAACCAGAGCTGAGCCCCAGTGACCCCCCCCAAGGCAGCACTGGTGACCTACACTTGCACTGGTTGGAGGCACTGTAAATCTAGTCTGCCCAGGGGAATGTGGTACTGAGCTCAAGAGGTCAGACTAGTCCTTGCTGTCCTCAGCACAGATTTACTAGGGCACTAATGGGGTTTTAGCCCTTCCAACTCACTCAGTGACCCTTCCTCATGCAGAGTATATGGAATTTATGATCGATGACATGCCAGTCAGACAGGTAATTGTTGTGCAGCAGACCCGGACTTCTACAGAAAGCTTGGTTTTCCTATGTCTCTGCAGGTACAACTACAGAGATCCACCAAAAGTTCATCTAAAAGGTGCCCTTACATTACTAGTTGCTGCACATGAATATGCATTTCAGTCTTGTTGGGACGTGGGCAGCATCTATCCTAAGAAGCCAAATCTCTTCAGACATTCCCTCTAATTTTCCTATTCAATACAGAAGGAAATAAAATGCAAAATACGCGTGCATTTCTGCCTAAGCAGGTCTGCAGCCTCAAGTCTGTCATGACTGAAATTTCTATAGTTCACATTAAGAAGGACAGACCCTTATGCTAGAGAGTCAAGGAGTCACTAACTCTAAAACAAGATCTGGTTTGGAAAGGGGACAAATGCAAGTAAGAGAATTTTTTTTTTGCTGCCCTTCACTTCTGCTTCCTACAGTACTCTGTGGAGCAATGCCAATCTAGTGATGGTACCTTCTTTTCCTAAAGAGTAACCTTTGGGGGGGTCTTTCTGGGTGTTTAATAACCATTACCAGAACAGCATCAAGGAGGCTTTATGGTACAGGCTGCTGACCTAGGTTTGATATTTATTTACACAGAATTACTTTTTCTTTCACTTGAAGTTTTTCACTGCTTATTCCAGCTATTCTCAAAGTATTGTGCTAGATCTGGAAATAAAAATGGAGGGTGATAATATAAATGAAGACCTGCCATCCCTAATTATAACAAGGCAAAAAGGGCTCATGTGTTAGTCCTCTCTCTTCCAAAAAAAGAAAATCTCCTCTTTTTTTCCAACTCTTAACTGCTTTAAAAGACAGTTCAGAAGAAAACCAGCTGGCGATGGATGCAACTACCTGCTCTCTTTGATGTACTGCTGTTGGCATTCATTTACATGTCAGACTTGGTCTTAACTCTGCAATAGATACAAAACTGCCCTTGTTGAGTTTATCAGTAGATCTCACACTATTTATGAGTGTGGGTTTTTCACAACCATCGTTTCAAGAAACAACAGAACTTTCTGAATGTGCACATTCATTTTTCTTAAGTCAAAAATACCATATATCTTCACTAATAGTTTTATCTGACTGTATTTGAGGTCAGTCCTCAAATACATTGAGTCCTCCTCTTTACAATTCCACTATATTCTTGGAAAGCTTACAGGAATTCTTCAATTCTTCGATTCTTACATTTTCCCTTGTCACTTAACTTCCATATAACCTGTTATTTTCTCAGGTTTGCTTTTTTATTTTCACAAAAGATTTAGAAATAAACCCTTGCTCAAAGCCCCTACATGAAAATTTTTGAAAAGGCAACCAAATTCGACCCCAGTTAAATTTACTTCCTTCAGTCATACGGTACAAAGAAGCCATAATTGGGAATAAATTTTTCTGTATTTGATAGCAATTGCAGCATATCCAGACACTACATGTGAGACTATCTAGAGGATCTCTAATAGCCTAACTTGTAAAAATGATGATTAAACATCAAAAAATGTTTTTAAGCAACTTGTCCATTGTTTACAGAACAACATGAGAAATGTGGCATAAAGTAATTCATTGCTGTCTTATCCCTGTTTCTTTACACTACTCCTGAGGTATATGCCCTGTGGAATGAGCTATTGTAAAGCTGCTCTTCACATAAGCCCTTAAGATTGGAAGCTCATTATGAGCAGGCATGTTGGTGATGAATGCTAATGCCATTCAGGGCTTTCAGCATCAGTCCCTTTTCAGCCCCTGATTACCCAGAGAGCAGTTTTCTGTCCCACAGCACTTACTGTCTCTCCTGCAGCAACAGTGCCTCAAAATGACTCCAGTGATTCAGCTATTTCCTTTGAGAGTCTCTTCAGCTCTGACTGCAGCACAGGGACAGAAAGTTAAAAAATAATCCATACTGACTTGAGTCAAAGGGGAGGTTTGTTTTAGAAAGTTCTATGTGCACTGGCTGCCTATGGACTATG
Source organism: Todiramphus chloris collaris (assembly GCA_025345505.1). Lineage (NCBI taxonomy): Eukaryota > Metazoa > Chordata > Aves > Coraciiformes > Alcedinidae > Todiramphus > Todiramphus chloris. The sequence goes on from JANVCC010000030.1 coordinate 18,234,680, forward strand.
GCTACATTTCTGTGTCTTTCCTGTTCAATGCAATGGTCTGATGTAAACCAGGGCAGAAGGAAGCAATGATCCATCAGAGCATTTAAGCCCTTCTTCAGTTTGCGGTCCCTGCACTGTTCCACTGGAGTTCATGTTACTTTTCTCCATATTTGAACTTGTGGGTATACAGTTTGCCTCTTGGTCCTTACTGTGAGTTTAGAGTTTTGACACCTTCTTCAATGTTCACATAAACTGAGAGAGAATTTTAACATATAGTCAGAAAATCCAACCTGCTCTAGGAGGTCTTTCTGAATTAGCATTAACTAATGAATCCTCTAACAGTTGCACACAATTGAGATGGGTATAAGTTACTGAAGCCTCGAGGCTTATTGTACTTGATACTGTGGGCTTTCAGGGAAGGTTTTCTTTGTTTGTTTCTTTTTGTTTTGATCGAGTGCAAGTATTCACTGCCACCTTTGTTTTGTAAGAGGCAGCAGTCCCTGAGTACGTTTCTAAACTGAGCTATGGTTTATGGGAGATCTTATGTGGAACAAAAGCCAGATTTGCCTTGGAGTGATCTGAAATGCAGCCTCACTGTGCTGTAGCGGTAATAAAACAATGTGATCCTGCAGAGATATACAGGTGTACTTTTCTGAATATACGAGTGACTTCATAGCACCATTGAAAGCCCCTAAAAGCTAAATGAAGTAGATCTTTGTACTTGTGAAAAACAATCAGTCCTTTGAATGCCTCGGGGAGAGCACAGATGAGCTTTGGTTTCTGCAGAGGCTGGGAAACACAATAGGGTACAGGGACTGAAAGCACCATGGAAAGCTGGCATGAGCCACTCTCTTGTCTTGTGACATTTCATTCTTTCCCTATAGCTATAGAAAGCTCTTCCCATTGTGTGTTCAGGGAGCATTTTTTTTCTGTAGATGCAGTGATTCTCTCCACCTTCTCGCTACAAGGCCTCTACAATGGAGGATTGTGGCTATTTAATTTTTGCATTCTTCGTTACATGTTGTATTTCTTTCAGAAATCAGCAGGTCAGGGAAGAAGAGAGGAGGCAGCATGTTGCTGACCAAACACAGGGTGAGAAGCTTCAAGAGACCAGGGACAGAGGAGACAAAGATGGAAGATGGAATATGCACACTTTGTCACAGCATAGAAAGTTGTGGAGTCAAAACTAATCCTAGAAGCAACAGGCAGCTTGCAAAGACTGACACAGCCATATGCCACTAGTTTACAAGCCCATTTTGTTTCTATTTCCTCTCACTTTGTTGTTCCAAGTTTCCCTTACTTAAAGAGTTTGAGACTTTAGTCTAAGCAGATCTCCTTCAGATCTCTGCTTGGATCTGTCTGTCAGGGATATAAAGACCTGGTCAACCATGCAAGGTTACAAGGTGTTTCCTGGGAACACTGTCCTGGCAATGAAAGAAGAAGAAAGATGAGGATGGTTCACAACATCTATAATTTCAAAAGAAGCAAACGTGACAGGTCTCATGGAATAGGATTTGGGCACAAGAGAGCTGGATACAGTTTCCAACTTCACCATGTGACAACTCACTTAATCCATCTCACAGTCTACGCTTCCACCTCTACACTGGGGATGTATTCTCCACTTCCTTGGATTATTTTTTTTTTTACTAACATGAATAATGTCTTAATTTATGGATTGATAATCCTTGTAAGTACTGAGAAAAAGGGGTTAACTGTTTGAAACCTTTTCAGAAATCCAATCTCCCCTCCCTTCCAGCTTCAGTTTGAAGCCATAGAGTTAGGAGAAGTCATCTCCAAGGCATGATGAATTCTCTCTGACTTGCCCTCCATAGTAAAGGTTCCCTGTCAAATGCACAAGGATCTGCAAGATGATGCGTGTACCCCCTTTTGTCTTATCAAGTCATAGCTACACACCTAAAATAAGATATTTTTCATGGCAAAATGGTATCACTCTCCTTTCACAAATGGGATAGCAATACCTGTTTTGACAGTAGGGGAATAAGAACGCCGGCGAGCTGTGAGGGAACACAAGCATTACAGAGTGCACATTATGCACAAAACAAGCTACCTTCAGAAAGCTGTCTGACTTAGCATTAGCCAATGTATACATACAATAATTAGGATAAAACATTGCCAGGATACATGGAGTAACATACCGAGTAAACCACATACCAGCAAAAATGAATGAGACTCCAACTTTAATAAAGTACATAAAGATGCATACCTCTACCATTAGCAAGCAAATGCTCTGTTTATTCTGGATTTCACTGAGGATTCATTTGAGAGTTTAAGTTAGAAAACTAATCCTGACATCTCATCTTGGTTGAATACAATTTTCTCCATACTTCTCTTTATGTGATGGGAAAGTTATATCTTTCCATTAAAAAACCTTCCTAATCGAGGCAGCTTGGAATAGAAAAGGAGGAGAATTTAAAGTGAAACTGATTCTTGGAAGAGTGGTTCTCATGAAAGCAGAACCTCCACTGTCCTACGTTTTAAACCATTTACAAAACCACAAACTAGGTCACGGCACAACTGGGTTGACATTCTGCTCTAAGGAATCTTTACTATAAACATTCATCAGCGGGCAATGAGCCCATAGTGAGATAAGTAAAGGAAAATGGTTCCCTCCACCCCCCATATCCCTGGTATGGCAAACTGTATATTTTTTGCTAAAAATACCTTGACGTATTTCTTGCAAAATACGTAAAATAAAATGTTAAAAACTCCCCTTTATTTTAAGGAACAAAGGAAATGAACAGCTGGATGTCTAAGAGGAAAGCAATAAAATCTCCATGGAAATAAAATAATTTATACCTTGCTTGATTTTAGCCATCATCTTCTTGTTTTATAAACCAACAGCAGGGGCAGAGAAAAACTGAATACCACATCTCCAGTCATTTAAATTTGGTGAGGAAAAAAAAAAGGCTCCTGGTGAGGATACACATCCCTAGGCTAGCAAAGAGCTCCACTGTCTGGCAGATGTTATTGCTTCCCACTTAACTCCCAAGCCAAAAAATAACCAGTGACAAATCAATTACCCAGTCGATCAACCCCAAACAAAAGAATTACATAGCTTAAAAGTACCCAGTGACAGCTCACATCCTTTTAAATACACTTCCATGTTTGAAATTAAACTTCTACCATGAAGAAGTATATGGACAAAATGTAAAGTGGCACTTAGGCAAAGTGGTGACGCCGAGTGAAGAATCATACAAAGCCCACTGGAGTCTTTCCTCTGCCATCGACAGTCTTGGCTCAGCTCCAGTACATAACTAATGGTGAGATTCTGACATCACCAGTACTTTCTGTCAACCCAAGATTGTTATAGTTTGGTATACTGACATTTTGCGGTCAGAAACTAATCCAGATTATGCACAATCTGCCTACATTTTGGCATATTGCGCACAATACGTACAAGTCACAGATTTTTTTTTTCCAAGGTAGCATAATGCTGCACAAAACGATGCTGCTCTTTGTAAATTGTTTTGTAAATTGCCTTTATGACTATTACCCCAGATCTTTATCTTTCATAACAACATTATTCTTTTCACCTTTACAGCAAAGCTGGATATGGCCAGTAATATCACCCAACACTTCCAAAGTACCTCATCGGTGTTTGCTCATGTGGATGAAATTACATTTCACGGTGTATAACAGAATATTTTGCATATAATGAATGATCAAACCATATTTTGCTCTATGCCAAATGTAAGTATAAAAGTATGCCACTCTTCCCATTCATTTCATTACAAAATTAAAATTCAAAGTATCTAGGAGGATGCTGTGGAATAACACAGTGACAGAAGACTATAAAGCCTTGCTAGGAAGGAGATAAGGATGATAAATGTTCAGAAGAAGCAGAATAAGGACAAGACATGAACCAAAAATATTTTAAAGGACATCAATCATAAACTAATACATACCATCAACTCCAGTTACACAAGTGCATGCATAACTGGCAGCAAAGTTAATTCAATGAAGAATTACTATGAAAACATTCTGATTTTATCAATTAGCTGTCTGAATTGATTTGGCCTTTTTTTGTGGCAAGGTTTCTCAATCAGTGAAGGACAGATTATGACACATGGCTAGTACTTCATACACTGTATTCACAGTCTGCTTGTCACAGAGACTGCTGGTAAATGAGCTCGACCTCTATCCTTTAAGTCAATGCATACACCCCAGTAAGCAGTCTGTCCTGAATAAGCTGTTGGAATAGCAGTTCTCTCAGGCTCAGGAAGCATTTAATGTGGAAAATTTATCACAGTGTTCAACAGGCATGAATTTCATCATAACTTAGGTGCTCTCTTAAATTTGAACTTGGATGGTTCTTATCCCAGAAGCAATGTGTAGGGTTTAGAAAGCTCTGTTCTCCCCCTTGCTGTGTTTTGCACTGTTCCTTTCCAATCGAACTACTCACACTTCGGCTAATTGCATGAAGTTTTCCACATTATGATGGTCTGTCTTGGCTTTTACAGATATTTAAGTTTTGACTTTTTCACACATACTTCCTTGAGATCAGAATTAGGCCCACGCAGGCATTTGCTTAAAATGCACACAGGCAGGAAAAAAACAGTTTTCCTTTTGTCTGGCCTGTTTAATTAGCTCCTTCGCAACACTATTACAAATGGAAACCTATCTTTCTGGTGCCTTGATTAGTGTTGGACATAAACCACCCCATTTCTAAAAACAGTCTTCAAGGAAACACAGGTACAGGAATTAAGGCTCTGAACTAATGCATACAGAAACTCCTGCTGCATTACTCGATTCTAAGCATGAACTGGTTTAAGGGAGAGAAGTACAATAATTATGCAGCTTTCACTAACCAACAGAAGCATGCTAGCAAGATAATAAATAACAACAAGAGACAGATAAGCTTCTTTTATTTGTAGACAGAGAATTGGGAGACAAGTTCAATCCTTTTTCCATACAAAGTATTACACAAATGGCCTCTAGAGGGATCCAGGTTATTGCTTTTCTGATTAAACTTCTTAAGCTTTTTGGTTGGGTTTTTTTCCTCTATTACTTTTAAACAAGTTCGTAATTCATCTAGAAATAATGATGCAATCATTTTACATTAATGGGTGGTAGAAATACAGAGCTCAAGTCTAGGAGGAAGCTTTTTGTAAACTCAGGCATTACAAAATCTGGAGGGTAAGGTTCACATCCCGTAGAAGTCCAGTCTCAAATCAGCTCTCAGCTCATGTAAGAGTGAATAAAATAATAAAACCCCAAAGTAGCACCTAGACATTTAGCTACCTATCTGAAACTCTTCTGAACTGGTGAGTCTGCACAATTACATTAGGAATGTGGTAAGAATTAGGCTCGTGTTTCTGGTGAATGAGTCACTATTTCCCATTTCAGCTCCTAGAATACTAATGAAGTAGTATATTGCTTCTAAATTATTGTCTCTGGCTTCGGCTTTGTTTGCCTGTATGATTTCACCCAGTTTGAATTTTTACAGTTATGTTTTTAATAAAGCAGGCATATAAGAGTTCCAAGTTAAATGAACAGCTATAATTTCATTCTACGATGTCTATATTCCATACATTCTACATTCTGGTTTAATCAAACAATGGATATGACAACTAGCTTCAAGCCAGCTTCAAAATTCAATCTATTAAGCTTTTGCTGAGTGCCCACTGCATATGCAATCAAATGAAAGTAAATGTAATGGCTTGGAAGCATAGGAAATGCCTGTGTGTATAGGTGTGATAGGAAGTCCCAGACGTGCTCTCACTCTGTTTGCAGCTATGTTTTCAAGTTCATATTCTGGGGAAAAAAACACCCACAACATTTTCAGGGACCCTTGGGTGCCCATAAAATTATTACATGCAGATACTCAGCTACTGTCTTATTCTTCTATTTGACAGAAGTCTGGTTTGGCTTGTGAAAACCAAGATAGAGTGAAAAGGATAACTAAACAGTTACACCAAGTTCCCATTGGTCCACACCCTGTGATGGGAAAAAAGGTCACAGTCCTGCCATTAGAGATGATATACTGAAACTGGGCCCTGTCCATTACAGTTTGCAAAATACAACACAATACAAAGCCATTCCAAAACCAGTTCAGTCCACTGAATTAAAATTTTCATCGAATTTTATTCCTGCTGTTAGAGTATTAATAGATGTTCTGATAGCACACCAAGAGAGAACCACAGCTCTGTGTCACAGGCATTTGGCTAGGGTACAGGTGTCATTCATACACCACCGAACACAGCACCAGATCCACAAAGATATTTACTGTTTCTGATGTCCAGCCCATATAATGCAAACAAATCATCTTCTCCCTGACAACAGTTTTGTGAAGACAATTCATTATTTGGAAGGGCTTAGCTAGGTGACTGCACCACAAATTCAGGTAGAAAAACTCAACATATTAAACCAGACTTCAGATTAAAAAGAGAGGCATGATCCTCCTCCAGTGAATGCTACAAGAGCTTCTGTCTCCAAATGTGAAGTTAAAATCTCCTGCTACTGATTATTGGGTTTGAATTTCAGTTTGCAATGAAAAACCACTTAATTAAAAATGCTAGTATAAACCAGGCAAAGTTGCCTTATTCTTTATTGTGTGCTTAGTAAAATATTAGAAAAGCTGCAGAATTAAACATTTAAGCGCTTTCCTAAGGGTGAAATAATAAAACAAACAACCATAAATTGGAGTCTACATAAACATTTCTCATTCTACTAAGTGTGCTGCTAGCTGAATCACTTGATTACACTTTCTACCATTTAGTAATCTAAACCATGGCATACCTCCTAAACCAAGTACTTTCAATATGATTATAATAATGTTCCAATTAAAAAGAATATAAAGTGGTTTTCCATTCATGGATTAAGTAGAAGGACCACTTCCTAAACCCAGGATGTTTCCTTTGTTATCCTGCTTGTTATTTCCACATGAAATTTTCTCTCCCTGTACTTTTCTGCTATTATCTATAAAAGCAAGCATAATTTGTTTTCCTCTAGTTGGAATGCACAGAAATAGTTAAAAGGTTAGGCTTTTGTGGTGGTTTTTTTTTTTTTCCCCCTAACCTTCTAGAACTTGAATTCACGTTTCTACTACTTAGCTAATGCTTTATTTGCATTTGATTTTTGTCATTACAAACTATCAGAAATTAACCTCACTGGACGTAAGAGAAGATATCATGTCACTCTTCCTTAGGAGAAAAATTACACCAACTGTAAAGACCATTATCATGGTGTATTCCCCAATCTGCAAAACATACATCATGAAAAGAAACCTGAAAGAAAATTAATGTGCTTCTATTGAAACATATTCAACTATCTATGACTTTAAACAGTGAACAGAAGAACCTGGTAAAGGAATTCGTGGTGAAACAGCCAAACCATTCCTCTACAACCTCCCAGCAGTCCTAAAACGATCTTTAGTAGCACAACTACTAATGACCGTATATTTACAGTAATGAAACTGTTAGTAGCATGTGCCTTTTAATTAAACTACTGGTTCATTCATTTCTGGTTCGCTCTTTGGTATGCATTATTAGGTTAAAATAAGCAACTCCACAATAATACATGAAAAGAGAGAAATATTTCTCATTGTATTCCCTCCAATATTTGCCTACCTTGTCACTGCCCATTTTGCTTCCTTACTTGCTCTTTGTCACAGAACTTCCGTCTCCAGATGAACCATCAGTAACTAAGAAAAGAGTAAAAGATCTGTAAATTTAAAAGGCAATCAAGCCTGACCCTAGAATCCTTCAGCCAGGAGAATTACAGACAGGAGTAACCGTGATTCTGGAAGACCTGCAGGGGGAGTGAATTTGGCGAATTTATTTGCGCCAGATGCATACGACAACGTGACTGGTTATTTTCCATTGCATAGAAGACAAAGTTTGCCTTTAAAAAAATGCCTTTACCTATCCTAAAGCATAGTGTACTTTTGAGAAGGTGCACTAAATCTCACTCTTCTACTCAGCTACCTATTTTCATAAAATTCGTAGCAACGAATTGCACAAGTATCTGTGAGACTTCAGTTTAAACTAGTAAATCAGTTCAGAAGTATATAGAGAATACACTCACTCACACACTGAGGAACAGACTGAGGGATAAGGAGCAAGACAGGAATCTCATTAGCAACACCACGGCTCAGCAATGGTGTATCTCAGAGAAAGAACCAGCCAAATTCTTTGCTAAAGTTTCAAGAGCCTGATTCAGATACGTGTAGAAGTATGGCTTGACATGCCATTGTTGAGACAGACTACAAACTCACACAACTTCATCAAAGGCTCAAACGCTCATGCTTCTAATAATGCTGCTGCCAGGGCTGCAAGCCCTTTTATAATCATTCTAATTATAAGTGCCCACACCTGATTGTCCTAATTGAAGACCACCTGTCCACAATTGTGTGTGTGTTTCTTTCTGTTACAACATTGATGAGCTTTCCCTGTTTGTGAACTGGGGGTTCTTTTCTTAGGACTTTCTGGCCTCCTCAAGGGTACACAGATGTACATTCAAGGTTAGCTATCTAATTCTGATTCTAATTCCTTGGACAACCCGAGGCCTCCCACAACAGATATGCTATTTTCTAAAGTTTCTAAATTGCAAAAGTATGTTTACTGACTTGTCAGGAAGACATTTCTATTTCCTGTAATCAAGATGGACTGTAAAAAAACAATATACTTGTATCAAGTAACAGAGGTCATGAAGCAGTTTCTAATGATTAAGTCATAAAAAGTGCATGGGAGCATAATAACCCTTCCAGCAAGTCAAAATGCTTTATTTACCAACAGATTAAAAAAAAAGGGGGCTTAGAAATAATGTAAGCAAAGTAGAATTGTGGATACTGAATTCAAAATAATAAGACTTCATTTATTCTACACTAGGAAAACTGTCTAATTTCAATGGTGTTTTCCAAGGAGCACTAACTCCATGTCCGAATGTCACGCACTTTGATAATAAAACAGGAATGAATAAATAAACATTGTTATATTAAGCAAAAGTAAAGCAACATATCTACTCATGGTAGATTTTCCCACACAGCTCTTTGACATATTCTCTGGAGAGACTGAGTGCATTGATTTTTATCTCTCTATAATGTATAATAAACATATATATACACAGCATATTCTGGCAATTCAGCTAGAAGTGTTTTCCCAACTACAAAATCCCAGTTGATTCCTCACAGAGGGAGTAAGGAGGCTTGTAGCCTGCACTGTTGTATTTGCCCTACCACTAAGGCAGTTTGACTCTTATAACTACAATGGAAAAGGCTGCTCTAAAATTTTATATGCTTCGGGCTAGATCCACTTTATTGTTAATATTATTGCTCACAAGATAAAATGAAAAGAATTATCCTCAGCAGAATCGTTTGCATGGGTATATTTTCAGCTCCTGATCAGCTGAATACATCAGCAGAGACTCCTGCCGAGGTCACTTCACTGGTATCAGTCAATTCTTGTCAGATGGTAAGGTTTCATGACAAAATGAAGTACCAACATAACCAATGGGATTTGTGTTGATAGGTACATGGATATTTAATAACACAAGCTACAATGTTGCAGCAAGTGTAAATGCAGCACAGAAAAAAAACTTGAAGTCCTTGCTCTTGAATAGTGGATGAGAATATTACAAATACCATTGTTTCTAAATCTTTTATTAAACATTTAACTGAATCTGCTGTGGTTTCTGTTTTTCTAACCCAGTGCTTTTAATCTAAAAAGAATATCTGAATTCCTCCTTTAGGTGATATGACTTATTCTCATGACTTGTTTGCATTTTTATTATCTTCTAAAATGATACGGAATAAACTGTGTCCAACCCGAGTTTGAACCACTGTCTTGAAACTGAACTTAACCACTTGAATGGACTGTGAATGGGACTTAAAAATTATTTAGTTGCTTCTGCCTTAATAGTACTGCTTACTTGGGCACATGCAAAAAAAACCCAGAACATTCTTAATTAGTTCATCGGAAAGGAGTGCTTCCTAAGAGCATCTTCCTAAGCTGTGTTTATAATTATGAAGTTGTCATCCTAAGGGGAAAAAAATGTAACTGCTTTCATGCTTCTGCTATGTTGTTTTAAGCTAATGAGTTTGTATTTGAATTTTTTAATTATTTTATATTCTTTATATAAAAACCTTGCCCAAGGTTTTGTTAGTCAGAACTAATATGTGAAGACGTAATGCCATTGTCTAAAAAAGGCTATGATGATTATTTGGCTGATATTATTTTGGACTTTTGAATGCTGCTGCAATTCCCACTGAAAATGGACTATTTCAAGTAATCACACTGACTACCTCTACTTACATATTGAACATGAGAATGAAGCATATCATTCTGAATTCATATTAGCAGCAAGGTAAAACACTACTCAAGTTTCTATTTCTGAGTTAAAGGCAGAACTGAACGCTTTTTGCCTTTCAAGAAAAATGAGTCTTAAGATGTTGAAGACACTGTAGGTAAGATGCTTATACCTTTTCAGCAAGTAAAACACATTTCAAAATGTGCCTGGTTGTAGAAATGGAACACAAATTATAGTCATCAAAAGATAAATTTCTAGAAGTCAATAGACCTTGGATCAATCTTACTGTCAGAGCAGAAGCACTAGAATTAGGTATGCAAGTGTCTATCAGCTTATGTGGTCACTGGGTTGATCAGATGCAAATGGTATATAGAGTTGAGAAGCCACAGAGAGGTGATGTTGGTACACTGGAAATGGAAACAGTTGCAAGCACTGTAATGTAGGGAGTGAGGAGAAGACATAAACTTGTCTCATTTACAAATATGAATTTTGACACAGTCTAAAGTAAATGAGAAAACTTTCCATGGAATTTAGGACACTTACTGAATTTCAGAGTTGGGTTAGAGTAAATAACTGCATTCAAAAGCAACACTTCGGGTATTGTCTCTTTTTGAAATGTCTGTTTTGAGTTCTTTGTTTATATTCTTAGTGCCTTTAAGAGGACTGAAAAAGAAAAAAGCAATGTTCACAGAATGTCTGAAATAACCACATATTTCTCAGCCATTTTTCAATGTTAAAAATAAAACTCAGTACAAATACATCAGAAGGGAGCAAAAGAAACCAAGCTTGAGAAATATGCTTTTGCCAGTCCACTTTGTTACTCCGTGATGTGATGATTTCTCACAGAAATAATATGCCTGAAAAAACCATATCTGTGCAGCATTACATTTGATCAATTTGATTGCTGGATCATTGCAGCTGAAGGCTGATCAATAGCAAATTACCTTGAACAAGGTCAAGTCTACAACACAGTTGGACCGCTGCATTGTGTTCAAGATAAAGATATAATTTGCAAGTACAAATCAATTGCCTTTTTCATTTGCTACCTCATCACTGAGCTTGTACTCGATTCTGAGATGTGGCTTCAAATTCTGATCTGTTATTCTGGAAAAAGGGAAATACAGATCACAGACCCTCTTCACCATCACCACAAAACACGAATGTCACACATATGAAGCAGTATTCTTTCAATAAATAACAGTGATCCTGGCCTGAGGCATTTATGAGTAGTTCAGCAGGTTACAATCAGCCACTGAAGCCTTGGGAGCTTGCAGTATTCCACGTGGCAATTACATATCAGTCCAGCTGAAGGTAAATACATTCACACCAACATTTTCCACCACTAATTCAGCTGCTTAGGCACTTCTCTGAATGTTCCAGACTGGAATATCAGACAAAGATAAGCCCATGCAGCTTTTATTTTTCCCATTAAGCACCCACTGTTGGGGTCATGCAGATCTCCCCCAGCTTAGGTTTCTCTAGTAGGACTGGGGTTGAGGTTGTCCTAAACTTATCCCTTATTCCTAGGATAAGCTTAGCAATAAACACAGATCTAAACATTTTGTTAAACCTATTTTAATACAAAACCCCTACTCCCATTTTTGACTGTATCACACAAGTTATTGTAAATGCACTTCTGGCATCAGGAGTCAACATGCAATCTGTATTTGGCAAACCTCAGTCCCAGTATTGCCTATACTGAGATTTCAATCAATGCTGATAAGTGGCTGGCTAAGCTGGCTTTCTTTCTTGACTATACATTTAGTCCTTTATAATGAATTTTAACTCAAATTGATCCAAAACCACAAGAGCTCTTCCAAAACCTGAGATTACATCTGGTATGAAAAATGATTTATAATCAGTTATAATTTACTGATTCCTAATCAGTCCCCATACTATTTAAATCCCCACTAAAAATAGAAAATTGCATCACATTCAGAATTATTACAAACAAATATATTTAGTTTGTTACTCTTCCTCCTTCTCCCCCTCTCCACTCTCCCCATCTGTTGAAAAATCTGGGTATGAATTTTTATTTAAATGCAATTCAGGTCCTTCTTTGCTTACTAATACTATCACTTGGGAAGTGCAGCTTTCAGTGTGACGATGAATACAGATGAGGTGGGGGAGCATTTCTCTTGGTACTTTTGGTATGACATACTTATAATCGCATAGATCTCCATTTCTAATTAGTTCACCTATTAACATTTCATATTAATTCCTTTGATTCTGCTGTTCATTAACAAAACAGTCAACAGCCTCACCTGTCAGCTTCTTCTTGAAATGCATTTTCCCCAAACGGTATTCTTGCACAGATCAAAGTATTCTGAAAAGTTTTTTTCTAAATGTTTCTAGCAGTTTTACAATCTTCCTAACAAAGAACAGCGGCTCTTGAAGCCTTGGAGCTTAGCACAACTTTGCTACAGACTTCAGCCTTCTTAAGGAAAAATTTGCAAGTGTTCCAGTTGTTGGTTAAAATTCATTCTATAAAATATCATCTGGATAAGGTTTGTTCTCAATCACATGAGGTCGTTCCGTTTATGACAGACCTGTGGGATAAACTGGCCTCTGGCAGTGCCTATGTCTCTCCGTCGTGTAAGATGGGAGCGCAGTACCTCCAGAAAGTGATTCTTCACATGTTAAGATTTAGATGCCTACAGTCAGGTGAGAAGAGATCAAACGCCTCTCTCTTCCATGAGAGCTACTCTCGAGCTGGGGCTTAAGCATCAGACTTTTTGTCAGAGAGTTAGCTTGCCACCAGTTCTGGATATAGATGAGAAACTCAGAGGTGCTCTAAGAAACAGATTTTCTCCAGATCCACATCATGCAAAATATTGCAGACCTCTGAAAGTTCCACAGTGCCCATCAAAGTCTGTGCAGCGTCCAGCGCTGGGTAGCCACACAGAACGTACAGCCAATTTGATGATATGACACTACCTCTTATCAATGCTTGCACTTAAGAAATGAGGATGGCCTCATCCAAAGCTTTTTCATCTAATTTCTGTATATCGTGCCTCATATTTTTACGTCGCTTCTACTTCTCTGCTCTTTCTTAACATGAGGATTTAATAAAGGCCCTAGGGGAGGCTGGTCACTGCAGGTATTTGTTATCAGTATATTTCATTCCACAGACAAAACAACTAACAAACTAACTAAATAAAAGGAGGGTCTCACATCTGAAACCTGTTGTTATGATTAGGATGGCTTTTTTCCTCAAGCAATCTGGAGTTTGCTATACACAGGTCAAGCTGTAAATCAGAAGACATTGGATGACTCAAAAGCTACAGAGAACATAAAATTATGTTGCTTCATTTTAAAGAATCCCAGGCAGAGAGAAATTAGGGATTGAAGTCTTATTAAACTGTCTAGTTCAATCTCTGCCAGCGTGGGATTATTCCCTGGAATGTATTTTACAACATGTTGTCCAAAATTGTTTCCGTATGTGATTCTGCTCTGGAAAAAGCCTAGAGAAGTGTTCTGGTATAGTGCCATTCTGATTGAATCAATGATTTCTTTCCCAGTTGCATAAAGTTTAAAGAAATATTTTTTCCTATCAGTTGAAGATATGTGCTCTTTCAACCATACACACTTGCACTTATAATAGATGTTTTCTGTGGCACCCTTGCCTTTATTTCCATCACGTAACCCCCACGTTATGCATCAGTTCACTCCTATTGCCTTAGGCTCACTGGGGTGCAGGGAAGAGACGGAGGTAACAGCAAAGGTAAATGCTGTACCAGAGACAAATGATACAGATGCTTTGTGCTACATGCATGTGCACTGAGTCCTGCAACATTAATCCTGTACGTAGCATCCTTTCATAGCTGCTCCTCTCCTGTCTCTCAGATCATAGATTCTGAATCCTGACCTAATGAATCCTTTGTTGTTCTCAACTTCCTTCTGATATCACTACTGAAATTATTCAAATGTTACTACCACTCTCCTCAAGAGACCTGCCTTTTAGCTTTAGGTTAGGGAATGGGTCAGTTACCTGAATCCTGAAGCATCTGAGATTATTATTCTGCCTCATAGTAAGCTGGTTTGCTATTAGTTAAATGCCCCTTCATCTTCTCTTTGATTTCAAGTGTGACCTTTTCATTTCTCTCTTTGATTTTATTCATAGTTCTTGTCTTTATCCATTTCACAGTTTTAAACTCAGAGCTCCTTCTAGGACTGGAACATAATTCTGATTTTCTTGAGTACAGCGACCAAACAGGCCACACTTTTTTACTGGGTAAGGTTTATCTTTGTCAGTTCTATAAGGTTCATTCCAGGCTTTATGTAAGTAGTCCTGCCTCCTTTATTATCAGAGTATCCACACTATAAGGTTGGATGCAGACTGGGTGCACGGGAACGATGCTCAGGCCTGCTGACTGCAAGAAGCAGATTCATGCCCTTAGAAGCACTGACTAGAACAGTTCATCTGGGATCTTCTCACGATTCTTAGCCAATCTGTTTTGGTTGTTTGGGTTTGTTTTAATTCTCCCTCCATTATTCATCAGATTCCTATTATTTGAGAGTCTTGAAGCTCCTAATTTTTATGTTAATTCCAAACCAGTCGCAATTCTAATGCTATCAAGCTGCTTTTTCATTATTCACAACCACAGGGTAGTGTTACATTCTCACCAGTGCCAGGGGATGTCAGCAGCTCTGTCTCCATGACTTTAACACAAATAATGCTTTTTTATTAATGTTCTCCGCTTGCCTTTCAACATCGGCTTTTCTGAGGCTCTTCACGAGGTCCTTATGCTATTTCCACACTGTGGCAGGCAAGCAAGCACAAAGCAGGACACAGGTGTCTTCTGGAAACCTGACTTGCCCTCTCAACTTGCAAGCTTTCTAGCAGACAAGCACTCTGTTCAAGCACTCTGGTGTGGTAATGTGCCACCAGACGTGTGGATGTGGAGATCTAAGGGCCCTGAGAGGTGCACTTAAGTGTGCCTCGTTTTATGCTTGCTGGTTCTTTACTGTATGACCAGTCAGGCTTAAAAATGCTGTGTAGGTTTAATGGTCATTCCATATAGATTCCCTGTCAGCAAAGCAGAGTTACACTTTTTCAGGTCACTGCAATCACAACAGAGTCTGTGGGGATGGAGCACTCACAGAAATCCTGCTTCACACTTTCTCTTTTCTAGGCTGAAGCGCATCATGCCTGCTGTAGATTCCTCTGCCTCATCTTTTTGTATCTTACAAGGGAAAAATTAACTTTGTCAGCCCTTATTCTTGCTGCGGGCTGTACTGCAGCCTGAGGCTTCCAGATGCGTTTTGGAGAGGGAGGGCAGCTCTCCCTGCAACAGTTAAAGCACTAAACAAGACACCCAGGGAACCTCGGCTGTATTTTTTTCACTCTGTCACAATCTTGCTAAAGGACTGGGGCTAACTCCTAGGGCCTCCTCCTGCTTTGGTTCAATCATTTTTCATACAGAGATGGTATCGGCTGCCTTTATAAAATGCTTTCAGGCCTACCGAAGAAAAATGCCATGCAAGAGGAAAGCTATTATTGCTTGGCTGATGCAGCCCTTGCTATTTTCTCATCACAATCACAGGAACAGAAGCGTTATATAGATATAGTACATGTAAGCTCAACTAACCGATAGAGTAGTTCCTCCTAAGCATGAGAGTGAAGGACTCAGAGCCCTCCCCAGAGCCTCTGGCATCTGCACCAGAACTGCAGTGGGTCTGCCAATACTGCAACTTTTTCAACTTTCAGCTTTCCAAATGCTTTCCCATCCAAGCATTTATTTATTTATTTTAAGATGGGAGGGGAAAAAAGGAGAGAAAATAAAAGCTGAGTAATTTCCATGTTGTACCATCTGTGATTTCCGTTTCTGATCTGGTTACAATAGTAAACTTCTCCTGCTGTGCCACCCAAAAAGACTGGAAAATGTCCATTCTAATTGTTATCCCTGGGCTATGTTGAGTGAATGTTCAGCTCCCTGAAGACGAAGTGTACTGATGAAAATTTACTGTGATAGAGCCACACTGCTGCTGATTGTTGCAGAACTACCACTGAGTAGTAAATGCTTCACTGCTTTGTTACCCAGGGGGGCTGAGCATTAACTACACTATTGAACAGCAAATGCTTATCAACCCCTATAATTCAAACTATATAAATCACTGAAGAGAGACAATGTGCCTGCAGGGAACTCACACGGTCTATAAAAATGTAAAAATCTGAACTATATTTAGCTGACAGAGCTGTACTTAAAAAAAAAAATCAAAAGATAATCTTAGACATTAAACTCATCTTCGTTTCAATCTACTGAAGCTTTGGTGGAGTTTATTCTTTTCTGCAAACATTTTCATCTGCAGCAATATTTTTAAAAAATAGGTTAAGAAAGAACAACTATTGCTCTTTGCATTCTCTCTCCTCCAACCACTCATGCAGCATACAGAATGGCTTCTTTTAAGCCCGTGCTTGGAGTTAAGAAAAACACCAGTACTTTTTCTTCCCTGAGCAAAAGCCCTTCTACTTTGCTTATAAAAAACCCAATAATAGGAAGTTTAAAATATCCTGTTTGTAAAACATATATCCACTGAAAGTAAAAGTCACTGTTCCCTTTTGTTTAAAGACATAGTTCTTCCAATATAGGGCTTACACAAGGTTCACTGCACTGAGAGAAGGCAAGTTAAGACATTCCTCAAAGGAACTGTACTGCAACTGGGGACGTAAACTTTCATTTCTGAATAAGCAAACACTTAATCTGAAGTGGACACAAGCAGTTCCATAACTGTCAATGAATTACTCATGTCTGTGAAGTTAAATATACATGAGCATTTGAAGCATCAGAGGACTTTATAATAAGCTGGTGCTGCATATTCCGTAACGTATACATAAAAGCTAATTCTTCTTTTGGCCTCAGTCATGCAATAACCTCTGGATGGGCCTCACCAGCTCTCCTGTAATTATCATGGACTAATTATGGAATTCACTGCAGCGCTGAGGCCTTCAATACTACTCTGCATTAGAAAACAAAACCATCCCCAAATGTCTATCAGTGGAAAAATAAAACATGGTAACCTTTAATACAGAAATGCAATTATACAAAAAGACAAAGAACAAAACCAGATAAGAAAGGTCTTGAGGACAACTGGTATGGGATTTTCTGAGTGCTCCATGTAACATTCAGAGAGCTGATGAAAGAGATGTTTGAGAGCAAAGCTGTAAAATGATCACAAGCAATCGATGATTCAAACGGGTCAGAATCAAGATCAAGTAAGAATACTAAATCTTTTGTTATTAATCCATGGACAGCTTAGTGGTTTCCCACGAACTATCCTTCATGAAGATAATGTTCTCATGCAACAAAGACCATTTTGAATTTTCAGCCTCATAAAGGACGATTAGACATTAACAACAGGGGTCTCCTACCATAGCTTGTGAGCCTGAAGTAACCAACAGTAATGAGGGATTTAAAATAAGATTAAGTAACGCAGGTATGCTTGAAACTCTAAAAGAAAGACATGAAGCATCATTTAAAAACTGGTTCAAATTGTTAGATAATCAGAGTTCTCCCAGCAGAGAAAGCAACATGCTTATAGTGCTGCTGTGGAAGCATGAACTAAATACTGGCAACATACTTTGGATGTGCCATCAGGGCACCTTGTTACCAAGAATGGAGATAGGAGTCTTTCTCTGTGTGTTTGCAATGTGGCTTTGATCTGACTTCAGATGAAAAGCAGATAATGAACTCCAAACAAAATCGAGGAAGCTTACAGAACACCAATACAATTTCTAAAGGTCTGGTCTTCTAAAGGCAACTGTTTTGTATGGTCAGTGGCTTCAACTTCTATGGGCTATCATACGTTCATCAGGACGCCAACACTGAGTAGAGAGCAGAAAACACTAAAAAATTGTAGAGGAAAATGCCTCATTTGTGATTAATGTCAGAAAATTAATGTGATACAGCAGTAGTTTAATATGCTGGCAAAACGAACCCTTACAAGTAGTCCTCCAAAATGTACACCAGCTGCAGAATTCCAGATGAATTTAAGATGTTAGCCCCACAGGACTACTCAAGTGAAAATGAGCTCATGCTTCAGTATTTTCAGATCAGAGCCATATGCTGTACACTAGCACATTCGCAGTATTAGTACTTTGCAGTAAATTTCTTAGAGCATTATTGAATCTAATTTCCAAACCCCACAGTCAGCAAACTTCTGCCATTTCCCTTTGGAAATAACTTTGCAACCTGGATCAGCCCTACGTGATATTATTCTTACACTAAGCTGAAAGAACCTTCCTCATTTTAGTAAATGGTGGACATCCATATCTTTAGGTGCCTGGAAAAAAATCTGGTTGTGAATAAGCTCACTGATTTTAGGAAAAAAAAAAAAAAAGAAAATTCTCCTGTTGCTCATTAGTTGGTACAAACTGCTGCAGTGCCACCAATGGAAGTGGAAGGGTGGTATTTCACTCCAGTGAGGATCTGCTGGGTAGTTTATAGTGTTAAGTACGTGTGTGAATACTGGAATAATCATGGCTCTGGTGTAAGCAGTCCCCTCCTCTTCTGGCATATCATGAAGTCTTGTGCATTATAATTAGATCTTTTACTTTATTTTTGCTCCTAAACATTTTTAGCTTCTCCTTGACAAAAAATAACTCCGTGGAAGTGAAAAAAACCCAATAAAAAAAAATAGGCCTCTTAAAAATTAATCTCAATTGCATTATATTCGAGACCCACTGTTACACTCCACGCTCATTATGACTGACCTAAAAAGAGAATTAAAAATCTCATTATTTTGTTGCTGGCTTTTCTACTTAATTATTACGACAACAGGCAGGTAATCATTACGCTGATTACTCAAGATGGAGATGTAAATAGCTCACGTGGGGGTTCATAATCAGATAATAACAGTAAGCACTCAGTCTGTATAATTAAGTCAAATGACATGGTTTATACTAGTGCAAACCTACCTCCAAAATGAAACATTTTCTTATATTACTGTCTTTACAACTAGCCCTACATTTTGCAAGCGTACTACATCTGGAGGTTGCTTAAACTCTACAATTTTTGGTATTCACAATATTTGAATTGAATGGGGACATTTTTCTTTTTATTCCCCCCCCCCAAAAAATAGCAGTAATCTATTTGCCATTACTGTTGGGTACCAATAATTGAATTTTCTTTTTCAATAGCCCACACTTCACAGATTCACACAGTGGTTGAGGTTGGAAGGGAACTATGGAGGTCTTGTCCAACTGCCTTGGTCAAGCAGGGCCCCACTTACTGACTGCCTCCTGAAACTCAGTCACCTCTGCACCATAATATTCCTGTAGGAACATGCTGAACTGCTAATGTGGCCAATGACAAAGCTGTCACAGGTATTCTAAAAGAAGGTATAGTATATAATACAGACACTTCCTTGAATTAACTCATAATTGTAAAGAACTGTTGGTTGCCATTCTGAACATGTAAGCACCAGCAGTGCTAGGTGTAAAGCAAAATGAGGCATCACCAAATCACATGCAAATTTAAGACAGTAAAAGGGATGGTTTTCTCAAGCTATAACCATTCAAGGAATAGATAACTCATTTTAGCTGAACACTGAAATAACTTACATTGCTGCCTCTACTATCTCAAAACTCTCTTTTCCAATTACAGGAAAAGTAAACAATAAGAAGCAAGAAACGTTTCCTAGAAATAAAGGTTCTTTTGTCTGATTGATTAGTTGAGATGAGTTCTGGAAGCTACTACCAGATTTGCGTTTTTGCTGAGGGCCATGTGTGCATCAACATTTCTAAGTTGTAGTCCTACTACAACTAGTAGTAAGTAGTACAACAAGTAGTAAGTAGTCCTACTGATTGAAATAAATTTTGAGAAAGGAGTGGGTTTTCATTTCCATGACTTCTTAAATGTGGGAAAGTGTTGCAAAAATATTTTTTAGGTTTATTTGTCTTTGCAATTTGTTTTCCTTTGCGACTCTTTCCTTTCATGTGTCTCTCCTTAAAACATTTTGCCTTTAGCCTTTGGGTATAACTGCACAGACTTGAAGGCACAGGGATAGAAGTGCAGGGTTAGGAGAGGCCACCTTCCTGAGGGGCAGATTTCCTTTGTTACTTATTTAGCCACATTTCCAACTTCCACGAGTTCCTATAAGGCTCTGCCCGTTCAGCCAGAATAGGTTTCCAAAATGATCCAGATGTATAATTCAGGAAGGAAATTGAATGAAAATCCAAGGAGAGACAAATTAAATAGGACTTTATGGCTTGCTATCATCCCTGTGTAATATTTTTCCCTGCCAGGGTACCAAGTATCTATGAGTTGGCTGGTCAATATTCCTGGAGATAAATGATTAAATGAAGTTGTATCCAGATTCTACTGCATACTTAAACTATTAGTGTCAGCCTTCCACCTGGCACTGAGGTCAAAAATTCACTTGCATAGCACAGCACCTCAGAAACCAACGTCAGGAATTGTCCATCGGGACCTATGCCTCGTGAACTAATTGGTTTTAATCAGTTTTAAAAGCTTCTCTCCTCCTTCTTCTACTGTGCTTTTTTTCACTGTTTCTCCTTATTTTATCAATGTCAACCATGACTGAAAAGGGCAAGGGAAAAAAGTAAGCATTCTTCAGGATGAATGGGAAGAGAAATGGACAGTAGCTTTTCTTAAAACATCACTGCTTATAAGGAGCTTTGACAGCCCAGCATTATATAAGACTGGCTTTCAAAAAGGTGTTGCTAAATGTGTACTGATTTCTCTCCTATTTTTAGCTTGCTGTTTTAATCACATTCACCCTGAGTTTTAGAAAGTATTTTGAACTGCCACTTGTTACAATCCTTTGTCACGTTTTCTAGCCACGGGAGTAATGCTGTCCTGAATCAAGACAAAGTAGAAACATTATGGCTGTCAAATGAAGTTACTGGTATCTGACAGAACCAGTTACTGCTTTAGCAAAAAACTTCAAAGCCTGTTGTGATGAGATTTGGGGTGCACGTGTGCATGTGTTGTTAAAGTGCCTTTTAATTTGTCTGCAGATACACAGTGCCTGCATTGTCCCTTGGGGTCAGCACTCTTAGGTTCCAATCCTGGTTGCAACTCTCATCAGAGACATTACATTTAATGTGAATGTGGTTATGGCATTGAACTAGCCAGTAGGTTTATTCTGTTTTATAGGAGAAACCGTCAGTGAATAAATTGAGACACAGAAAATACAACATATATATATATTACTACTGATGTGTTCAGTCTAAAAATTAGAGTATCTGTATCACAGCTCTTTTGAGGTTGTCTCCTCTACACACCTTTTTAGCTAGTTAAGATTGTTTAGAAATTTTAAGACCATTAAGAATTACTATAAACACAATTATATGAAGTGTCATTAAAGTAATTTATGCCTCACTATAAAGTTTCAAAAGAAAGGGCTTCTAACTATTTTTTCCCCTGCAGCGTATCTAAAATGTAGCTGATCCATACAGAAAACAGTAGATGACAATATTAGGAATCTTCCTAGTTTAAAGAGATGTAAACTAACAGTAGGTGATTGTTTTTCAGTAAATATTTAGTATAATCAGTGACTGAACACCTTTCTTAACATAACATCAGTGTGTCTGGCAGCATTTTCAAGCAGTTCTCAGGGCTGCATCTTTTTGGAGTTAACCCCTTGGTCTGTTCCAGGCCACTGTGATATCCCAGTACAGAAGAAATACAGAAGAAAAGAGTTAAGGCTAGGGTTTCCTTAGCACAAAACCAAAAGGGGGAAAGGAAGAATGGATTCTGAACTGAGGTCATTTGAGGTCTCTGTCCTTGCCTGCACTGCTGTAGCACTGAAGGTTTCCTCCCTCCCATTAAGAACTCAGCTAATTCTTGTGTTTGGGTTAGGGCTGGTATCTATAAACCAGAAGGAGAAGATACCTGTGAGGATTATCCTTTGAACTGTTAGCCAGGGAAAGCTGTGGGCTGACCTGCAAGAACCTCACATCCTTTTCTGCAACTAGAGGAAGGACCTGGTGCCTCCCATTAGCCTGGGTCTGGGATTGGTAATGCATGAAAAGCCAATCCACATTTCCAGAGAGAAGAGATTCCTGCTGTGACAAAATGTCATCAGAGAGGCTATTCCCAAGCCAAACTGTGTGCTGATGCCCAAGATTCCCACTACAGATGGTGGTAATTCTGGAAACACAGCAATGTTTCTCGCCTGGGTGGCAATGGTGAGGCAGGGATTTTCAGCTATGCTGTATGGCTGCAGCACCTTATCTTAATTTTTGGAAAAGTTTACTGTTGTTGCTTCAAGTCCAACTCAAGGCCAGGCTGGTTCTTGAGCAAGGTCTGGGCTGAGCAGCCCAGGATTGGTGGCCATTTCCCTGGAGTAGCTTTAGGAGTGATAACAAAGGAAAGCTTGGGGGCTCACAGGCTTCACAGCACTGCCTTGAGTCTTTTTTTTTTTCCTTGGGTGTGGTAAATGCTTATTTTTAGAGCTGAAAAATTTATTATGGTTTAGATTTAAGGTAGTTTAAGGCTGGGGACTGTTACTGGTCTGTTACTTCAGCTTTCTCTGTGTCTTTTCAGGCTGGGAAATTAAAAAATGAGACAAGTCCAATGGTAAGCACTGAAAAGGATCTTGGACTTTTCATTCCTGTGCTTTGTTCATAATTTACCTTCTCCAGCACCAACAGAAGCCCTGTTCTAATTGTGAATCTAAATCAGCTGAATATTGATCCTTGGGAGGTCTGATTATATTTGTCCAAAATAATAGAGATGAGTAGCTGACTCTAAAGACAACTCTAAACTTCCCCATCTAACAAGTTAGATCTCAGATTAATGAGCTCTTAAGTAATTGGGTCAGCCATAAATAGAGTTGTTTGTAAAGACAAGACAACATTCATCTGTAAAGGTCATATTGCTAGAGTCACTGAGAAGTATTGCAATATTTATTTCCCAGTTTTGAGGATTGATTGGTTGTAGTCAGATTGCATCTGTTCCTTTTAAAGATATCCAAGCTAAAGAGCGCCCAAGGGGTTTCTTCCACGTAGTTCACAAAACAGAGCAAATACTTAGGTTCAAGGCAGAAAAGATTTTGTTTAAGCAGTCATGCTATTGACATTTCTTTAAAGGGAATTGGAATAGAGTATTGTTCCTACAAAGGGCTGCAAAAATCAGTATCGATTTCTGGATGTTTACTTCAGGAAGGAAGAAAATACTTTCCTGGTGTTGGAGATCCTAGGGATTTTACAGACAAGGGAAAAACGCCAGGACGTGCTTGTTCAGTAGCTGTCTGATAAAGGATAAAATGTTCTCTACAAACCTGGGTGCACCTTGGAGACACGTAGGGACCTCTGCATTGTATCCTTTTCTATTACAGCAGCCTTTCTTTTCTCAGCTCTTGGCGTGGTACTAAAAGAGCTCCTGTGAGGAACAAATGATGTATTTGGGACTCTTCTTCTACCTTGTCTGACTGCAACTAGTATCCTAATGATCTTTTGGAAATATAAACTATAGTAAACCTGAAAAGGATGTGATTTTACAACCTTCCTTGCCAGAGCTTGTCATGGGAATATAGGAAACATCAGCACTGTAACACTGTGAATTGAAATTGCTCAGACCCTGTTTGCTTAGCTTTGTACATTTTCTGTACTCTGTCTTGTCTCTTACTGAGCTGCTCCATCAGGCCGTTAGAGAATGAGAATTGAAGTGGTTTGCTAAGCCATTAAATTAGAAGTAAAGTGCACAGTATACTGCTATCTTCAGCAGATTTTTGGAGGATTTAAGCCACATTTTTGGAGTCCTTATTTAATCTAAGCAAACAAAAAACCTTCAGCATAAAATGCAATTAAAATAGGAGAATGTATTCCATGAATCTTAATCTAAATCCAGTCCTGCTCTGCTCTAAAAAAAAAAAAAAAAAAGAAAAGAAAAAGTTTCATGTCAAAAGATTCGAGTTGGGAACACAGGGGAAACAGTAAAGCATGAAAAGAGTCAAGAAATCCAATGAAAAAGGAACAAGGTACTAAAATAGGCCAGACTGATCTAAGCAAACACCTCATTATAAATAATTTCATTGTTTCTTCCTAATATTCCTTATTTATAAACCGTTCATGAACTGACTGGGCAATTCTCAAATGTTATCCTTGTTTAAAATAGGCATCAATGATTTTCTACAAAGCCCATACACATTAGGAACTGCAAGGGAGTTCTCACCAGAAAGCTCCGGGTAAGGCAGTTCAATCAATGGACAACTTCAATGAGACTACTTAAGATTACTTAAAAAGAAACAGTTTAAAATGCAAGAATTGTAAAATTTCCATTTCAAAACACCTGCAGACTCAATAATGTTTGGGAAAATTTGAAATAGAATTTAAACACCTCTTGAATGGTTACAGAACAAAACATTTATAACAGAAATGGACTACATAAAGGAATGCATTAAACTCATATTCAAAACCAGAAAATTCTGCCAAAAGAGTAATGTAACTAATATAAAGCAAATATTTTCAGTCAAACAGTTTAACTTCTGGAAAATGCAGTTTCAGGTTGATCAAATATTATGAGTCTTCTATAGACTTCTGTGACTAATTCTACTAAAAAAATAGGGAAATGGGTTACCAGTTTTGAAAACTAACAACCAAACAAACAACCCTACTAAAGAAAACAAATGCAAACCAAAGAAATGCCAAAATAACACAAAAATCCCTTTCAGCTAAGCCAACTGTTCAGCTTCACTTCACGGAGAGAATGAACACACGCTCAGTTTGGGATAACATCCTACTTTTAAGATTAGCTGCTTCCAAATAGAATTATTAGTAGGAGGCAGTTTTACAATTCTGCCATACATACAGTAACAAAATACCTATTGGTTAGCTACAAAAACTACTGGAGGAAACCCAGGAAGGGTCAAACTGTGAATTAATGAAAGGATGAAACCACTTGCTTATACCAAAAGCCCTGAAAGAGGATTGAACCAGGATGGAAGTCAATGTATTCTTTTGTGTCATCTCAAACCTTCTCTACACCAGTTCTTCCACAAAAAAAAAGTCATCCTAAAGAACCTGCAGAAAGAACCACAAACAAAACTTTGTAAACTGCTTTCTGGCATAAATGAGGAGATGACTGAGATTTCAGCGTAACTTATGAAAAGAAATTTGCCAAAGCAGTGCTATGAGGGTCAAATGTATAGATATATATATACACATATATACATATATATATAAAAAAAGATTTTGTATGTATGTTTGAACGTGAGACTTGCACCTTCTGAGGAAATAAACTGTTAAGCAAACACCCAAACACTATTAGCTTTGTTCTCTCTTGGTCATTATTATCTGCTTCTTCTTGACAGAATTCTACTAGCAAAACAGCTACTGTAGGATAACAGCCACAAGATGAAGCATCAATGTCAACGTTAATAAATTATGGCTATAGGAGAGTTTTGGAAAAGAACACTGCTAAATTAAATTCATTAATGTAATTTATCTGCTGGCTTTCCTTGCTGATCAGCAATCAGCTTTCTTGCATTTCACAGACTGAAGTGGACCATACCATTATCATTAAGAAACAATCACACCAAATGTCTTGAAAGGGTTTCTGTGAGTTGAGAGACAGCTGCAAACAGCATCACCTTATTTGCAGTGAACCAAAATCGTTCTAAATTGCTAAGTGTATAATGATGGTACTACTTTGCATTCCCAACAACAAGTGTTTACAATGAAAACTCAAGCATTGTCAGGACACAGACTGGGCAGAAAAGAGAAAATATTCAGCCAAAAAGGAAAACAGACTTACATCAAAATGGTGCTTGGATGAAATCTCAGTAAGACCTTAATATAACAGGTCACACATCGGCCAGGAGCAAGTGAGTGGGCCAGGAAATTAGTCCAGAGTGGTGTTTTTTTATTAAAAATAATAAGTTGCACAGAGTGTGAATGCTGAGTACTGTTTTCTGATATGCCCTATGATGAGTGACTTCAAATCCAAGTGTCTTTCATGATAGCATAAATATGGGTTATAAAATTATGCTTTAATATCACTGTTGTTTTTCTTTGTCCAAGCAATAGATTTTGAGTCTGTGATTTTGCATCGCTTGTAGCAGTATCAATCCTTTTGTTACCAATTAAGTTTCTAAGCTGAACACAGTTACGTGGTTTGTATTGCTGGAAAAGTTACTAATTTTCCTGAGAAACCTATGTAAAATTTACCATTTCTCCTTTATCATACAGTTTATCTTCTAGATAGCTTTCAGGACATCTACTGATCAGAATTCTAGAAAAGAACTTTTATCCCAATTTTATGGAGTTTCTTTTGGAACTGCCTGGACAGGTTTCAGTCAGAAGATGTTTCAGCACACTGAAGGTTACTAACTGAAATATAGTAAGATGGTCTGAGCTTTTAACTGAACCTGCAGAGATATTTAAGTGGTAGAGCTTGTTTCTACTTCTCACTTGAGAAAAGTACGTGCTTTCATCACTGTATTTTGTTGCTCTCCTGAATTAGTTAACTCTCCTTTCAATATTGTCTAATTGGTGAACAAAGTACATTAGATACTAAAGATGCTTTGTCAGGAAATTGCTCTTTTTGAAGCTACAGCTATAATTTCACACAGCGCATAGTCAGCACAGGTGAGGGGGGGTAGGGGAAGACCAAAACATTCATCACCATGTGATGCTGACTGCTAGCTAGAAACACAGAAAATGGTGCCTGTAACCTCCAGGGAGTTAGTCCATCATTAGATTAACAACCACTAAGGTATGGCCATACATCATTAAAAAAGACAGGCACAGAGCTGGCAATACAGAATATTAAGTAGAACAACTTGCACTGTCACTCTGCGTAAGGAATGCAGAAGTCTTATAGATGGGTGGGTGAGTAGGTAGTTATTGCCCTGGGAGAAAAATCATAAACCACGCTCCTATTCAGCAGATGTGTCTTTGCTTATCAAGATTGTCTGCATTTACAATACTCCGTGAGAACTAAATACATCAGTCAATATCTAAACATGCTTACCCAACATGAAAAATGTTTGGCTACATTAATAAGAGCTGAAATGCTTTTTATTTAACCTTAGCTTTCTCTACTGCAGCTTTAATGCCTAATTTCTATTTATGTGAAGCGTTTTCCAGCTAAGGTGCGTAGGACAACATTGCTAGGGAATACTACAGCATGAATGTAGTGTATTCACTTGGACTTAGAATCTCTCTGTTTCTCACATGAGTGCTGTCCTCAGGGACTTGGTGGTGTTCAGACTAGAAAAGGCAACCAGCTTTCACTGAATATCAGTAAGGTCTTTAATGTAAGACTATCCCTTGTGACAATGTTTTAAGCCCTTTTGCACGCACTAACTGGTTAGAGTATTTAAGGATAAAATCCAGGATGAGTTCCAGAACAGCCAACGAGTTTCAGAACAGTGGATGCGATTTTTTCTTTTCCATTTTTTTTTTCTTTTCCTTTTTTTTTTTAACACAATAATTATTTTTGTATTAACAGAAGGGGAAATCTTCATTTTGAGGGTTCCCCAAAGAAAGCAGACATTTATCGACTATAGACAGTGCAGACTCCCATGGCTCCTAGTATTCAGAATCTTGATCCTTTAGTTTAATTTTCTGTCTACCCCTTCCTTTCCATTTTGCTTCATAGTTTCATGAATTCAAATAAAAGTGCGTACAGAGTCAATGTAGGTTAACTTGTCCTTCTGCAAATTAGCAGGCTTTGCACTATTCAACATTTAGGCATCTCTGCCTCCCACTCAAAAGTTGGAAAGGTTTTCCTTTTCCACACCCAGTTCATGTTTGACTGGTCATGGAATGCACCAGCAAATAAACAAAGAAGTCTTCTTTCTCTGTTGATGCCTTTTACCAGAATCTGAACTGTCTCAAATATCTCTTGTTCTCTCTGTCTGATAAACCTGTCTATCTCATTTGTAATACACTAGAAGCTGTAATACTCTGGTGTGTGAGGCTCTGGGAGGCTTTCAACCTATTTTTTTTTGGCTCAGTCAATGCAAGCAGGATTGATTTAGTAGCCTCTAAAAAATAAAATCTCTCTTGTTGTAGAAATCCAAACTAGTATTTAAGTAGAACCTTTTCAGCAGAAAAACAGAACAAGAGAGCAGAATATGATTGACTTATTAATGTAAAAAATACCCAAACAAAACAAGTTAATACACCATTCCATTTCTCACGTCTATAATTCCATGAACTTCTAAAAACATAGTATGTCTTCTTATGATGTGTCATCTGTACTCCACCCAATGAATAATATTTTACAGAATGGAGTAAAAAATATGCCCAGCAAGCCCCTAATTTGTTCTACAGTCTTCCAAGATTTTGATTTTTGGCAGAAAAATAACATTTAGATAGTTAAATCTATTAGCACATTCACATAATGCTTTTAGAAAGTAGATCTTGGCACACTGGGAAAACCTTTGTACACTTCGTGTTCTTACTAAATTGCTCAGATGGGGGATACATGAGCCATGTGATCCTAATGGTTTGTGTCCTGCAAGAAGGTAATTGACCCTAGAGGTGCTCATGGGAGATCACCACCAAGCATTGTGCCATGGTGGTCATCTCCA
Organism: Todiramphus chloris collaris; assembly: GCA_025345505.1. Classification (NCBI taxonomy): domain Eukaryota; kingdom Metazoa; phylum Chordata; class Aves; order Coraciiformes; family Alcedinidae; genus Todiramphus; species Todiramphus chloris. The sequence goes on from JANVCC010000030.1 coordinate 18,263,432, forward strand.
GTGCACTGAGAGAAATCCTACAATAGCTAACACTTAAATCTTCCCGTTAGCTCTGTTCAAACAAAACCCTCTCTACCTGAACAAGACTCTGGAAGGAGTGATCTCTCCTCACATACAGACTCCTATGCATTTTAATGGAGGATTAGGCATAAAAATGGAACTCTGACTAAATAAAGTATACTGAATTAATTCAACCACTTATCAATCAAGAAATGGTGACTTACTGGTATGAATATTAACAAAACAAAACAGCTGGAGCATTAATGAAGATAGTGCAGACAAAATTTTTCAAAACAAAAAATATATTTTGAAGGCTAAAAGATTACTGAAGCCATTGGGCAGCTGTAGCTTAAGTAAAATAAAGCAAATTTCTTTCGTATTCTTTTCACAGATATTTTTAATTCATCTTAAGAAACAAAAAAAAAAGGAAAAAAACCCCTAAAATACCCCTTAGTAAGCACCCTCTGGAAAAAAACACTACTTCTAATTAGAATGGCAAATTATTTATGTACCTAGATTTTAATTGCACTCACTTGATATACTCATTAAAATTATTTTCATTACAAGCAAGCTTCTTACTTTTTTTTAACTGCATTAGACTCTAATATTCAAGGAAAGCGATAAAAAAAAAAGAAAGAGTCCTGAACAAAATTCTGCTATCAGGAATCTATCTTGAACCCCATGTCTTTTGACAGACAGAAATAAACACTGTTAAATGAACGTTACACAGTTCTAGAAACTGGCACACACAGAAAGGGTCAGCCCATGGCTATTTCTCCTGAACCTCTGTGTTGCTCCACTATAGCCCCATTAAGATGCTATTTCCCAGCAGCATGCTGGCTCCTGCTGCCCACCACAACTCACCATGATCCCCAGCTGCTCTCAGCATGGGCCATGGCCCATTTCTGCCTCCAGCCTTGGTGCTCCCCATATTCCCCCTGCCTGTGGTCTTGGGACCCTCCTTGTACTGCAGAGTGGCACAGCCCAACTCCTCTGCACCCCTCTCGCCAAACACATGGGGTCTGAGTGAGTACCCCAGTCAGGCACCTGCCCAACCCTGACTCTGAACTGGAACAGCATGAACAGGGACACAGCAAGTGATTTACTTACTCTCCGGACCTTTCCCCTCCACATATGGCAGGACCTAACCATGCCTGGTGCACCGGTCAGCTCTGGAGGCATTTCTACTCTTCAAAGCCAACCTGTTAGATGTTAGTAGTGCCGCTGTACACCACACACCCCCATCTGAGTTTCCACAGGGGAAAAAAAAAAAAAAAAAGTGCCACATTGTGCAACGTAAGACATTTAGGAATGTACTAAGGATTTGGTTCCAATTTATTTTGAAGTCAATGTCCTTCCAGGGGCCTCTGAGCCACGCACACTACACAACAATTTTTATGAGAGGGGGAAATACGTTTTTACTGATAGGGTTATGTACAAATTCTTATTCTATTAACTTCAAACAAAATTTGAGTTTAGGTATACTTTTCAGAAATGGTCCCTTTGCCATAATGGTGACTACTGAAAGAAGGTGAAGCTCGATAGAATTCAGTGCAAAACAGTTCAGCACAGTAGTAAAAAAATAATGAACCAAACAAGCATGAAACTTCCTCACATCAATTCAAATCTTAGAAATAAGCAAATGCTCAAGGGCTTAGTGTAGTAAATCCTGTTTAGCACAGTATCTAACATCTACCTCTTTGGAGTTGGTTTGTTATATGGAACATCTAACTGTATTATGAAAATGTGCAAAAGATTACTGAATCTCTTCTTTTAGAAGCTGTAACAAAACATTCTTAATTTCGTTAGCGTCTGTATTAGCTTAGTTTCACTTCACTGGAGCAAGTCTTTATTCTCCATTTCTGAAGAAATTTAAAAATAAATACTGGGGAAAAAATTAATATAAAGTAAACTTAACAAAAGCAATTAAAAATAAACCTTTGAATCACAAGGCTTTACTACAATGATTAAAAATATTAACTGAATTATTGAGAAAAAAGCTTATTTCCAGCATTTTGTGTGCTGAATTATGTTGTACCTTTGCAATACTTTGTGCTGTTTTGTCATGTTAACCCCTCTGGCCCACTGAAGAAGGTTCAGTTTCACTATTCACGGAACTGAATTCTTGCTAAGAAGTTGAAATAATGTAAAAATATTTTAACATGCATAATTTCAGCATCTGTACTGTAACCAGCATTTTCTTCCTGAGGAAATGATATTCATGCCTCTTTCTTCCCCTTGCCATAAAAACACACTATTTTCACTTACTGATTTCTGTTCACTTGCAAAGCAAAATGCAGAAGAACAATTGTAGTAGTGTCTTTTCCCTCTCATTTAAACAGGATCCAAAATTGACAAACACAGCACATACTGTGAGAGTTCTGACACAAATGAAATAATCAAGTTGAAAGTTTTCTAATTTTCTTGTATAGCTACGAGACTCTTCTGAAACTTTAGGGAAGCTCAGATCAAGACTGAGGCTTTTAGCCTCTGTCTCTTCTGAGAACACCAGGAAAGCATTCCCCAGCAACAGCGAGGTTTCACATCTGTAACATTCTTCTTCTAAGACTAGGAGATAAGACTATCTTCTAAGACTGGGGATCTTACTATTGTTTACAAATATCTGTGGGGTGGGTGTCAAGTAGAAGGGGCCAGGCTCTTTTCAGTGGTGCCCTGTGACAGGACAAAAGGTAATGTCAGCAAGCTGAAACACAGCAAGTTCCACCTCAACATGAGGAAAAACTTTACCGGGAGGGTGACGGAGACTGGAAGAGGTTGCCCAGAGAGGCTGTGGAGTCTCCTTCTCTGGAGACTTTCAAACCCCACCTGGATCTGTTCCTGTGTGGGCTGCCCTGGCACGGGGGTTGGACTCGATGATCTCCAGAGGTCCCTTCCAACCCCTACCAGTCTATGATTCTATGACTATTAAACGCACAGAGACACAATATATTTCATGTATTCTTAGAAAGATTCACTCTGCTCTGCCTTCTCCCTGATAGCCTTTCACTTTTTCCCCAAACACAGGTGTGTTGCTGCTGGAAGATCTTTGTGGTCAGAAAAAATTGACCATTGAGAACATTCCATTTCTGAGGCTTCTCTGCTAGTTGAATAGATACGAATGATGCATGGGAAGCATGCCCATATTTTGTCCTCTTTTTATTGCCTGTCTGTCCATACCCACAATGACAGCCATAAAATCTGTATAGTCATTTTCAGCAGTGGAAGTTCAAGTTACAAAATTCTTCTTAGCCAGATTTCACTTCACTTGATTAAAATATATGAAAGCTTGCTGTTTTATTTTTTCTTGTACATGCCTTGGTTACTCATTGGTGTCAGAATATAGCCTGACTTAGCTGTATGTGCTCTGTGTCATGAACTTAATCAGATTTACTGGACTGTAGCTCACAAGGTCAAGGAAATTTATAGTTATCAGAAGTTTCAAGTGATACAACACAGGAACTGGAAGCTCCCTGTCATGTGCCATCACCACTGTGTGCCTTTCCTGTTCTCTTGATTTTTATAATAGAGTTCATCACAACTGTAGTGTCTCCTATCTGTAGGTCACAGGAATTTTCACAAGCTGAAACCTGAACAGCCTGGCCGCACACACTGCTAGTGGGCACCGGGCAACTCTGTTTTGCCAAGAGGTCAAATAACTTTTTAATATTTCTTATCCAGCAGGACTGAAAGGATTTATAATTCATCCTATTTGAAACAAATTACCCAGAAGAAAGGAATGGTGGCATTTTCCTCAACTTTCAAACCCCACAGAAAACTCTTTACAGAAAAAGCACATAAGCAGGCTTTTATATATTTGCGGGAAAGGAGATTTATAAGTAAGGATTTGAGCCAGATGTACCTGTCATGGCAGTATCTTGAAATACAGCAGAGTTTTTCTTCACTACAAACCTGCTGACTACAGCAATGTTGCCTTAAGGAAACCACAAAACCCCTTAATTGAGGGGATGTCTTTCACACTTAAGGGAAAACGTTTGAAAATTGATTCACAACAGCAGCACACAACATCATCACTCCTGAGAGAGTTTTATCTCCAAAATCACCCATCATCTGTGCCAATTAGTGTATGCCTAAGACCTCAGAGAGCCCCGTGCATCTCTGGATAGCTATAAATCAGAAGACCACATTAAGTTTAATCATTACCAAAAGTCCAAGTTACAGTGCAACGTAATATGTCTGAGAACACTTTTTACCAAATTTATGACAATACTAAAATTTGTTTTAAAAATACATAAATCTGGTCCTGTGTATTTATAATGCATTTCTTCTGTTGAACCCGTACCCTTATTTTCCTACTACAAATATCACACAACACTTCTTCAGCTCACTTTCTGCTTCTACGCCTTCCAGTGAAAGTTCTATCCATTAGTTCTCTCACTGAAAATCTCCAAGAAACAGTAATATTTTAAGATATTTTTCACTGTGTATAAATTGTAATTCCACTGAAATATACTATCATAGTAAGGTTGGGATTTTTTGTATGGTACAGAGAGGAGAGAAAATGAAATCATTGGTTTTCAGTGTTTGAGCAGCTTTGTTCCTTTTTATTCATTGTTTGACTGTTGGTGGACTTAAGATTTACTTCCTTACAGAGCAAGCTACTGGTTCTACTAAGATATTTCTGAAGCATTATTTCTGCTTTGAAATCATGTTTAAATGATGTACCCTATGGGGTTAACTTTTAAGGGCTACATCATTAGGGAAATACGTTAAAAAAAGTTATTCATTGTACTTGGCAGTTAAAACTGCTTCCTGATGCCTGAGCAAGGACTTGCCAGTGAGTGCATCAGGACTGAGACAGGCGCAGTTTGAGTGGCTGCTGCCTTCTTGCTTCTTGTAAAGGGGGAGAAAAGTGCCAGGTGGACTTTCTGACATTGCTCAGCAAATCCGACCACCTCCTGTGAGCCAGGGTTGGGGCACCAGAGGGGCAAAAGGGAAGGTTTTTCCATCTACTTTGCACACAGAAATTAAAAGATACTTAGCACATAAATATTCATATAAACGAGTGCACTCTCATTTCCTTTGTGTGCACCTAGTACCACTTTCAGTCAAGATCATATAATATAGAGGGTCTGACATCTATTGCCCTGATCTCATTTATCACCAACCCATATCCATTTTTTTAGAAGCACAGACACTCAATGTAAAATTTTTACTGTAAAATTAAATTTGTTTCTTGTGACAGAGTAGGCACTTTCAATTTATGATTTAACATTGAACATCCTTCACCTTGAACGTAGCTCTCCTGCTCTATAAACCAAGGCATCTCTCTCATGAGGACACTATAACTTCATGATACAGATGCCCATCTTATTAGACAAGGTCGTGCCAGTAAAAACTAAACTAAATTTCTAGAGATGTTCCAACATTTAGCCCTATTTTTCATTTTACATGGATGAATATTGGGAAATACTTTATCTCAGGGTAGTAACTGTCCTTTCATCACTGGAACAAAAAAGTGTTTGATGTTCAGTTCAAAATGGCTGTGTGAAAGAAACTACAAAAAGCACATTGAAAAAAACATTATTTATCTATATGATGGTTGCTGCCTTTGTCTTTACATTGCAAAAACCAAGTAAATTATCTCCCTTGTAGTTTGGCACCAGATTCCTCATTATCAGTCAGTATTTTATTCAAAACTATTTTTCTGGACTTTCTCAAATCCTTTGTCATCAGGTGTAGTGCTTTGCTCTCTCCTTACTCCTCTGTCCACCTCCCTTGCTTTGCCCTTCCTGACACTGCCCCCCACCCCCCCTTGCATTTACTGTCAAGTTCCCAAATAAAACTATCCCTAAATCGGTCTAAATTAATTCATATCAGACAGAAGCAAGAACTCCCTGCTGTTTCCACTTTATCTTCATACTTTCACAACTTGCTTTAAGTCTGCAAATTACATGTTTCTTCTTCAGCACTTCCTGAGCTAAGAAAGTTCTGCACTAACTCAATCCCTTTGTCATACTGGGTGGAGATTGCCTTGAGCTTTAGGTCATCTCTATCTGTAGAGGGGCCCCAATCAGCTACAGCTCAGATCCCCCAGGCAAAAAAAGCAGGAACCACCATGCTTATCTGTTGCACCTTTTTTGCTCCTCCTCCTTCACTGGAGAAACTTTGCTGCCAGCTGTTAAAGGTACTTAGTGATTTTCCACCCAAATTAAACACTTGCAGGCTCTAATCACTGCTTGTCAACAGTCCTCTCAGCCTTAGAAAACTGAGATGGTGCAGACTAAAGCTCCTCAGATCTATCTTTTTTCACTTTTACAACCCCAGAAGGCAATCAGTTCACAGCTGGAGAACTATTTTCCCATTATAAATTAAAGTAGGGCCTGTATGCTCCTTAAGGAGGTGAATGCTCGTCTCTGTCAGAATAGCTGGATTCTGTACTACTCTGGAGAACTTACAGAAGAATTAGATAAGGAAGGAAGGGAAAGAAGGAAGGAAGGGAAAGAAGGAAGGAAGGG